>BSBK01010857.1:2500-222911 GCA_027943335.1 Chamaecyparis obtusa
GAAGGGTATGACTCGATCTAATCGTGATGATGTGTTATCATGATTTGGCACCAAAAAAATGCATCTTTCACCACTCGACTACATCATGAGCATTATTTATATGATATCCCTGATAGTCCAGTTGATACTTTCTTAAAGCACGTTTGATACAAGCTCCTGCACCATCATGCTCTCCCTTTCCATGTCCACTCTCAAAGAAACTCCAAATATGTGGTATCTTTTGGTATCGATGATATCTACATAGTGCGTGAAATGGCCTTGCTGATTTAAATTGTGTTGAACATCCATCCAACCAAACAAAATGCTTTTCCATTTTGATGCCTTTGTTTTCCAAATATCCAAAAAATGTCTTAAAGAAATGCTCAACAAAATGTATGTCATGCTCTTTATCATCACTTATGTAAAAGTGATATTCTTTCTTTATGACTCGTACTTCATATGTACTTTCAACACCATCCAAATCTAATTGTGCATGTCGATAAGACACATGTACCATGATAGTCACCTACTCTGTATAGTAGTATTCTACTTGAAGTTGTTTTTGAGATACAAAGGAGTAGTTCTCTGCAAAATCAACAACTGATAAAATCATTCCAACTAGAAAAGATTCTTTTTGTATTTGGAATTGTTCTGCCTTCCATTTAGCGAAAAAAACATGTTGTATGTATGGTTGAATCAATTTATGAAAATTCTCCATAAATGTTGCAACAGGTATCTCGTCTTCTACACATTCCAACCTTGTTGATTCTTTCCTAACTTTTGTTTCAGACTTTATGTACTTGTATCTCTTGCATTTTATCATCCTCACCATGTCAGTATCTTCAAGTCTTAAAGGAAATTTAGCCAAATCCCCGCATGTTTGACAAGTTCCTCTTATGCAATCTATTTCAGGTATTTCATGATCAATTGATTTGTTACATAAGATTGATGTTATGAATTGACTTGGACATTTAGGAAAATCATTTTGAGAACCACCACTTTCTTCTATCATCTTTCTAAACCCTTGGTAGTAGAGATCAAATTCAATGTGATATCGACAACAAAAAGTTTCAAAAGATTTATTTATCTTTACAAAAAATGGTTTTAATCTTTCAAACATTGTTTGTCCAATCTTAATGTCAGGATTTGAGTTACAAAATGAGAGATACAATTCATGTTGTGTGGTGTCCAACCAATGTTTTGTGTGCTGGAAATATTCCTTAGGCCCAGTCCTCTTCTTGATAATGTCTCTTGTATTTGGTGAAGGACGAGTATGATCAGTCCAAAATGATGTAACTAAGTTCCTAACTATTTCATTAATTCTATCAGACTGAGGAGATCTAAACATTAGTGCCCAATTACCTTCCAATGTAGTATTATCCAAATTTATTCTTCTTTTCAAATAGTGTGTCATTGTCTTCCTACTGTACCCGATCTGAGATGAAAGTGAAGAAATTTGTCTTCTTTGGGACATGTTTTTATTTAAAATAGATGTTAGTATCACTCTTCTTGAAATGGACCTATCTGTACATCTAGTTGTTTTCCCAATGGAATGCAAACCTTCCTTAACACTGTCAACAATATTTTTTTGTACGTTACTTGATTTTAACTTTTTCAAACTTGCATCTACACCCAATAATTGTAATGGCTCTTTTAACTCATCTTGAAGAACTGTAATTGATAACAGTTGAGTTTTTTCAAGTGTACCAAGATTCTCAAATTATTTCATTATTTGCTTAGACATTTTATTCAATGCCCTCTTCGTAATATTTATGGGTTGTTTAGCATAATCTCTCAATTTTTCCACATCCATTTCAATTAAATGATCTATGCTTTTAGGATTAATTTTTCTCTTCAACTATTGGAGTAGATTATCATTCACATATGTTTCTTGCACTTCCACTGCAAATAAAATAAAATAAAAAATCTTAATATCTCATCTTAAGGGGACCTTCATGAAATAAGTATTTACAAGCTCTTGAACATGTTCTACCTATAATAATTTATACATTAATTCAAGAGAAACACATTCTTGTTTGACCTTGGGTTGATTCAACTTGGGATGCCCCTTTTCCAACATTTTCATCATCAAAGGCTGCATGTACATGCAACAAAAACATTAACTTAGATTCTTAGGGGAAAGACCCAAAATATATATTCACCAATAAGAGACTAAATCGAGAGAGTCTGTGAGAGAAAGAGAGAGATGTGTACTTATATATTCTCCAACTTCTAAAGGTTGGGCTTGTTGAGCTTGTAATGACCCTACTCCAACTTCTGAAGGTTGGGCTTATTGAGCTTATGATGACCCTTGTCAAACTTTTGAAGGTTGGGCAACTTGTTGAGCTTGTGATTCTTGAGCATTTCTCACACATGTATGAAGTATAAATTAGTCACAGTTCATTGCTCATCTAATTAGTCCTAATTGGTTCTAATAGGTCATATAGTTGGTTCTAATTGAGTCTAATTAGATCTAATAGGTCATAATTGAATGTAATAGGTCCTAATTGTTCCTAATTGGTCATAATTGAGTGTAGTTAGTCCTAATTGAGTCTAATAGGTCATGCTAGGTCCTAATTGGTCCATATTAGGTCCTAATTGGTCCCAATTGAGTCTAATTGGTCCTAATTGAGTCTAATAGGTCATATTAGGTCCTAATTGAGTTTATTAGGTCATGTCAGGTCCTAATAGGTCCTAATTAGGTCTTAATTGGTCATAATTGTGTCTAGTTGGTCCTAATTGAGTCTAGTTGGTCATAATTGTGTCTAGTTGGTCCTAATTAGTCCTAATGGAGTTTATTAGGTCATGTTAGGTCCTAATTGTTCCATATTAGGTCCTAATTGGTCATAATTGAGTCTAATTGGTCCTAATTGAGTCTAGAATAAGTCATATTAGGTCCTAACTAGTCCTAATTGACTATAATTGGATCTAATAGGTCCTAATTGAGTAGATAATAAGTCATGTGTTAGGTCCTAATTGGTCCTAATTAGTCATAATAGGTCTTAATAGGTCATGTTAGGTCCTAATTGGTCATAATTGAATGTAAGTGGCCCTAATTGAATCTAATTGGTCATAATTGAATCTAATAGGTCCTAATTGGTCCTAATTGTTCCTAATTGAATCTAATAGGTCCTAATTGTTCCTAATTGTTCATAATTGAGTCTAATAGGTCCTAAATGGTTCTAATTGAGTTTAATTAGATCTAATAGGTCATAATTAAATCTAATTGGTCCGAATTAGGTCCTAATTGGTCATAATTGTATCTAGTTGGTCTTAATTGAGTCTAGTTGGTCCATATTAGGTCCTAATTGAGTCTAGTAGGTCATGTTAGGTCCTAATTGGTCCTAATTGAGTTTAGTAGGTCATGTTAAGTCCTAATGGGTCCTAATTAGTCCTAATAGGTCCTAATAGGTCATATTAGGTAGTATTAGGTTCATATAGGTTCTAATTAGGTGAACATATAGGTTCTAATAGGTCCTAATAGGTCCTAATAGGTCCTAATAGGTCCTATTAGGTCCTAACTAGTCCTAATAGGTCCTAATTAGTCCTAATTAGTCCTAATAGGTCCTAATTAGTCCTAATTAGTCCTAATAGGTCCTAATAGGTCCTATTAGGTCCGAATTAGTCCTAATAGGTCCTAATAGGTCCTATTAGGTCCTAATAAGTCCTAATAGGTCCTAATAGGTCCTATTAGATTCATATAGGTTCTAATAGGTCCTAATTAGTCATAATTAGGTTCTAATAGGTCCTAATTGGTCTTAATTAGTCGTAATATGTCCTAATAGGTCATATTAGGTCCTAATTAGTACTAATAGGTCCTAATTAGGTTCTAATAGGTCCTAATAGGTCCTAATTAGTCCTAATAGGTCCTATTAAGTCATAATTAGTCCTAATTGAGTCTAATTAGGTGCTAATTGGTTCTCATTGATTCTAATTGGGTCCTAATAGTCCTAGAATAGGTCCTAATTAGTCCTAATATGTCCTATTAGTCAAAATAGGTTTACAATTAGGTCTAGTTAAGTCTAATAGACCTGTACAATATCACATTTACATGAACATTAAGACAAGTCTTGACCATCAACTCAAAATATCTATCTAGAGACATCTTAGACATACCTTGATTCCGACGATGATATCTTTTTTGTGATTCTTCACATAGTCTTTGTTCAGTCTCTTTTGAATAATGCCATGTACTTTTGTTTAGCCTTCTCTTTCTATTTCCCATCACAACTTACAAAATTTTTCTGTGCTAAAATGTCTTCCTTCTTCCTAAATTTGTCAATTATTTTATTGCTTTTGGATTTATGAAATGAAAAAAATATAAATTTATTTATACCCAATTCTTATTACCTGGAAATGCCACCAAAAAGGATGACATTGGTTTCAATCAAAAGTCCCTTATTATTGACTAAATGTTGCATTTTAAAGTCAAGTTTGACTTTTGATCGAAAGTCAAACTTGACTTTCGATCGAAACTAAAGGACTTTCGATCGAAAGTCCTTTAGTATTAACTAAATTTTGCATTTTCTACAAAATTACTTTTGATAGAAAGTACTTTCTATCTAAAGTCATTACTTTCGATCAAAAGTACTTTCTATCGAAAGTGCCTAAAATGGGAGTTGGTTTCAAGTTTTCAAGAAATTCTAAGAATTTCATGGCTTCGGGCCTCAAGCACACTGATCAAATGGATGAATAAAAAGACATCCTTTTGCATACAAAAAGTACTCAGAACTAGCTTTCTAACGATTATATATTTGACTATTTTTAAATTTATTATGTGTATGATTTTTGACGTTAAGTGAATGTAGGTTTTTTATCAAATATAAACCTCTGAGTTTGATGTTCAACAAAAAATAGTAAAACAAGGAAATTTTTTTTTGAAAAATAACAGTGCCCTCTGTATTCAAGTCTACTTTCTATTAAAAAAATAATAATTGAAATTCGATAAATACACAATAAGTTATAAGCTATGTAGTCAAGGTAGGTCAAAATTTTGGTTTAGTCAACTTCAAACGTTAATAAAATATGTAATAATAGTGATAATGTCATCAAACCAATTGCAAGCCCTCTCTATGGATGTTACAAAACTAAATTCAAAAGAATCGCATCCATATCTATTTTTTAAAAAAAGTTATGCTCTATGAAAACAGTGTTACTATTTGAAAATGACGTTTTCAGCACCATACAAGTTTTCGTGGGAGAAAGAAAAAAGTATTCAAATAAATTCAAAAAAAATAAAAAAAATAAATTTAGAATCTAGACAAAAAATCATAAAAAACTCTAATTTACTTCATCCTCCGATTTCGAGCGGTTGAACAGAAATATGCATCCGAATCTGAAAGTTTTTCTCAAAATGCAGAGTTCAGTGTCCGTTCAGGGTAAAAAGTGTAACCCACTATTGTGGGTTCACCCTCAAGGCTATGGTGGTGATGTAAATGTGAAGAGATCCAAATATGAAAGCTTGAGAGGAAGATTTGATGATATGAAAATGAAGGAAGGAGAAAACATTACACAATATTCAAACCGAATGAAAGAGATAGTCAATGCTATCCGAGGTGCTGGTGGTATCTGAATTCTAGGTAAAATGGACTCACCTCTATTTGGATGTGTGTGATAGTAAATTGATGTATGTGTATGGGGAAATATGAGATCTACGCCTAAATCCAAATTCCCAAAGGAGAGATCCAATTTGATCAACCAAAAGGCTAATGCATAATTGAATCAATCTATGGAGAATATGAAAGAAAGAGAGAAACCCTATATTTTCCTATGGTTGAATTGAAGTGTTTAGAACTTGAAATAATTGAAATAAAAATACTAACCTTGAATTAGGGTAGATCTGGAAAATGCCAATTTCTTATGTCTGTATGCACTTTCGGGAAATTCTGTAACCTATTCCAGATGGGAAATGCCGAGACGAAGAAAACCCAGAAATATTTTTCCAAGATGAGCTCAGGTCAACTTTGAGCCTTATAAAAGGTCAAAGGCTAGATTCTTTATTTGAAGGTCGATTCTAACTTTGTTCGCAGATCTCAGAAGTTCGCTGAAAAGGGTATCCAAATTTGCTCTCGAATCTGAAATCTTGCACCAATACCTATAAGAAAAATGGGGTTTTTGTTTGTATGAGGGGTTTGTCTTGGTCAAACCCCGATTTGGAATCAACCTTAATATTGAAATTGAAATGGAGAATGCTAGAAAGTAGTCAAAATGGATCTAACAATGAAGCTATGCAATTCGATAGATATGTAATTATATTTTGAATGTAAACAAGTATATTGATATGAAAGCTTGAACAAAATAATGGAAAATGTAAATCAAACCTCTATGATTGTATGCTTGGAATCCACTTTGAGGGAAGGGTGAATGGATCTTGAAGGAAGATCACATCATCATGATGGCTAGATCTAGGGTTTGAATGATGAATCTTGAATGCTTGAACCAAATCCCTTCAATGGCTTGAATGCTTGAATCATTGATCTTCAATGGAGAAACTTGGATGGAGAAGAGGACTTGAATGTTTTCTTGATCTTTCTTGAGATCTCCTTGATCAGCAAATTACTTGATAATAAATCTCTTGCTCTTGATTGTGGATGTGAAAATGAGAGAGGAAGGCCTCCTTTTATAGTGAACTAGGGCACAATCCTCTAGAGGGGCCACCTTGGAGAATTAAATCTCAATTAGGTCCTAACCTTTGGAAAATATACCTAGATTAAATTAAATTTAAGGATTTACCATTTCAAAACCTGAAATGGCCGATCCGGAGGTGGGAAAACAAATATCCCAAAAACTCGATACCTGGAAATCAAGGAATTTGGAATTTTTGAATAGGGGGGAAAAATCGAGCTTGGGATTGACCTAGTTAGGTTCAAGCTTGATCCTGACTTAGTCAAGTTCAAGCTCAATCCTAACCTGGTCAGGATCAACCTCGATTCTTACCCTGGGCCTAGATCCAGCCAGAATCAGGACAAGAGGTCCTAGTGCTGCCCAAAGACCTAGAAATGATACCAGAAAAGGATAGAATGCCAGGGATAGGCATAAAATCCTATGATGACTATGATGAAGGCTAGGAGGACCTATTTCTATGTCCTACCTAGAAAATAAAGCCAGGGAAGAGGGAAATTAAGGAGAATCCTTGAGATCCTAACCCTAATTTCACCTAAAATGAAGTAGAAAAGAAGTGGAAAATGGGGAGAAAGCTAGATCAAAGTGAAGATCAATTCAAGGCATCCAATATGACCCCAAACCACTTACTCAGGGGGGCTAAACACTCTTAAAATGGAAGTGCTTCCATTTTAAGATGATACAGTATCATTGATGAAGATACAATGGTAAGTAAGATTCTAAGAACCTTGTTGCCTACATACTCAGTCAAAATATCTTCTATACATGAAATGAGGTCTGCATTTGGTGGCACTCTTACTCTTGATAGTCTAATTTGTAAGTTAACAACTTTTGAGCTGAACAATTTTGATAATAGTGTTGTACCATCTGTTGAGTCTTCTTTTATGTCTTCTCTGAAGATCAGTAAATCTAGCAGTAGACATAATATAAAGAATGACAGTGATAGTAATACTAATGATGAGCTTGATGAACTTGAAGCTCTTACATGTCTAGAGACTGCCTAAAGGTAAAGGTAGATATATGGGAAAATTACCTTTAGCTTGTTTTAACTATAAAGGAGTTGGCCATATTGCTGCTAGATGTCACAATAGGAAGGAGGAAGATAAATACCAAAATTGATTTGGTGATGGAAGCTATGGAAGAAGAAACAATAGAGGTTACTGACAATACAATAAAAATAAATGAGATTACAAAGATAAGGTAAAAAAGGCATGTTGTTTGGTTGAAGATGAGGACATCGACACTGATGATGAAATTGAGGTAGTATTCATTACGATGAAAGATGATTCTGAGTAAGGGGAAAGGTATGTAGAAACAACAATCATTTCTAAAGTTAGTAAAAATGATACTTGGATCATTGATAGTGGATGTACACATCACATGACTGGTGATGAAGATAATTTTGATCATCTTGAGCATTATAATGGAGGATCAGTAAAAATGGGTAATGATACACCTTGCATGGTTAAAGGAAAAGGATCTTTATTGATAAATGGTAAAATCAGATGTGATAATACTTATTGGGTAAAAGGACTAAATTATAATTTGCTAAGTGTGGTACATCTTAAAAAATTAGGTCGCTGAGTAGAATTTGAAAGCAAGAAGGTAAAGATTTTTATGAAAGTGGAAAGCTTATCGGAATAGGAGGACAATCAAAAGGTAACTTATTTTATCTTGACAATGCTGAGACTTCTTGTTCACTGGTAAAAACTGAAGTTGCATAGTTATGGCATAAAAGGTTATGTCATGTAAATTTTGATAACATGATTAAGATCAGTAGAAAGAGAAAATTTAGAGGACTGCCTAGCCTAACTAAACCAGAACATGTTATGTGTCATCAATGTTAGAAAGGGAAGATGAAAAAATCTAGTTTTAAAAGTAAATACTATTCAACAAAAAGAATCTTGGAGTTAGTTCACACCGGCCTATGTGGTCCCATGAGAACTCAAAGCTACTATGGTGATAGATATTTTATTCTGTTTGTTGATGATTACACTAGATTGATGACTGATATGTTTTTAAAAGAGAAATCCAAGGCATTTAAGATGTTTCAATGGTACAAAGCTAAAGTAGAAAAAGAAACTAGAAAAGAACTAGAATGCTTGAGGTCTGATAGAGGTGGTGAGTTTATTTCTAATGAATCACTAACTATTGTAATGAGCATGGCATCAAAAGATAGGTTTCTACACCTAGAACACCAGAACAAAATGGGATTGCTGAAAGGAGAAATGGATCTATTGTTGATTGTCCAAGACAAATGATGATAGAGAAAAATGTTGCAAAAATGTATTGGAGAGAAGTAGTTAGCACAACTGTATATGTCCTGAACTGAGTACAATTAAAGAAAGACACAAACAAGACACCCTGCGAGTTATGGTTTGGATACACACCTAGTGTAAGTTACTTCATTATTTTTGGTAGCAAATGTTTTATTCTAAAAGATGAAAGGAATGGAAAATTTGACTCTAACGGGGATGAGGGAATATTTCTTGGATATTCTACTAAAAGTAAATCTTACAAGTGTCTAAACAAAGTTACTAATAAGATGATTGAAAGTCCTAACGTCAGAGTTGATGAATTTGCTGATAAAAATGATGAAGAAAGCACTAAGGAGCCAAAAGACTATGATAAATTTTCTTATGTTGAGGATCAAGAATACCTACCGAAGAAACAGGTTGAGTCGACCGAGCATCAGGAAAACAACACCAAGGAACAACAAAGGGAAATCGAGGATCAGGAAGAAATTATCGAGCATAGAAATGAACCTGAAAAGAATGAAGAACAAAGAAGAGATCAAGTGCTAGCAAGATTTATCAGAAGACATCATCCCGAGAACCAAATCATTGGAGACAAGAAAGCTGGCATGTTGACAAGAAGTAAGTTAAGACAAAATGCATGCTTAGTTTGTGGGTTTGATCTGAAGAATGTTAAGGTTGCACTTGAGAATGATGAATGGATAAATGCTATGAATGAAGAAATTCAAATTGATAAAAACAAGACATGGACATTAGAACCTAGGGAAAAAGATAAAAATGTTATCGGTACTAAATGGATTTTCAAAAATAAGCTGAATGAGAATAGAGAAGTTACTAGGAACAAAGCTAGACTTGTTTGCAAGGGATATGCACAAGAAGAAGGTATTGATTATGGTGAAAATTTTGCACCTATTGCTAGACTAGAAGGAGTCCGCATGTTACTTGCATATGCTGCAAATAAGAAATTCAAAGTCTATCAAATGGATGTTAAGTCAGCTTTTCTAAATAGAATACTAGAACTGGAGGTCTACATAAAACAACCAGAAGGGTTTGTTGATCCAAATTAGAAAGACATGGTATGTAGACTACACAAAGCTCTTTATGGATTAAAGAAAGCATCGAGGGCATGTTATGAAAGGTTACATACTTATCTTTTAAGTATTGGTTTTGTAAGAACTAGTGAAAACAACAATTTATACATGAAAGGAGACTATGATACTATTTTGATTGCTGAAATATTTTTCAATGATATAACTTTTGGAGGACAAGAACATATTTGTAAATCATTTTCTGATGAGATGAGAAAGGTATTTGAAATCTCAATGTTTGGAGAGATTAAATTTTTTCTAGGCTTGCAAGTTATTCAACAGAATGATGGAATTTTCATCACACAATCAAAGTAAATTAAGGAAGTATTGAGAACATTTGGCATGGAAGATGCTAAGCTAGTAGGAACACCGATGGTTACAGGCTGTAAATTGACAAAAGATGATGAATCTATAGAGGTAAATCAGACATTGTACCGATCTATGATTGGTAAACTAATGTATGTTGTACATAGTAGGCTTGATATTGCACATGTAGTAGGGATTGTGGCTAGATTTTCTGCCAATCCAAAGGATTCACATATGGTTGTAGTGAAAAGAATCTTGAGATACCTAAAGAAAATAGAGGATTATGGTTTATGGTATCCCAAGGAAGGAAAATTTGAACTAAGAGTTTACACCGACGTAGATTGGGCTAGAAATATAGATGACAGAAAGAGCACAACCAGAGGAGCATTTTTCTTTGGTGAAAGACTTGTAACTTGGACAAGTAAGAAACAACCTTGTATTTCTTAGTCTATTGCCAAAGCAGAGTATGTTGTTTCTGCTAAAAACTATTCAAAAATTGCTTATATCAAACAAGTGTTGGAAGGGATGAATGAGGTAATCACTGAGTCGGTGATTATATATTGTGACAACACTAGTGCAATAAATATTTCTAAGAATCCTATAATGCATTCAAAGACAAAGCATATATCAATTAAGTATCACTACTTAAGAGAACAAGTACAGGAGAAGCAAGTCAAACTAGAATATGTTACATCAAAGGAGCAACTTGTTGATATTTTTACCAAGCCTCTATCGAACGATACTTTTGAGTACTTGAGGACTAGACTTGGGGTCTGTTCCCTATCTACCAGTCACTAATGTGATCTGGAGGTTGCATCAGCCTATTCTTATCATAAGATCATTCATGTTGATGCAACATAGCTCACACTTTGGATTATGTCTAAGGTTGTGAAAGATTTGAGGAGCTAGAACATAGATCTGCATATCAGTATATAGAGACACATTGTTTGCACCGAACAATGGAGAGTTACTTGGCTACTGCAGAGCTGTATGTTTATGTTTTTCTTTGGCATTATTGTCAAAGTGAGAGATAATCTAAAACATTCAGGGAGAGATTTGTTGCTGAGAACAGAAGGAATCTGAGAGCTGAAAAGATCAAATTCACAGAGGAGAGTTTGCACTTGTAATGCTATTATGTAATGTAGTGATTGAACATATTAAAAAAATCAAGCGAGGGAGAGCTTACCAAGCTACAACATATACTTACATAGTTGTAGAATACATGTTTGGTATGTGTATGAGATATTTTCAAATTTTGTGTGTTTCCATCAATGCCAAAGGGAGAGATTGATGAACTACAACTGATTGAATACCTAAATGACTTGAAGATCAGTGATTAGAGATCACGGAGTTACTAAAATGATATGTAAGATAATTAAATTAGTCATTGTGTTGTCATTGATGTCAACTAGTTTTGACAGTACTTATCATGTTAGTTACAAACATCTAAACATCTGTAAAAAGAGAAAAAAGATGAAGAATTGAGATATCTACATGATTGAAGATGGATATGACAGATGAGGATAAGGAATACTTTGGGTAAATTATTGATGAGTCCATGATCACATATTTTTGACTTGATTATGTTGCATTAATCTATTATGAAGATGGAAGAAAAATTGTACAAGGAAATGTGGTTGGTAAATGAAGCACTTCAGTATACACCGAGCCAGTATAGTGTATACCGGGCGATAGTATTAACCGAGCTTGTGTTCGCCGATGCTTTTCATGAAAGTATTAAATGCTTAGTTCAACCAACTGAATTTGATGAACTAGAAATTATTATGATTTCAAGATTGGGGATAAAGTTTGTTACAAGATCCACGACTAACAAAATTTAGAGAAGATCTAAAGGATGGAATTTAAACGTGTTATTGACACAACTGCCAAGGAAGGTTTAAGAGGCAAAATCAACAAAGAAGGATAAGAAGAAAAATGTGATGCTTGATATGGAAATGGTTTATCTATCTATTTAAGAGATATAAGTTTCATTGTTGAAACTATGCTAGAAGAAAGAAGACTACAAAGATTTCTCATGATTATAGTTTCATGCATGCCTGATCAGACTGGTTGAAAGAGAACCGAATTGCAAAACATTACTGAGTTTCAGAGAGCTATTACCGAGTGAAAGTAAGTTGAGGAAGTGAATTGAATTATTGATCAGAGGATTTGTATGGGCTTAGAATAGATCTTAACATCTACAAAATTGAGTTGTGTTATAATCATATCAACAATTGTTTCAGTTTAACCATTGATATAGAAAAATCTCCTAACCAAGTGGACTTAACCATCTTATGTTATGCCCCTATGTCATTCAAGGAATGTACATTGTTATCTTATTGACCCCATATTGAATGCTGGTCAAAATTTAACTGTTAGTCTTAAATCCTCTAACAAGGTCACACCTAACAGTGTGTTTGTAACCTTTAACAGGGTTGGCTCTTCACCAAGCTCACTTCAGAAGAGTGAAAATTATTTTGGGTTACCGGTCCCAGGTTTCCACGTTAAATAATTGTGTTATGTGCTTTTGTGATGAGTTTTTTTATTGTCATACTTTACATACTTCATATTTGATTTGTTTGGTAATCACAGTGAGTTAATTAACTGGTAATCGGTAAAAGGCACAAACAGTTTAATTTTTTTATGTTACCGAGCTACAAAATTTATTGGAATTGTTATGAGTGTTACATCTTTGTATTTGGAATTGTTATTCTAACACTAGTTATAAGAAGAGTTAATTGATCATTTTTTTATGGTTGTCATTGATAGTTTATGGTCTAAAATTGTGTCTTTTCACCAACATTTTGTTGGATGTATACCTCTATCTCCCTCTTTTCATAACTTTAAAAAATAAGAAAGTATAAGACATAGGTCATTTAACTCTGCACAAGATAAAACTGTAAAGATAGAAGTTGGATGAAACAACGCATTAGCGAAAAAAATATTGGAAAAGATGAAAAGAAATGAAGACAAGATTGAAAATTTAAACTTCCTATTCTTACCCACATAAAAAATAATCATACCCTCTTCTTTTCATTACTATTTAAACATCACTAATTAGCATATCTGGCCCAAATCCACCCTTTGTTGTTTAATAGATGTTGTCACTTGTCCCCAGCTTTTACACAGGCAAGGAGTAAAAATGGTGGCAAAAGAAATTGAATCATAATTTGAATCTATTCACTATATTTAGTATAAAGGTGAATATAGCTCTCAAGAATAACACAGTCTATTAGCAAGAGCCTTTAAAAGTCAAATTTAAAACCATATAGTGAGCATGAATCATTCTTATTGAAACTAGAAAGTCTTGTAACAACTATGGATGCGACAAATATCTAAATCAGTACCTTTTCCTAGCACTGTATTATATGATCATGAATTTTCTTGATAGTGATTACTTTGTATATCCAATTTTTATGGTTACTAGACTAATCTAAAGTTTCCTATTACTCAAATGCATATTAATTTTCTTAATAGTGATTACTTTTTCTATCCAATTTTTATGGTTACTAGGATAATCTAAATTTTTCTATTCCTCAAATGCATATCATAGATGGATTTTTAATGGTTTCTAGAGTAATCTGGGGTTCATTATTATGATTTGGTGAGCTTTTCCCTATAGCTTATCCTAGTGAATTGGAGTAGCTATCAAGAAGATAGATCTTACAAAGAATGTTGAAGTGGGCATTGACTTGGATCTCCATGTTTTCACAGAACAATCATTATTATTTTTTATTGAATCATGTATAGCCTAACTAATAGATGAGTACAAATGATAGAAACCTATTAGCTAGATTGAACATAGAAACTTCTAGATTGTGCATGCACTTGCTTGAAAGGAAAGAGTATATGGGGGTTTCAACTTCATCATTTCATACAATTTTTTTAAAGAGAAGGAAAACCAATGTAGAAATTGTTGGCTTGTGGTGACTGATTAGGCAAATATTGTACACTTTTTGGGGCTATTCTTCTAGCTATTTTTCCAGATACTTTTCTGGCTACTTTTTTGGCTTTTTTTTTTACCAACTTGTTGTAACAAATTCTAACCCCAAAAAGAAAAAAAGCTTGTATAAAATGGATTAGTCTTAGGGATTTTATCATGTATGTTTTATTATCTTCTTGCAGTGGTATTGAGTTGTAAGGGAGTGCAGATTGTAATTAGGTTGAAATCACTAGATAATAAGAATATTAGACTCTTTGCTTGGTGGACGTAACCCAGGGATTGGTTGAACCACATTAAATCTGTGTGTCTTGTGTTCTCTTCTATGTGGTATATTATTTTCTAATATTAGTTATATTTGAATGTAACTATTGTTTATGTCTTTTTATTCCTAATAGAAATATGATTCATTGATAATGTATTGCGGTACCTAAAAAGGGGAAATACCAATTACCTAAAAGATTATATAGCCATTTTTTTATTTTGAAGGACTTTTAGATATTATAGTTCTTATACACTTTCTTGGATTGCACCAATTGGATGTTGCTAAAAAATAGTGTTCTTTTTTGAATATGCAAGCAACTGGGTGAAGTGCATGAGATATGTCAAGAAAGGAAATAAGCAGGAATTAAATCCCCATTTGGTCATGGATACTACTCCAGTAAGATGCCTTAAATACTGAAAAGGATTTAGGTGAAGTATACAACACACTTTTTTCAGTAAAGATTTCCCTTTGACAATAAAGATTTTGTTAAAATTAATATGCTATTGGGATGATGAAACTAATTTAGTAGACCTTTTTTAATTCAGAATAAGTATACCTAAGCTCCCTATGTAGAAAAATTCATTTTGGCCATAATAATTTAAAATATAAGATATCATATAAGCAATGATAAAAATAATGTGATCCCAACATTGCTTAAACTTATGGTAGTTTAAGATTTTTACCAACTTTTTGGCATTTTGAGTTGCTAACTATAAACCTTCCTCCACTTAATCATGTTCAAAGTTAGCTTTTACACTGTGTGTATCTTGGGCATCATTAAAAAGATTAGAAAAACTAAAAAAAATGGGGAAGTGAATTGCTAATTGTACTAATATATATAGTTGATTGTGTGAATATAAATTGTTGACTAAGTTATTACAAATTGATAAATGCATGATATAAATTTATTGATTTATTGCTATGCAGCTAAAAGAGAATCTACCAAAAATAATAATTAAATTCAAAATTTGTGTACCAACAAATAAATACTTGTAAAATTTTATAACAAGAAAATATGCTTGATATTTGAAATAGATTTAGAAATTCATATAAATAATTCAACATTGAATATTCAATAGACAGATAATGATAAAAATATAATATTTTTCTATACCTTTTGCATATCTTAAGTTCATTTTAGTAAAATGCGTGGAAAACAACTAAGGAAACTACAGATGAGGCTTCTATATTTTAATTTATAAAGATTTTTGTTCTAAAAAACAATATTATGTACGTGACTAATTTAACTTGATATGCTACCATTTGTTCAATTGGATTTTAAAAATATACAAGGATCAATTATAGATGATGAAAAAAGGAAAGGTGAGAAGAGGTAAAATAATTTCCTATATTATAGTCAACACTGCAGAGACAAAATCTCTTCTAAGTGTTGTATCCAAAGGATGAGATAGAACATTCAAACCATGCAACAGAACAACCAAACTATGTAGAAAGACATAGAAAGAATGGTACAAATAGTAGAAACTAATATGCCACAAAATAACAAACAACAATTGCTAGGAGCACAAACTATCCAACCTCATATGAGCCCAATAGGCCCATAATTACCTATTTAGTAGCCCAGATCAATTAGCCTAGATGACCAATAATTACCTAGCAATAAATGCATTAACATTTTAACAATGGCATTTATAAAATCAAAGAAACAATTTTTAGAGTGCATCGATGCATTGTCACAAATAAAAACATAAACCATGTGTAGAGAAAGCTACAATACAATGCTCACTTGAAAAAATACATCAACAACCATCTATACTAGATATTTTTCTGAAAAAGGCCGAGACTGATTCTCATAGAAAAATAATTTAGACTTAGGAACACAACCAACAAATCTTAAAAAATCCACCTAGGTAGAGGATATGCTCATCTCTAGAGTAACTCCACTTCTATAGGTCACCAATGCAAGAGGAGGGCAATACAAATATAGCAGTCACACCATAAGATTTCCTCAAGATATTTCTACCATTGGTTGGGTCTTGCCTTGAATATTGCAATATCTAGAGGTTGTCATTATATGAAGAACCAACATTGAGGGGAAAAAATATGATTGTTATGTCAACAAACACCACATAATGGATGCACTAAAATAAAAGATAAAAAATGACCCATACTACAAAGATGTCTCTATCAACCTTGATACACTCAACTATTGCCTGAAGTAACCAATGATATATCAAACATGTTCACTAACTTTCCAACAGAAGCCAAAGAAACATCAAATGTAATTTAACCTGACATCCACTCTAATCACCAAAATGACTCCAACAATACGACATCCTTCATCTCCAAACTACCAGATGGATAGCGTGAGATGCAAACTATTAAAGGAATTTTATCCTTGCAAGAAAAAGATCCCCACATCGTGCCTTGGAAAAAAATTTAAAAAAATCCCCAATAAATGAATACAACACTAAGGGCATATTAAGAATGGCCTTTCCCACAATATTCCCGAATGGAGGTGAACTTCCACTGCAACCAAGAAGAAAAGAAGTTCAAATACATGAATATGCATTGCATTTGATGAGGTACCTCGATAAAAAGTTTGGTACACATGTAAGGTTCTTCTATTTCCTATACAATCTCATTATGTAACATCACAACTAATAAATAGTTATAAGTTTTATAAAGGAAAGTGTTGAATCCAATGTGCTGAAGACACTACACAACCTTCAAGAAAGACTAGAAAATGCCCCTGATACCCAATTGGCCAATCAACTAATGTGATTTGGTACCTCTTTACATGGAACATGTGCTTATTGGAACAAACATTAGATGGACTTGACAACCATGATACACCAACTAGGGACTACAACTCTTTTCTTTACATTGAGTGTAGCTAACAAAAAATGGGCAAACCATCATAGATTGTTTCCACAAATATAAAACCAAACAATGTATCATTCAAGGAAACAATTAATATTGTACAATTTTATTTAGAACCCACTCACAACATCCTTATACCTTCACCAAATATTTACAATCTTTCATGAAGAATTCATTGAAGATATACTTCAAGCAAAAGAGTACTAGTATAGATATGAATGGCAACATTGAGGGTATTATCATGTCCATGGTTTTATATGGCTACCAAACACACCAAACATGGATACCATCAATCGAAACAACCCATTTGAAATAGAACACGTAAATAAATTATTTGAAAAATACATTTTTTCTTAGAATCCACGTAGCCATGAAGATAGAGAAAATAAATCATACCACACCATTGGTCATGATCCTTGCATACTTAACACTACTCAAATACTATCTATGGATCCTTGATTGGAATATGAACAAATTGTTATAAACATTGTACAAAGAAACACCAAATGAACATACCATACATGCTTAAGGAAGAAAGGGAAAATATTGGAATGCCAGTACAAACCCTTGTGGCCTGAAAAAACAAACTTGACCTTAACATGTGATGAAAAGAAAACCATAACTTATAGCACTTCACGGAATGATGATCAACTCAAAATTCACAATCCTTTGATGCTTGCAATATGGAGAGCTAACGTCGATTACCAACCTATCCTATCAAGAAGAGTCATGCTCAATTACATCTCCAAATATGCATCTAAGGCCCAAAGTAAATATGACAGCTACAACAACATATTAAAGAGCATATCACACACAAGTAAATCTGGGGTGACCCCACAATAGTGGGTTACAATTTTTTAAACATGCTAATTTTTTCTGAAATAACACATTTTAAATAAAATATGATGATTTAAGCCTTGAGAGGTTCTATTTCAAGGAATTAATTACAAATAGTTATCTCAAAGCCTAGATACCCAATTGGAAAATCAACTAGAAAAACTAGAAAATGCCTATGATACCCAAGTGGCCAATCAACTAATGTGATTTGGTACCTCTTTACATGGCACATGTGATTATTGTAACAAACATTAGATGGACTTGACAACCAAGATACACCAACTAGGGACCCCAAATATTTTCTTTACGTTGAGTTTAGCTGACACAAAATGGGCAAACCTTCATAGATTGTTTCCACAAATACAAAACCAAAGAATGTATCATTCAAGGAAAAAATTAATATTAGACATTTTTATTTAGAACCCACACACAACATACTTATACCTTCACCAAACATTTACAATCTTACATGAAGAAGTTATTGAAAAACTACTTCAATAAAAAGACTACTGGTATAGATACGAATGGCAACATCGAGGGCATTCTCATGTCCATGGTTTTATATGGCTACCAAATGCACCAAACATGGATACCATCAACTGGAACAACCCATCTGAAATATAACACACAAAGAAATTCTTTTCATGTACAAATACATTTCTACTTCGAATACACATAGCCATGAAGATAGAGAAAATAAATCACACCACACCATTGGTTGTGATCCTTGCGTACTGAACACTACTCAAATACTATCTATGGATCCTTGATTGGAATATGAACAAATTGTTAACATTGTACAAAGAAAAACCAAATAAAGAGACATGCATGCTTAAGGAATAAAGTGAAAACTTTAGAATGCATGTACAAACCCCCATGGCACGAACAAACAAGATTGACCTTAACATGTGATGACAAGAAAACCATAACTTATAGCACTTCAGGGAATGATGATCAACTAAAATTCACAATCCTTTGATGCTTGCAATATGGAGAGCTAACGTCGATTTCCAACCTATCCTATCAAGAAGAGTCATGCTCAAGTACATCTCCAAATATGCATCTAAGGCCAAAAATAAATATGATAGCTATAACAACATATTAAAGACAATATGAGACAAGTAAATTCAAGATGAAAACAAATCTCTGCTAGCATATCATAAATTCATGATGGGAATAGTAAATTTTTTTGAAAACTAATATGGTAAGTGAGATACTGAGAGGGGGGGTGAATCACATACCTCCAAATATTCACTTCTTTAAACAAATTTCTCTTGCATATCATAAACATGAATTTCAATACTGAAATAGATCTAACATTCTAACTTCAACCATCAAATGAAATACATAACACATAAATTTTGGTTACCCAGAAACCCTTGAAAGGTAAACTTGGGGTGGGGATGACACCCATAAATCTTCACTATTGCAATATAAAGTGTTTTCTTTTAGGGCTACAAAGTTTGATTACTTCAGATGATCTACCCAATGAGGGGTCTACCCTATTAAGAGCTTACAGACTTATACAATCTACCTTGATTAAAGGATTTGAAACTTAAAACTAAATAAGAGCTTAGTTAAGAGATTGATGAAAGCCTTTTGGGACTACTCTGTTAAGAGATTTACCTTGATTCACATGCTAAAGTGTATCAGTACCTGATCCTTTGGTTTGCACTTAAAATGATGATTACAGATCTCCTCTTTCCAATACTTATCTGATCTCAAAATCAAATGTAACTTTTTTCTATCCTTCACTGCTTTGCTCGATCACTCTGCCTGATCAAAAAACTTCTCTATTATACATACATGAGATCTTCTCAGTTCATCTTCCTTCCATAAATACTATTTTTTAGGGTTTTACATCTCATCTTATATTAACATCTTATCAACCCCCTAGATCAAGATCAATGATCTAGAATCTCTCTACTTATGCCACTTAATAATTCCCTTTTATATGATAGGTTACATGGCTTACATATGGATTAATGATAATAATTACAAGACTTAATCATCTCCTCAATTAACTCAACAATCCTTAAATTAGGCATAGAAGTCGGCCAAAATGGTTTATCTTGGTGTTTATGCCATAACAAATACATATGTCAAAATTGGCTTTCTCAGTATATGAAGTCTCTAATGCTTGGCAATTACTGTCCTTCATATACTAGTGCTCGACACTGACTCTTCTATACAACTTGGCATAAACTACTCAATGACTACTGAAGTACTTAGTGACCTTTGACTTGGTCGACAATAACTACTTGGTAACTATACAAAACACAAGTCTACAAATAACTCGGCCTTTACAAGATGGCTCGGTCGCAATGATGACCAACCAACATTTCCTAGAAAATGAGTAAGTGCTAGACAATTATAGACAATAAAACTTAGGGATCAACAACCTTTCCCTTTGACATTAGTGGCAAAACACTTTGTGATGACTTTTATATTACAAAAGTGTACTTAGTAATTTTTATACTCCCCCTAGGACTTTGACCCAGTCTTCACAAAGACTAGACTATATATACTTATGACTCTTTTGACATAGACTAAATATATACATTAAAAAATAGCATGTCATAAAATTCTATACATTCCTCACTGTATCATGACTTCTCTTGCTAGTTTCTCTCGGTCTTACTCATTTCATTCCCCTCTAAGTCATTTCATTTACCCCTTGTTTTTTTCAGTTGAAGTTGCTAGGGTGTAGGGGTGATAAAATACTTATCCAAAAATGGTTTTTGGAGCTGCATTATCATTTGTAAGGCATTGTTGCATCTTAACCTTAATTAAAAACTCCAAAACCTGTATCTTTATTTCTAGCTCGGTAGCTAGATTAGCTAAACTCTCAGTTAATAGAGAGATGAGGTTTTATCTCCGCTAAATCCTTTGCTAACGCCAATTCTTTCTGCATAACCTCCAGATGAGGTGTTAACATTTTTTGTATGGAGATTAGTTTCGCTCTTATTCTCCCATGATTAGCCATAAACTCGGCTAATCTCCTTTATGCATGAAGTAACCTTGTGAAATGAATAGAGCTGGAGTTAATTCCATCCGTGCTCAGTAAATGACCGATAGACTTCAAGTCTAGTTGTAGTTTATCAATCAAATTTTGATTATCCTTAGTGAAGGTTTCTACATTAAAAAATTTCTTGTAAAGAGAATGAACATTCTACACAGCCTCTTCTAAATTATTCATTGAAGAAAAAAGTTCTACCTATTTTACTACTATCTCAGTTGAGACCTTGTCACTTTGTCTCAAACTTTCTTTCAGACCACTGCATAAGCTTCCCATTTGCTTCACTGTCATCACTATTCACCTTCTTAATAATTTGAACTAGTTGTTCCAAAATAAGTGAGTTTTCATTCACATCATCCATTTTAAAGGCTTCTATAAATATAGCTTTTATTTCATGCAATACTTGTTTCTGTTGATGCTCTCACCTTAACTCTTCTTGTTTGATTTTCTTCTTTAAAAGATCTTACAAAATTTTCATTTTCTCATATGTCAAGTTATCAGTGTCCCACTTCAGAATCACTATAACTTCATCAAGTGTTACTTGAGTGGAAGAAGACTTCTCCTTTTTCTTATGAACTTTCTTCTTTGGGTTATTGCCACCCGACATCTATACTAAGGCTTGAATAGCCTCTTTCTCCTTGGGCTATGGATGCTCCTTAGTCTTCTTCTCTTCCTCTATATGAGGTCCTATGACCACTGTTATATATTTTTCTACTTTATGTTCTAAATTCTCCTCTTCCTATCCTTTATTACCTCCCTTTGCAGGAGCACTATCTATTGTTCTTGTTGTCGTGTCTTGTTTCTTAGCACTGGTACTTTGTGAGACTTGTGATTCAACTATGACTATATGAGGAGTTGTAGGTGTATTATCCATAGTTGATGTACTCTCAATCCTTGAATATTAATGTACCTAAATTAAAATGGGATTGGTACTCGGTAGAGAGTGGACTGAAGCTATCTCAACAAGTAAGTGGCTCTTTATTTCTTCCTCAGTCAATGTGTTTTTATTAACTTGAGTATCCCCATGGATATCCTCAATAGTGATCACATCTTGTGATGCACTCACTTCTACCTTATGTCCTTCTTCTTCTAGATTTTGAGGCTCATTTATGTCTTCTTTACTATCCAGTTCCACTTGGTTGGATGTTCCTTCTCCTTGTTGTGCACTCTTATTAATTAATAACCCAAAAATGATTTTCCATAACCTTTTTCTTTTCTCAACAACATCTTCAACCTTGTGTTTCAAAATGGAATAGGCCTTGAGCTTACATACAAACCTATTTCTGTATTGCTCCATATATGTGTTTATTTTCTATGATGATAAATAAGGCATAATCTGAGCTAAAGTGCTTTCCCTTATCTACTTTTTTGTCATGATGGATTACTATCATTTCTGATCAATCTTGTTATAAAGTTATTCATGAATGAGATTCCCAATCTGTAGAGGTGGCATCTTAAAAGTGTATATAATTTCTAGCATAACCTCTTCAACTTTTTCTTTGTGATCATTACTTAGCTTTTCAAATTTAATAAGCTTGAAACCTACTAATCCAACAGTGATTTTGATATTCTGTCACATTTCATCCATAGTAATTGGATGTCTATGTGATGCCACTTTCACCTTTGTATTATCATATGTATTTGTCTTTTCTTCATCATCATCATCCTTCTCTAAGACTAACTTCCTTCTCAGTTTCTTCTTAGAATGACTCCACACAACTTTAGTTTGAACTGGTTTTCTTTTACCTAACCCTTCACCTTTTATTTCTTTCCTAGCATTTTTCTTTGGGGCTTGACAGCTGTTATAGTTGAAGCTTCCCTGGTTCTTGGTCTAAGTGTTGTAGGATGAGTGGGCTTTTATTTTTGCAACTTCTTTCTACTCAACCTAACAACTCATACCTCCTTGCCCTTCTTTTGAGTTTTAGTTTCCTCCTCATCACTTCCTTCATATTCACTAGATTTATCCTCTCCTAGACCTTGTGTTATTTCAAGAGGTGCATTTTGCTCTTCACCTTCTCCCAACATCTTTTCTAGGTTCTTGATTATTTTCTTTCTTTTTCTCTCAAGGGTTTTTTATTTTAACCCCATAGTTATTTTTTACTTTGCTTCTTCATAGTTTCCAAAAGGTTTAGCTTTCCTACCAATCTCCTTTGCTAGTAAAGAGGTTATTGTTGCTAATGTTTCATCTACATTCACCTCATAAGGTAATGGCCTTAGCCATGGTACCATAGGCATAACAATCTGAACATAAGTATGGTCGGTATCCACTAGAAAGCATATGTCATTAAATAGTGCTTATCTACTAGGGATACAAGAATTCTACTTATTTTCCTCATCTTTTTCTTGAATTCAAGAAGGTAGATTTCCATAATGATGTCAAAATTATCTCCTAAGTCATCAATATACTCATTGATTTTCTAGGTTATTGGTCGGTCCTTACTCCATACAACATCTCCTATGGTAGGAAAACTATTTTTCACATAGAAGAATAAACAAATAATCATGGAACCAAACTTACACATTAAATTCTTGGCCTTCCTGATTGAAGTAAGGTTCTCAAAAAGCTAGGTCAATTGCAACTCAACAAGATCATAAGTGTGATCTTTCTTTACCATCTTCCATGCTTGATCAACTACAATGCAAGCAACACTATCTAACCTGCTAGACTGATAAAATTTTTGAGCAATCACTCTCACTAAAAAATCTATCTCTGGATCTGTGATCATGGATATTGTCATTCCTCTCTTATTCCATATTGCTTGTGTGTTTGTTTGAATTATCTCTTTACTCTGGCATCTCATTGTTTTCTTCCAGGTAAGACTGGGATAATTGGTGACTTGGTGATTCATTTCCTTGGTGATCTTGATCGGTCCATTCTCTAGCCATATATTCATGTCATGGAGTCTACTCGAGATAATCTTAATCCATTCAACTTTAAAATTATGCGGGAAATCTTAGGCTCCACTAATCCTTTCTCAGTAGCATGTTGATGTTCTTCCTTCAACACTCTATTGATACACAACTTGTTGTAATCCTCCATCATCTCATAATCACCAATCTCTCCAATTTTGCACATGTAACATGTACGCACATTGTGTATCATCAAAACCCTTGACAAAATTGATGACATGGCTCCCATGAGATCTCCCTTTATCGCGCTTACTAGAATAGCTTGGAATTTAGGCGGCTTACATGTGTCACTCCTTACAAGTTGGACATTCAAAAATTCTTTCCCTTGTTTCCTAACTACTACAGATGAGGTAGATGCCATATTTCCAAATTTAGGGTTCAAATTACAAGTTCAAGTAGCTTAGTAATACCTTGTTTCAACAGTC
This sequence comes from Chamaecyparis obtusa, assembly GCA_027943335.1. Lineage (NCBI taxonomy): Eukaryota > Viridiplantae > Streptophyta > Pinopsida > Cupressales > Cupressaceae > Chamaecyparis > Chamaecyparis obtusa. The sequence goes on from BSBK01010857.1 coordinate 26,990, forward strand.
CTTCAAGATGTTTGTTGGTGGCACGCAATAAAGATCTTCACAAATTTAGCTTAGAACAGATAGCTCTTCTTAGTCACTTAGAAATCGCTCTTCAAATTCTCAAATCACTTGGTCAAATGAGAATGAACGGTAATTTTCACTTTATAGGATCAAACGGTAACTTTTCTAGGGCTTCATTAAATGATCCGTACACTTTGTAGGTGAATACAGTTGTCTCATCATTCACACAGCTCAGTTATCATGTACTCATACTCAGTTGAAATTATGAATCAGCCAATACTACCATTTAGTTCAGCTTGGTACATATGTCATCTCAGATATTATAGGAGCTCGGCACACACTGAATGACTCGGTTACTATGTAATTAAATACTGATGGTCGACATCAAATATGCAATATATCTCTTTTCTCAAATCTATCCTAATGCATCTTAATTCATGTAGTTATGGACTTTAACATATCAAATGTTAGGAACTGATGTAAAATATGTAACTATAAAATTTAGTTCCTTACATATCTTTCTTTCTTTGCTAAAAGTGGTGTGATCACCTGATCCATTGGATTGGGTGACCTCAGGTTCACTGGATCCACTACTGCTTGCTTCCTCTTTCTTTCTCCATGTCTTGTTCACCTGATCCCTTATCTTTTCAACACTTTCTTCATTTTTGAATTCTTCATTACTCAGTGCTTGTGCTCTGCAGTCTCTTTTTATGTGACCAATCTTGTGGCATTTGTAACAGACCAAGCTTTTACTCATCTAACTCTTGGATTTACCACTAAAATGTGTCTTCTTATAGTTTTCTCCAATATTACCATATTCTCCATAATAATGACAACTATACCATGTATTGTAGTCCCAATTGAATCTGTTACCCTTCCTAGGTGCTTTACTCTACTTGTTAGATGTCCACTTAGCATTGGATCTACATTCTTGTGCTCTATGACCATATTTTTGATAGTGAAGACAATGTTCTTGAAATCTAGGTGTAGTAGGTGAATTACTAACCTTTGACCCACATTCATGTGCCTGATGTCCATGCTTCTTACATTTAAAACAATTTCCATAAAACTTTGGTTTAGGATTGGACTTACCATTCTTGCTTCTGCAAATGTTTGTTGTGTGTCCTAGCTTTCCATAATGATGGCATGTAGGTTTTTTGATCTTGGACTTTGCATTCCTCTGTTCTCCATTCTTTGATGATTCTCCTTCTTCACTGGATGATAGGTGCTCATCATATCCAAGTCTAGAAGTGTCACCAGATCTTCTTGGTCACCTCAATAGTTCTTCAAAGTATTTCATAGGTTCTTTTGGCTTGTTCATCCATTCATTTAGTTCCTTTTCAGATCTCAGTTCATTCTTTAGTTGACTATTCTCTAATCTCATATTTGTGATTTTTATATCTTTTCTTCTCAAATATTACTTGGCAAGTAACAATTGATTTAACATATCCAATTGATTGTTTTTCATCCTCTACATATCACATGTTATTTCATCAAGTCTTATAGACATTTTTCTTTTGTCTTCTTCAGCCATTGTCTTGTGTTTTTTAGGTCTCTTTTTCTATTCAACTACATCACATAGTCTTAATGATTGGATTTCTTGTTCTCTCTTTAGACTTCTGATATCTTCATTTAGTATATTGTTTCTTTCTCATAGATCTGCTATAGCTTCATCACTTTCAGTGGAATTGCCATTGTCAAATAAACCTTTGGTGTCCTCTTCTTGATATTGTGTGTCATTCAGTTGAATTGCCAATTCTTTTCTTCTGATTAAGGATTTCTTCAATTTTCCTCTAGCTGTTTCAAACTAATGTAATGCAAAATGAATGTCAATTTTCTAATTCTCTATGATCTTTCCCAACTTATAGACCTTCATCTCCAAGACCTTAACTCACAAGTGATTAGAATTCTTTTAAGAGACCAATGCTTTTGTTGGAAATGTAATGTGAAGTGAGATATTAAGAGGGGGGATGAATCATATATCTCCAAATATTCACTTCTTTAAAAAATTTCACTTGCATATCATAAACATGAATTTCAATATTGAAATAGATCTAACATTCTAACTTCAACCATCAAATGAAACACATATCACATAAATTTTTCTTACCCAAAAACCCTTGAAAGTTAAAATTGGGGTGGGGATAACACCCAAAAATCTTCAGTACTGCAATATAAAGTGTTTCTTGTTAGAGATACAAATTTTGATCACTTCAGATAATATACCCAGTGAGGGGTCTACCCTATTAAGAGATTACAGACTTATACAATCTACCTTGATTAAAGGATTTGAAACTTACAACTAAGTAAGCACTTGGTTAAGAGAATAATGAAATCCTTTTACGACTACTTTGTTAAGATATTTACCTTGATTCATCTACTAAAGTGTATTAGTACCTTATCCTTCGATTTCAACTGAAAATGCTGATTACAGATCTCCTCTTTCTAATACTTATTTGGTCTCAAAATAAAATGTAACTCTGTTATGTCCTTCACTTCTCTTCTCAGTCACTCTACCTAATCAAAACACTTCTTTGTTGTGCATAAATGAGATCTCCTTGGTTCTCCTTCCTTCCATACAAACTACATTTTAGGGTTTTACATCTCATCTTATATAAAAATCTTATCAACCTCCTAGATCAAGATCAATGATCTAAATTTTTTACTTATGCCACTTAAGAATTCCCTTTTTCTTATAGGTTAGATGGCTTACATAGGGATTAATGATAATAATTACAAGATGTAATCATCTCCTTGATTAACTCAAAAAACCTTAATTCATGCATAGAAGTTGGCCAAAATAGTTTACCTTGGTATTTTTCCATAACAAACACATATGTCAAAACTAGCTTTCTCAGCATATGAAGTCTTTGATGCTCAACAATTATTGTCCTTCATATACTGGTGCTCAGTACTGACTCTTCCATATAGCTCGACATAAATTGCCTGATGACTACTAAAGTACTTAGTGACCTCTGACTTTCTCGGCAGTAACTACTGCTCGGTAACTATACAAAATACAAGTCTAAACATAACTTGGACTTTACAAGATGGCTTGGTCACAGTGATGACCGACCAAGATTGCCTAGAAAATTACTAAGTGCAAGACACTACTAGACAACAAAACTTAGAGATCAACAAAAATATCGTGACATTGGTGCACAAGAGACATGTCATATGCTACAAAAATTACCCCTTGTAAGTTTTATAAGTCGGTCCTTTATTTTGATAAATGTCAATAAGAATGTCCTCCACAAAATACCTGGCTTAGATGATGAAGAAGAACTAAGTGGCACTTATATCCACTCCTACATTCATTGACCCCCTAAACTAAACTCTTTGTTCCTCATACAATCAGCCCAAATATACTCATATGGTCCTCGATGCAAGAAGAATCAATGGAAAAAGAGAAAAAAGGAAATTATCTATGTTTAACCCCAATTCTGTAACACTCTAGATGACAATGGTGATGACTTTGAAATATTTTTCTAGATAGAACTCCTCCTTTACAAACCTTTCTGTCATATCCCCTCTAACATGGGCATTACAAAAGAAGCCATAGTGACAAATTAGGAATCACTCAAAGAAGCCAACTACATAGCTTGACACATAAATAGAACAAAAACTCCACCCACACCTAAAGGAAAATAAGGAAATGATAATAAAGATGACCTAGAGGTTGATGTCATAGCATTGTATGAATGGGAGTTACTGTCGCAATGGGTGCCACCACAAACTTCCACGTTAATGAACTTGACGTACTAGGAAGAAGAGAGTTTTATTTTAATCATCCTTGGAATATAAATGGCATACCCCAATAGCTGCACAAATGTGCTCCATAGTTTATAACACAAGAAAAAAAAGCAGACGACGGTGCTTGGAAATCACACAAAACACATCCAACATACTAGCTCACTGAAAAATAACAGCTAGTACTAGACATAATCACTCAACATTATCTCACTTTCCAAAGAGACCTACTCCACATTATTATACAAGGGATGATGGCCACTCAAAAATCATACTTAATACATTGTATTAAAAAAACCATAAACACAACAACACAAGGAAATCAAAAGCCACTGCTCACGCTTGCACTTATAGGGGTCACTGCTTATAACATATATATTATAGGACATAATAACCCGACCAAAATAACCCTAGATAGAATAATCTAGGCACAATAACCCAAGGATAAAATAACCCAGGGTCATAATAACCCAATCCAAAATAACTCGTAGTCAAAATAACCCCATAAGATTATAGAGAAAGGAAAAAAAAATCTATAAATTACAAGTATGTTTCTAAAAATCATTTTAATTAAAATTTTCAATTAAAGTGTCAAATTATGAACAATGCCTCTTATATAATCTAAAATATTATTATTGTCATAACCATTAACTAGTCTTTTTAGTCTTTCTTTGAGTTCATGGTGTGTTTTCTTGCTTGCTTGTGTAGTGTGTCCAACCATATATTTCTCTATTTTATTCTCTTGGAGACCATGTTCCTTTTTACTGCTTTGATGAATTTCTAGATTGAGCTATGTGATGATTGAAGAAATTCACTAAATCCTCTATGTTATCCCTCAATAGAATTATTGGTTTTGGGAAGATCATCTTGAATAGCTGAGTAGCAGTTCCACATTGTGATTGGAAACTTGGGTGACTGTCTGTTGCCTCTTATAGTTAGTCTTCCAACCCACGTGTCTTCAAAATAATAAATTATGGTTTGTAAAGTCTCCTCATGTTCTATATAATAAGGAGATTGTGGAAGTGTTTTAAATGCATTGATTACATATATCTGAGGCACAAAAGATAATGCAACAAGTTTTTGGATCCCAAATGAAAATACTTCATCGATAGTGTACCATGTTTGTAGACCTTGTTCTTGAGATTTCCTCCACAAGCACTGAGAGAAATGGAAAAAGAATCCTTGAATAGTGACATTTGGAAAAAAATTAGAAATAGCTCCCTTGAAACCAAATTCAAAATCAATAAGTATAGTTTTTGGGTTTAGATCAGGTTGCACTTGTTTTAATTTTACAAGTGCATGTGTATAAGTGGATCTTGTTTTTTTGGTCATAAGCATATAGATCAGTGGAAATATTTCATCATTTTTCAAGCCATTAATTGTGTACAATTGCTGAAAATTACTTGTTACTGTTTTAAATGTACCATCACTAAACCAATTTTCAGATTCTTTTAGTAATTGCAAATTCTATGTGGTGGTGAATATTAAAAAATGATTATCATCATCACTATCACGAAAAATAAATCGTTCCCCTATATTGGCAATTATACATTTCAATTGGTAGGATAAGATCTCTCAATGTCTAAGGATTTGGTGGCGGTGCTTCAAATCTTATTCTTTTCCTTTGAATCATTTTGGATAATGCACTGGTTGATGGTATTTATCCTATTACCGGTAATGAAATATTAGAACATGTAGTAGAAATGATATTCTTATAGAGTCTTGAGTCAAGCATGCCATGTCTTTCATTTCATTCAACTTCAATTTGACAATGATCATCTCAATTTTTGGAGCATGATTATGTCTTGTACTACTAATCACATCACTAGATTCTGTTTGTGTTGTAGTATAGCACCGGCTTCAACATTTATTTATAAAATATTCAAAAAAATACCAGATCATTTTATTGACACCTTCTCGATCAAGTAAAAATGTTTAACCATTTAAAATGACTAATTTCTTATTTTTTTGACTTGTTAAAAATTGAAGAGGCATTGTATATATTAAAAAATATGAAGAACTTCTTGAATCTCTAAAAGTATATTTATTTTTGTATACTTTTATAGAAACCCCTAGGAAAATTTAATGTAATGTTCAACAAATTATATTTAAAAATATATTTTTTAGGAATTTTGATTTCTCTTTTTCTTATCACTCTACACACTCTTATTTCTTGTCCCCTTCTTCCTTCCTTTACTTCACTTGATTCTACCACTTTATATATCCTCTTAATGCCTCTTCATAATGCCTTTTGACTTATATCTTTTCATAATAACTCTTATTTAGCTTATTCTGACAAATTTGTCTTTATTTCTATAATTGTTTACCATTTTATAAGTTATTTAAGCATATTACAGATGTTTTAAGGCTATTTTAGGGGTATATAATGGATATATAGTTTAAAAATTACCTAAATATCCTCTATGGTGCCTCACAATCCTTTTTTAGCATACTAACTTGATTTGAAATGACCATGGGCTATTTTGTCCATGGGTTATTTTGACCATGGGTTATTTTGACCATGGGTTATTGTGACCCTAGGTTATTGTGTTCTTGGGTTAATATGGTGGGGTTATTATGTCCAGGGTTATTTTGGTAGGGTTATTATGTCTGATTACCAACATACAAGCTACAACAATCCACATGGCCCTTCAGATCCAAATAAAATAAATGCATCCTTTACAAGCGCAATCCTTAACAACACTCCAAGAAGAATTCAAACATGTGAAATATATTCTAATTGATGAAATGAGATTTCTAGGACCAAAATTGATAAAAAAAATAGAGAGTCATCTATGAGAGGCATTCCCTCATAAACAACATCAATCTTTTGGTGGGATGTTTGTAATCCTCGTTGGTGACCTATGAAAGCTATCTCCAACTATGGAGAAGCCCATATATGCCTTTCACTCTAAAGCCCACTTGCTCTGGAAAACATTCTTTATTGTACTTACATTAGACACAATCTCTCATCAACAAGGGATTTAACTGACTCCCAAAAATGATTCCAAACAATCTTGCAAAATATAAGAGATGTACAATCATTTCAAGAAGAATGGGATGTGCTTATGACCTAGACAAGAAAAAGATTGACTGCCCAACAAAAACAACACTTTTACAAAGCCACCCACCTATTAGCTACCAATGACTTGGCTTACTTGCATAATAGAAAAATGATCAAATAATTGAACATCCCAATTGAAATTAGTTGTGTAAGAAATGCTAATAGAACATCAAGTGAAAATAGAGAAAAAGATGAGCAACTATAGCCCAAAGTCCTACTATACATAGGTCAGTAAGTCATCTTAACAACAAACCTATGGATATAGGTGTTGGTGCCCAAAAATGATGGATTCACTTTTGGCCAACTGACAGGTATGATTGTGATGCACCACTTATACCTCTACAATTTTGGCTTAATCAAGCCAAGGCTGATAGGCCTAATTTCACTTTGAACTATCAAATTCACTATGATGTTCAACTACGTACACAAAACAAAGTTCCTCCAAATGTGGTGAATGATCCTTTTAGGAAAGCAAAAAATCTTCTGATAATCTCTACTCTATAAATATTGACTAAAGTGGACTAAACTAAGGACTAAAAAGTAGTGCTTTGAAATAATGATTTAATGGTCTACAAACTACAAATGAACTAATATAACGGTTTCCAATTAATGATTAGATCAGTACCTTCTAGATACTTTGGCTATAGAGTCATAAAAATTTCAATCCTACGTATGATCAGAGATGGTTTTAAAAACTTTCTTTAATAAGACAAGACCATCACTTCACAGGCTTCCACTTGACTTATAATTCAAATCAATTTACACAACTAATCCTATCGAATTTAAATCAAATTAAGAGACTGATAAGAACAATGGCGGGTTCACAGACCATCCAATTGATACTCGAGTTGTATATATTAACTTTCAATTATGATACTCGGGGAATTCAACACAATGAAACACCCTATTTAATAGAATATTTGAAAGATTAATTGAAAATATATAACTTATAACCACAAATAAAAAGAAGAGAACTTATCTTTATTAATGTTGAAAAAATAGTAAATTAGAGTTCATATTATAGTTGTGATCAAATTATATCTTATGAAAATCTGAATTGTATTATGTTCTCTCTTTACATTTTGCATTATGTATATATATGTATTTGAGTGGCTTTCACACCTCTTTAGGGTGAAAAGACATAACCCTTATTACAAATTATTTTGAAAAATAATAAACTAACTAAAAATAACTACCAAACTTTCAGATTTGGCTTTGGTTGAAAAACCAAAAAACCTTGTGGAAAGCTAAGATTTTATGGGCGATAGGAAATTTGATTTCCTGAACTGGGTATTTTTTAGATTTTTAAAATTGGACCATCTTCATCCTATGTCGATGTCATCTTTGCAGAAGGTCAAAATTCCATCATTTTCTGAAGGCTTTGATCACATAATTTTGATTGTTCCTATCACAGAGCTTCCTTTCTTAATCCCTCAAATTTTAATTGAAAATTAATATAATTATTTATCCCATTTCATGTACTCCATCATTAATTATTTCGCATGGAAATTAAGAGGCCATTTTTTAGGGTTTTATCACTATATAGAACTTCAAATTTTGCCCAAAATTTAGAGCTCCAATAATAGGTAGGTCTTGTAAATGAATCAATGGGACAAATCATATCCATCATCTACAATACAGATTCTAATCCACCAGATCTACCAAGCTATGTTGTTATCGACTTTGACAATTACAGTGGTATGCCATAGGATATAGAAAACCCAATGAATGTTCCTATCACTCTTGTAACCTAGGGAAATCAAACACAACTTCTATTAACTATGGCCTGGGTCATAACAATACATAAATCATAGGAACTCACACTAAATAAATCTCTATTGGACATTGACAAAATGAAATGCAAGGCCTAACATTTAAAGGAATATCAAGAGTAACTTATGTCATTGAAGGCCTCCAGATAGAGCCACTATTCTCTTTTAAAAAATATTACAAAATGGAGAACAACACTTATATAGCAATCAGGAAAAAAGAAGAAGCACATCTTCAACAACTCTCACTCCAACCAAACTCACTTGCTTAACCCTTTTTTTTACACACAACAAGGTAACAACATAAACATTTCTCCACCTCTTCAAAGTATAGTGTAATTACACTATCCTCTCCTTGTTACCAACGGTTTCTAAAAATTGTGCTATAGGTAATCTACCAAACATCCATAGTTGTATCCTACCTCAGAAAACAAATCTAAGCATCCATGCCCTACCATACTAAAGGGATAAAAAAAACAAATGCAAGGTGTCAATTGCTACAAGGTACATACTTCAATTTAATTGAATTCATTGTTATAGTATTTGAAAATGTATTCTAATTTTGTTTTTATTTCTTAAATTATCATACGTATCCAATCGAGTGTAATAATATTTTTATGGTTTTCTTTCAACTGTACTACACATACACAGGTCAAACCAATTTAAACAGCCAGATGTTAGGTAAAAACTCCACAATTAGAAAAAACAAGGCTCCATAATGATCACAAATTAAAGAAACTCATCTTTAATAGTTGTAGGTAGAATACTTTGTGGCTAGAGAAGAAATCTGTCATAGGAACTTAGTAAGATAGATTCAGTTTCTTCGTAGATGCCAACAAATAATATGGATTTCACTATAAGTCTTGTGAGGAAAACGCACCTACACATAAAGTTACAAGTATAGTTATATAGCTTTTATTAAGATAACTTTAGGTGTAAAAATAGATGTTGCGGATCTAAAGAAAGTAGTCGATATGTAAAAAAAAAGGGTTGTCAGATCTAAACCATTTAGTTGATTATCAAGTTCAAAAAGGAAAAGAGTTCATTAAAAGGAGAAAATAGATTAAAGGAAAATAACATAGATTAATGCAAGAAGAAATAAATGGGAACTAGAAAAGGAAGTCACTCTTTCAAAGGGCACAAATTTTCAAGGCCTCTACTATTTCACATAGTGCTAATTATCAAAGGTTTTCACCCTTTCGAACCATAACAATCATGAAAGCATCTAAATCTTAATATAGTTTGTTGGGCAAATGACTATAGATTTTCAAACACCTCATTGCTAAGTTCCTGTAATAAAGTTCCTTTCCAACAATAAATTCATTCTCTTACACCTACAAATGTTTCTTTCTTCACAAGTAAACACCTCAACAACTACAACCACTCTGGTAATCCTCAACTCTTTCAATTATTACACCTACTTTGAACATTCACAAACAAATTTTGACAAGTTGGTTGTTACATAATACAATTTTAGCAAGTTGTGGCAATACATCGACATATATACTTGTTCCTCTCATGGCATAGAACTTTCACTATCCAGATGGGCATCTAATGGGAGGCATTTCGGAAAGAACAACAAAAATTTAACCCCACGTTTTCTTAGGCTGCTCAATCATTGTCTTGTAAATGTTATATTTTATTTCATATATACTATTGGAAATATGTAAAATCTAATTGTGCATTATGTTTACTACAATGCAACCCCTCAGCATTTGTGTCACAATTTTTAAATGATCCAAATGAACATATGTTATTGCAAAGCCCAGATGGGCAATAGTATGATGTACAGTTATTGTGTTCTAGGAATAAACTAAAATTTCAATAGGGTTGGGAAAATTTTTTCATTAGTCATGAGGAGGAAATGGAATATTTTCTAGTGTTCAAGTACATATCAAAGTTATGTTTAAGGTGAATATATTTGATAGAACATGTTGTGAGAAAAATCAAAGAACAAAAAGGAAATCCTCTTTCCTTGGTACGCAAAAAAAAATTCTAAGAGTGCAAAGCTTTTAAAACATGTGAGTTGGACATCAAATAACTTATGGATTTGCATTTGAACTATATTTTTAGTAGAACTGGTATAAGACAAACTATTTTTTTGTTGCAGACAATTCATCCAATAACTCTAGACATTCTTAGAAGGACGTGACAACAGTGTCTAATGCTTGTTTTAAATCAGATAAACCATGTTGTATAGTGGATATCAAACATCAATATAAGTGCACGACGAAAACAATAGTGAGTCTGAAGTGGTGGCTAAAAATCAAAGAACAAAAAGGAAGTGCTCATTCCTTGGTAAGAAAAACTTTTGTCCAAAAATGATTTAACGTAGATATTTTTAAATTTGCAATTTTTGTAACTAAATAAAATAATTTTTTGTTATAGGAAATTCATCCTCTCATAAGAACATGATAATGGAGTATGTTGCTCCATTGGAATCAAGAAAACCCTCTTGTACAATGGATATTAGATCATGGACAGTAAATCAACATTTTGTGCTAGTAAGATCAAATCCTCTACTTTATTTACTCAATTTCTAAGCTTGTTGTTTCTTTTACTTCCTTATGTGTGTCTCAACTCAATTAAGACTAAAATCCTTTTTCTGTTAACAAAGCACAAAAAGAAATTACACAAATACCATGAAAAAACTCCTATCGGCTAACCAGTTACATGCACACATGCATGCAACCACAATTACCTATTTTTTGAAATAGATACTTAAGATGGTCATTTATATAGATAAATTCTTAATTAAGAAATGTTCTTGTCATATACAACTTACCACAAAATAACAATCAAATAGTTCTAATTACTTTATAGACTAGAAAAGACATGAATATTTATGTAATAATTTTAGGTCTTACATAGAAAATAATAAAGATAATTTTCTATCATATTTATATATAAATGATACTTTAAACATTCACATTGCTCACATTTCATTAATTGATATTATCAATAATTAATAAAAGACACTATAAATTTTTAATAAAATAGTTAAAGAAGATGAAAAAATTTTATTATAAATTTGTGTAAAAACTTGTTGATATTTAATTTTGAGTTTTCCAAGTACACATAGCATGTAAAGCATATATGATAAGGTATTATCATTGTTTGGACTAAATACAATGTACAATCAAGATATAAATATTTTTAGATTAACTTTAAAAAAATGATAGAATAATTTTCTTATTAACCTTATAATGATGTGACAATTTAAAGAACCTAAATATTTATTTTTAATTAATTAACATTACAAAAAAGTAATCCAAAATCTTTGAAAATTTATATGTAATAAAAAAATATTAGATACAACATTAAAAAGTCACATGATTAATTTGTATCACTATACCAACCAAAAATTATATATATTAAAAATAATTTCTTTCTACACTAAAAGTTTTAACATTATATCGACTAAAAATGATATATATTTAAAAAATATATTGTTTAAAAAATCATTTTTTTATTAAGAAAATTATAATAGTGCCTACCCATTAACATCCAAAACATTTACTCTTAACTAATATTTTAAAGTACCGATCCAAATCCTTTGAATTTTTAAATGAAATAATTAATAAAAGATTCCATTTTTAAGTTTACACAAACTAAATGAAAATAAACCCTTAAATAAAAGATTTCCTCACATGCATATAATCAAGTCTTATCATTATATGCACTAAAAATGATTCACATTTTAGTATTCCTTTTACGACACGCATTTAAAAAGAAAGGATGAAAGTCCTCAGTCTCTTTGAGTGATATGCAAGCAAAGCAAATACAAAAAGGGAACAGTTATACCAATCACAAACATAAAACAATTCAATATACTCCGTCCATCCATTCTTTTCAAGCCTCCATTCAAAGATCTGTGATGGGTCTATTCCATTTTTCTCCAAATACTGCTTTCTCATAATCAGCTTCAATCACAATAATGATGATAAGCTTAAATGAGAAAGCTGATTGAAGCGACCCATTTAAAGGAAAACTTCTCCCCCTATTGATCATTCACAACAAAAATATAAAATATATGCTCACAAGTTGCTACGAATGTGGGAATCTCAGTTTTTGTTATGCAATATAAAAGCGAACTCCCTTGTTTATTCATATGCAGAATGCTTCTATTTTTCTGTACAGAGGGGTGGTGTTTTGGATGTTGATATAAAACAAGTATAGGGGCTCTGGTAATCTGTCAATTTTGAAGAGATCACGGAGACAAATATGGGATCTATGTAAACTGGCTGGACCCATTTATTATAACAACTTTATGAAACAATAACATAAGATAATACAAAACACAACTGGGTTTGTGTCTTGTATTGTATATTATATTGGGCATAAGGCAAAAATATTTTTTTTATTGTCTTTATATAATAATAATAAACTGTGCATTGCCTTCGGTATTGTATTGTGTATTTGGTATGAGACAATAATATACCGTGTATTGTCCTTGTACTGTATTGTGTATTAGATATAAGATAATAACATATTGTGTATTGTCTTCATATTGTACCGAGTATTTAATTTGAGGCAATGATATATCGTATATTGTCTTTGTATTGTGTTGTATATTAGACATCATGCAATAAGATATTGTATATTGCCTTTGTATTATATTTTTGTATTGTATACTGTATATTGAGTCTGTGTCTTTCTATTGAATTTTGTATTGGGCCTGTGTCTTTCTACTGTAATTTGTATTGAGTAATTGCCAATAATGGCTATCAATCTCAGACTGAGTAGTTTATACAGATTTTCTGCTTCCGCTGTCCATTGTATCAGTTCCCAATGTTTGACCTTTACTCGTTCATATTGTCTTTTCGGGCTTGTGATAAAAAATATCGTCCTTGATACAGATTTATTACTTGCATTTTTTCCACTTTTAGGTCATTGGTTTTGTATGACTTGATGAAGGATAGCTCAAGTAAGACAAAGAGGACAAGGAACAACTATAATGATAATTTGACTGTTTAATATATACATCATTACGCCCAATATAGACACATTTGCATGCTCCGGATTTTCCAAATCATGCTACCCACATTCATTTTCATCTCTCTCTCAAATTTGAATTGTTTATAAAAAAATTACAGTGATAGAGGGCAATGGCTATACTCTCTTATGAACGATTAAATTTTTTTGTGGGAAAGTTCAATATTTCATTAATCGAGGAAAATTTTTAGATAGGAAAAAGAGCATTTTATGTTTAATTTAGTAAGTTTAAATGGATTATATTTAATAATGAGAGTTCTACATAAATTTAATTTTTCAATTTATGACAGTTTAGATAGAAGTGATAAAACAAAGTAAAATGAATTAAAGTTAGTTTAGTTTATAACAATTTACAATTGATTATTGAGATGTAGAGATTCAAATATTATATTAGATTAATGGTAAGAGATTTGAGAAACAACTTTAAGGCCAAGGACTAGTTCACACTTATGATATAGTTCTTGAATGCTTTTCCTTAATGTGATCTACTCTATTTTAGAATTTGGTGATTTGGTGCATGCAAAATCTGCTTATTGTGAATTGTACTCGAGTCTAATAAATGTGGTGCTGAAAAAACATCTTTGGGAATTTTCTATTTATATAGGAAATAGAAATCAACTTCATCCATGACAATTAGATGTCAAGATTGCTTTAACAATAATAAAATAGAAAGACAAAGAATAGTTGATGGAAACTAATTTGTCTTAATAAAAATTAATATTGACACTAGTTTACATGTGCAATTGAATCTATGAAAGTAAAATGTTGTTAATTGAATTGAAAGTGTCTTGAAATTTGCAACCTTATACTTGTAATGTGAAACTTTAAGCATACATGTCAATGGATAATGATCATATTTTTCTTTGAATTTTGAAACCAAGGACTAGATCATACTTGTAATCTAGTTCAAGACGCAAGATTGGTGCAATCTTACCCATGAAGGATACAATCCTAGAAACCAAATTGGTGATGGCTTAAAGTTGAAGATATACATAATAGAGTGCAAGGTTAAAGATTAAGTTAGTGAATGTACTAAAAGAGAGAAAATTAGAGGTGGAATAATACTTTAACTTTATTCATACAAAGTGTTGTTTAGGCATAGAGATAAAAGAGTGATTATATACATTTCCTCTTTATCTCCAATTTGGTCTACTTACAAATCTATTACTAATGCCAAAATACAAATATAAGAAAGCAATAATAAAAATGATATTAATCTTCAAAAAATATGATCCAATAGACTATGTGTGTTTTCCATGTTCTCTTGTTGTCATCTATATGTAATTGGTTTCCATCAAGATTTTCATGTTACCAAATGAAAAACTTCAACCTATAAAAAACTATATATGACTTTGAAGCTAAATAATTGTAAACAAGATTAATTTATATTTCCTATTACCAAATGAAAAGATTCAACCTATAAAAACTATATATAACTTTGAAACTAAGTGATTGTAAAAAAGATTATTATCTATATATATATATATATATATATATATATATCATGGAAGAAAGAAAATAGAAGTTGTCAGATGTCATGATTAGAAATGTTAGGGAACATACAAGTTTTCATATAGTTTTTTATGGCACATCATTGAAACATACAAGTTCACATATGCTAATAAAGATGGTTTTTCATTCCCATATTGATAGAAATTAGAATTATTATTATTAAAGTAAAATAAAAGTTTAATATTTTTATATTCCTTTTTTCTAAGGAATAATAAACTAACTATCAAATTTTCTATTTTAAATAAATTCCTTAACTTTTCTTAAAATAGGAAAAACTTCAAGATTTTAAAAACCACAATATATAGTGCTTACTTCACTAATAAATTTTCTCATCTTTTTTAATATGCCCAAAAGGGAAGTACATTTCACAAGGAATAGAAGTGATGTTTTTTTGACTGAAATCTGTTTCTGGTTTGAATTGTGTGTTCATTTTTACATTAACATTTCTAATGATGCTCTATGATCCATCATGATAATGATAGAGTGATCTGAAAAATTGATGAAAAAATGAACACACAATAAAAACCAAAAACAAATTCCAATCAAATAAAAAATTGTAAAAAATTTATGCATTTAAATGACATTCTCTGTTAAACTTAAACAGCTAAAAAAAATAATCATAAATTATTCTTATATTTTATCTCACGAGTACTTTTCAAACTTGGTAAAATGTACTGATTGCATTTAATTGCCAACAAACATTCAAAAATGTCAATCCATTGAATAACAGTTGGGATGAGATAATTAATCCGAAGTTGAAAAGCAAAATAAAGGAAAGAGTAAAAACATAGGGCAATATGGCATGATAACAGTTTTTTATTGTATATATATTTTCAAATTGAACTCCACCTGTTTTGTCAACAAGATATGACCAACAGCTTCCAAATTCACTGTTAATGATTATGAGGTGGCCACACAGGGTTCGATGTACATGACCATATGCCTCTCCTTTATAAGTTTCTTTTAAGCCAAAAGAAAAATGGTTGTTATCATTTATTTTGGTAGGACCCGTCCCTTTGCATTACAATGCTTTTATTAGAAGATTACAATAAAATGAACTTGAAAAAGTCTTAGAAATTCAGACGTTTGAAAATGATTTACTGTTGGCGAGCTTTATTAAATGGTTGGATGATTAAAATAAAAAGAATTATTGGTTTACCATTTATATGCTGCTTTACGTTTCAGACCTATGTTGACCATTATAATAATTAAATTAATAAATCATAAGACTAATCCTCCGGGTTATATAATTAATAAGGAAAGAATCTTATTAAAGTGAATATAAATATTTGTCCAGATATAATTTTTTTAATATTTTCTATTTTAGAACAACTACTTTCATATATGTAGTTAACTGTCACAAACATTTTAATTGTTGGGAACAATATTTTCAATAGAAATATATTAGCACATAAATGTGGATAATTTTTTTTCTTATTTAATAGATTATAACAATTTGACATATAAATTATAATAAATTTAAAATTAAAAAGATTGAAAGTAGGTATATCTTTATAACTATAGTTAAAATATTAATAAAATAGAATTAAAAAAATTAACATTCAAGCAATCAAAAGCAGTATATAGGATTATAAATTCCACCATTCTAACATCCGGACTTGTTGAATAACTGATAAGAAACATAATGATGGCTCCCCTATTTCCCAATTTTATCCTCTTCAACAAATTCTGTCATTCTACTTTCAAACTTGGTGAAACAACTGCTAAGAAACTTGAAGATGAATTTCCTTAATTTATAACTTCATTCTCTTAAAGTGATTAATTAATAATAATCTCCCTTATTTTACTACCTTATCCTTGTCAAATAACCATTAAAATATCTGCAAATTTGAATATATCATATCTAAAATTATGAATATTAGAAGAAACTTTATAGAGGATTAGTTTGTAACCTCATTCACACATGAATATAAGCTTCCATTCCCTAAAATAGGAAGAGATAACATGGAATAACACTATTTAATAAGTTTTCCCTGGAACAAGGAAATCCTTAGCGAAAGTATCGAAATAGACAACTTGAATTAGGAAGTTGTCAAACATTGGGAAGTGAAGACAAAAATCAGTATGTAATTAAAAAGAGCCCATAAAAATTGAATACTCTGCCCAATACAATTGTAATTGAGTTTTTTTCATAAATGGGTCTGGCCCATATTACACGAAATCCCAGATTTCTCTCCATGACATCAACTTTATCTACCCGTCTATTCTTTCATTAAAAACCACTTTGCTTTCAGATTGTTTTTAAAAGATTCACGCTCTATGTGGGGATATAATTCAAATTTGAGGAATTTTTCTTCCCTTTTCTTTTATCTAATCCTTATAATTAATGTTGATGAAAACGTGAAAATAAGTGTCCAACAAATCCCCTCTCTCTAACAAGATATATTTAATTAAAATAATAACACAATAGGATTCCTCCCTGACCTGAAATATAAAGTTAGATGGACTTCAATGTGGTGCAATTAAGTTTGTACAGAGTGAACGCAAGCTTTTCAAAGTAAAACAGATGATAATCGTGATTTTACCAGTCTAAGATTGTTTCTAGATGCGAGAGCTCAAATGGAATTCTAGATAATATCACATTTTCAGCCCATAAATGATAACAGATATTTCTAACTTAGAGCAGCCAGAAAAAATTGGTTGATTTAACCGATGATAAGTACAGCCACCCAACAAACTCTTGTTATTGTTATTGTTTATAATTTAATTTTTCAGGGAATATAATGTCTGCATTGCTTTATAATATGGTTTAAAATATACAATTTGGGACACAAACTTATGGAGACAAGTTTTGATTTACTAAAACTATTGTGATGAATAGAATTTTGTATCTTTAAGTGGGTCCATATAGCATTCGTTCCTTATGTGTGGGAATATCATTTTATATTAATATTATATTGATTGATCCCTAGGTATCCATCAAACGACGACTCGTCCAGTTGGTAGACCTATATATAATGAGGAAATTATAACTATTATTCGCTATAATATAGCAATGGCAGTGTCACTAGTTGATACTCTAGTTATAATATAATAATTATATGATAGAAACTATTAATGTTATTTTCTTATATTATTATGTTGGCAAGTGTAATTATAGTAATTTTAGCTCAGAATAATTTATGAATAAGCTGATATAAAATTGAGTAATAATTTACATTTTAAAAATTTAAATTAATGATTATATAAAAAATTAAAATAATACAATAAAAAATATAATAAAACTAAAACTTAAATTTATTATGTTTGATATTTTAATTATTGTCTAGATGAAAAATGGACATAGAAATAAATATGGTTGACATATAAGTCAATTTAATGCATGCTTTCATTAAGAAATTAGAGAAATTATTTATAAATATTTTTTTCTCACATATATCTTATTTATTTATTTATGATACTTTATTATATCATTATGTTGATATATGTAATTATGATAATTGTAGTAAATTGTAATATTGTGCTTATGTTCATAAAAGTTTCAAAATGATTTATACTTTAAATTAACAATTAAATATGATATGTAATTCACTATCAAACATAAAATAACATCATAGAAAACATAAATTGAAAATCAAACTTCCTTGATTTGATATTTTAGTTATAAAAAGTAGAAGAAACAAGTGCATCCAAAAAAAAAAATACTACATTTAATTAAAATGGAAACAAATATATAAGGCACATAAGTCAATTTATTGCATGCTTCTATTCAAAAATTAGATACAAGTTCCTCTAAATTTTTTTCTTAAATGAAAAAATAAGAATAAGAATTACAAACGTTATTCAAATAAATGTGTCAAAAAATGAAACAAATTAAATCATCATATTTGGATATGTAATATCTTCAATATTATTTACTTATTACTAATTTTACAAGTGTATATATAATAATCATATTATAGAAGATACTAATGAGATTATCTTTAGTGGTACTTTGTAATACTCTTAATAAAGTTCAGAGGTAAATGTAGTATCCTAAATTGTAATACTATTTAATTTCACATTCATTTGGGGCTCACATTGGTCGTTTCCTTCATTCCCCTTCTAGATAACTCATTGTGCTCATTCTATGGCCAAATCAGGAAGATTGACACTATCCTAAGCACAATGACCAAATATCAAGCCAAAAACCTAGTACTATTGTGTTAGGCACCATGGTCCAACCATCTTTAGCTCAAATTTGATTAAAAGCAATCATAATGTTATTGAGAATGAATGCTCTCTCAATGTAAACCTTATTTTAAATTATCAACACCTTTTGTGAGGTTGAATATAAATACATCCCTCACCCCCTCATTTGTAAATTCTTCCACAAATGAGCACTCTTATCATTCACCCTCTAACTAAGAAAATAAAATTAGGCAACTTCAAGGCACTGAAGAGGAGATCTAAAGTCAAGCATTCAAGTTTTCATCCATAAGTAAGTTTATATTCCTCCTAGAATGAATGCACACATGCATGAATTCCAATCAAGAAAGATAAACCTTTCACAAAGGTTCAGTGAAATAATAGCATAAAAAAGGTATAGTTTTTCAATTAAAAATTTACTTTTAGAGGTTTTTAGTCTCTTCTTATCAAGGTAATGCTCTGCTTCTAATCATTACTGCTATTAGGAAGCACAAAGTTGTGTCTCGTTTTAGGCTACCTTATCAGCACAACTAAATTTGAGTATTTCTAACTAAAATTATTTTTTGTCAAACATATGGTCTAGCTAGATTCATTCTAGGTAAGTTAGATAAGTGCTTCAAATTTTCTAATTGGAAATATCTATTAAATGCATGTTTTATACCAATTACTAAATAAATAAAATTATTTCAAAAAACTGATGTTTCAATAACTCCTACTCTTTTTAATGATATTTTTTTACAAATATAAAAATACCCTTTTTTAGAGCACAGAGTCAAAATTATCATCATATAATTTTTATATTATTTTAATTAGATATAATACATTATAATTTATAAATACTACAAGTAGTTATTTTAACATTTGAGAACAAGTTGCTTCAAAAATAGAAAAAAATAGTAAATCTTATCAATAAAAATTGATTTTTTATGTTTAACACTAGAGGAGAGATTTCTCTTTAAGAATGTGTAATTTTTTTTCTGAATGGTGTAGATTTCAAAGGGGAGATTTGGTGGGAGATGAAATCTGATGATTTCAGGTATGTTCGACTGTGAGTAGTTATAATGGATAAAATATACATTAAAAACTAATTTTTCTTCTTTTCTGCACTAGTTATACATTTCATCTATAACATATTTTGAAATCAAATGAAAAAAATATTATTTGCATGTACTTTTTTGGTGGGAACAAGAACCTCATTTTTCAGCAAGTAAAAATGGACTTCAAAAATTAAAAAACTATGTGAATTCTTGTTCAATTTTTTTTATAAAAAATATAGGCATAAAATTCATCATCTTTTACACATTTCATTGGTTTACAACATCTCCAAATTCTAAACAAAAATGCCATTTTTATGTCGTTAAAGATTAAAAATTTGTGTGTTGTTGACCTTTTCCTTTATTAAAAGTGTGACACAACTTTGTACTTTTACCCATTGCAGCGCACTATAATGGATGTTGATTATTACTAAAAAAATTGTTATTGTGAGCCCCTATATAGCCCAATACTTTTCCCCTCTTTTTTATCTATAGATTCTAGATCCAATGAAAAAGTGTTGCCACTGATTGATGAGTATTAGACTAAGATGTAAAACTCTTGTCTTTTAATAGGAAAGAAACCTTGGTCAAAGTCAATATTTTTTGGTGACTAATTCTTTCTTTAAAATTTTTAGAGTATGATCTATACTAGAACATCCTAATCTAAAATTCAATCATAAATTTCAAATTAAACACTTTCAAGTTAGTGGCACTTATTGAAATATACTAATACTTTCGGGCCCAAATTATAGATATAGGTTACTTTCTAGATCAAATTTTGAAATCTAGTATTAGAATCCATATTACTATTCTATATCTTTCTTTTTTCTAACTTTGATTAATTTCCAAGAACTTTATCTAGTCCTTCCATTCTTTCATATATACCATAACCAAAAAATCAATTAAGAAGGTGAATTAATTAATTACAATCCACAATTATCCTAATGAAATGAAGCCACACCTAATTGACTGATTTTTGCATGTCAATTGAGAGGGGTTGGATATTATTTCTAGATTAGATGTCGAGACAAGTGAACACTAAATTTACTCATCATTTCAAACTCACTCTCCAATAGAATGGAGTTATACAAAGGAAGAATATGACTATAAATGGATATAACAACATTGACTAAATCTAATATTTTAGACATGTTTTGGAGAGATGCATTTGATAGTATTATGTATAGTCTGAATAGAGAAAGAAATAAAGTCAACAATTGCAAAACACATGATAGACTATGAAAAGAAATAAGAATTTTAACAATCTAGTACTTCAAAGTAATTGGGAGTAATTGTTGCATAAAAAGAGATGAGGCTTTGGAAACATTTGATTCTATATCAGATAAATTTATTTTCATTAGTTATTATTTAAGAAGAAAGACCTATATAAAAATTATAACAAAACTTTTTAGAAGTTAGTTCAAGGTACAAAAATAAGAAAAGTGGATAAAATAATGCATTAAAAGGAAAAGTCATAAGAGGATAATCATTCAAAGGAATCAGATCATAAAGAGGAATAAAATAATGATGAATGGGAAAGAAATATTATAGAGACACCTGGTGATTATGTTAAAATGAATCACTTAGATAGTCACATTATTGGTCATAAGGATGTTGACATTCTAAGTAGAATAATATTAGAAAGTGAAAATGAGCATGCAAGTTCCCTTGATATATAAGATCTAACCTAAAGTTTTCATAGATGCTAGCAAAGATAGGCATTGAATTTATTCTATCAAAAAAATTTAAATCATATTAACTAGAATGAAAGATGAGAACTTGTTCCAAGACCAAATGGAAATAAATGTGATCAATACTAAGTGGATTTTTAGAAATAAGTTAAGTGAATATAATGAAGAGATAAAAAATAAGGCAACATCGTTTCAAAAAGGATATTCTCAAGTTTAATGTAATAATTTTGAAGAAATATTTTCACCCATTCCTAGATTAGAAGCTTTTATTTTTACATTTTTTGTTTTCGATAATTTTAAAGTATGTCAAATGTATGCCAAATTTGAATTTGTAAATGACAACTAAAAAGAAGAAGTCTAAAATCAATAGGAAGAAGGCTTTTTGTTATCAAGAGATTAAGAATATGCATTCAAGTTAAAGAAAGAATTTTATCTACTAAAGAAAGCCCTTGTGGATTGGTGTTGAAGAATCAATAAATATTTGCAAGAATAAGGGATTAGAAGATGAATTTGTGATAGCAAGGTCTTTATATAATTTTATGAAAGGTGAGAATTTGTTGATAGTTGTGGTCTATGAACTATTGAAATCATTTTTTGAGGCAAGAGTGATAAAATATAAAAATAATTTGTTGGGGAAATGAAAATTTTTAAAATGTTTATGCTTGGTGAGATCTCTTTTATTCTTGGTCTACACATTTCTCACATTAATAGGGGTATATTCATTTCATAAATTATGTATATTAAGGAGATGTAGAAAAATTTCATATTGGAATATTACAAACTAGTCAGAATTTACTCATGTGATTCTATGTTGTAAGATGAGTAAGGATGATGAAATAGCTAGAGAAAAACAAACATTGTAAAAATCTATTGTGTGTAACAACATCAAGACTAGACATTATTCAAGAAATAGGCATCGTGGAAAGATTAGGTGTTGTACCAAAATAAACTTATGTACAAGTACTAACAAAAATTTATAGATATCTATAAGGCACTATGGATTATGGTTTGTAGCATTACAAAAGTCAAGATTTGATTCTAAAAGAATATATAGATCTATCTAGATTAGGCAAGTAATGTTTTTGATGCTTTAGATTCAATTTGGACCCTTTGCACTGTTTTAGGTCAAATCTAGTGGTCTAGGTTAGGCTAACGATTGTAAAACCATTTTTCAACTTAAAAATGATCTAGAGGGATTTTCTAGTAGTATTCTTTC
The DNA here is from genome assembly GCA_027943335.1 of Chamaecyparis obtusa. Classification (NCBI taxonomy): domain Eukaryota; kingdom Viridiplantae; phylum Streptophyta; class Pinopsida; order Cupressales; family Cupressaceae; genus Chamaecyparis; species Chamaecyparis obtusa. The sequence goes on from BSBK01010857.1 coordinate 50,170, forward strand.
ATTCACTTTTCTTCTCTCAATAATCTAAATAATAATTTACCTAGGTCAACACCCTAGTAATATAACTTTCAAGATCAAAGATAACAAGAAAAGACTCTAGAATGAAGTACATATATTCATTACTCTTCTTAAGTCCACAAAATCCAAGTGTCTTATTATATAATTCCAATTTAATAGCATTGGCTAATTCCATGCCAATAACCACAGTAAAATAGAGGATGCAAGCCTTATCCGGAATTATTGGGTGTAAAGTGTCAGTATAAGGTGGCTTTTCAAGACCTTCGCCAATTCCTAGGGCTCAACCCTATCTATATACTAAGAGAGGAATTATGAATTCTATATCTCTAAAATAAATGCTAATGAATGGAGATTGAAACAAGAACATAAATACCAAATTTCATTCATTTTATTCTTGGTTAGGTTAGGGTGACAAAAGAAAGGAAACTAGTTAATCAAAATTAATTTTTCAACCTAAAATGGGTAGAAATCAAGTCCATATTTGCAAGGTCAATTTTTTTTACTATATAGATCATTTTAGCTTATAAAAAGTGGTCAGATATGGATGGAAGATGAATATTCGAATGTAGGTACATTGTATATGTATTATAAACATATGTACATATGTTTAACATGAATGGATTAAAATATGTGCACCAAAAGGACAAGATAGAGATTGAGTGTATAGGCATGAGTGTACATGAATATTAACAAAATTAATACAAATAAACTAAATTTCATGCAACTACATAAGGACAAGATATGGATTAAATATATAGAAATGGGTGTAAATGAATATTTACAAAAGTAACACAAATAAAACAAATTTCATGGCACACATGCACATCAATTAAATATGATATAAAATTAAATGAAAACAAATAGACATGTAAATTTCATACACCATTAATAGAAAAAACATGACTCACACTAAAGATATAATGATATCATTATAAGGAATAATGTAAGAAAATTATGAGTATGTCACTAATAAAGGATATCAAACTATATTATTTTTTAGTGTTAGGAGAAGAGCACCAGTAGTTGTTATAATAACCTTCACGTTCTGTGATCTTCTAAATGGAACATCAAATTTCAATTGTATAGCTATTGTTCTCACTTGTGGGTAGTAAATACTAATGTTGCAAGATTCATTATGTGTGCAACCGTCAAAAAGTGGTCATTTCAAAGTGTGGTCCAAAACATATTCTTATTGCTCAATTACATGTTTACTTTGAGAACCAAAAAAATTATACAATTGATACAATACTTGTGCTTAAATGCCCCAATAATCATGTCGTAGAAACAAAGTTGCACAATTGATTACTAACTTTTTCTCCCAAAAAATAGCTGACTATGAACCCACCAGATAATTTTTATTAGACTCTTAATTAAAAAAATGTAATAAACAACAATTGAAACATAAGCAATAATGGATAATGTTATAATATTCTTAATAAATTATAGATAAAAGAGAGTGACCTTGTAAAATACGTCTTAGAGAATTCCCTCTTGAGTGGATGAAAACTAGGTTCAGGTTGTCAAAGTTCATAATGTCTTGTTTGGGAACATGTGAGATTATTTTTTATTTTCGTTTTCCCTTATGAACCGTGTAGAATTCCTTTCTTTTATGTCTATCGGCAATGTTTACAGCTCTTTCGTTCTGTACGTATAAGCAAATATATACAAAATAATAAAGAACCCCACGACAGGTAAGGGATGATATGATAATGTTAATGAAAGGCTACACTGAAATTATGGTTTTATGGGTTCTATTGCAAATTACAACCAGTCAAGAATGGTAAATTAAAAGAAATAAGCGCTAAAATTTTATTGTTTATAATGATCATTCATTTATTTTATTTAATGGTAAGAAGCTTTGAAATACTGAAGAGGTGGAATTCATAAGAGTCAGTAATAAAAGATTTATTTTGAATGTTTATAAAAAAGTTTATAATAATAGTATGTATGATAAATTTAAAATTGAGTTATATATAAGAATGTTATTATTTAATTTAATAAAGATATAAATAAAGACAAGATGATAAAATTTAAACAAATGTGATCTTTAAAGTCAGAAATCTAAAAAAGAGTTCACACAATGTCAAACTTATATTTATAGTTGATCGTCCACAATGAATATTGGATACATTTTCATATGGTGCCACTAATATTGAGTTAAATATAGACTAAATTTTATGCACCACTAGTAGATGGACCGTGCAATGTAGATATAACAGATAGATCAGAAAACTTATTAATGAGAATGTCTCTATTTCAAATTTAATGTTCATCCTCCCTGAAAATACGTCTATCTGTTTTATAAATAATAACATACGTCTTATTCATCCCATGAAAAAAATTACATCTCTCATTATTGTTAGCTCTGACTGTATGTATCGTACTAAGCTCCCATTTATTTTTTTTGACCTTCTTCTTGTCCATGGACAGCTACGCATATTGTATTTTGTGCCATTACAATTGAGACTGAATCGTCCCAACAATTTTTCAACTACTTCAGTCGATTCTATCACTTTCAAATGCTTGACTGTTTATTCATTCAAAGTGTCTTTATATTAGAAAATCAATGTCCGAGAAAAACATTTATACATTACAGTCGGCGCATTTTCCCAAGTGATAAAATCATTTTGTTCTCTGCCTGCTGAAAACTCAGGCAAGACAAAGAAAAGAACAACTACGATGATAATGTGAATATAGCTTATTTGACGTTTCAGTGATAAACCATCATTATCAGCATATGTGAACTTGCATGTTCCCTGACTTTTTTAATCATGGCACCCACATGGATTTGAATGCCAATCCAAAGCCCTTCACTTGTTAGTCTACTTGGAAATATTCTATATGGTTTTCAATGTAGAAAATTTCAATGCATATTTCTTATAAAATCTCATAATTTTAGATTAGAGACAACCAAAATAGAAAAGAGTTTGATAAATTCATATAATAGTAAGTATACTATTTAAAATAATAATAAAATAAATATAAAACAATCAAAATATTTATTATTTTTATTGAAGAAAGTTCTTCAGATAAAAATCTAACATAGTATATTTTTCAGTATTGCAAAGACTCAATCATTTTCTAATACAATAATAAACCTCTGATTTCATTCTTAAACACATAGTAATATAGGTAGACATATCAAAAGTGGATTTATACTTTGTATACTATTAAACATAGTTAGTATACAACACTCGTCCAACATTCTCCAACTTGTTTGGCTAATTTCTATAATGCCAACACTTTGAAAGTGTTAGCCACTAAGGTAAGTCATGATCATTGATTTTTCACAAGGAAGAAATTCTTACTACTCTTAGCTTTTGTCCAAAAATAGCAACATTATTTTTTGTATTAACTTTTTTTAACAATACATATTTATCCTTGATTATTTATCTCACAATTGGTACAACATTGCAATATGTTTTGATCAATCATGAGATGAAATCTTTTGAGAAAATGTTTTACACTTTGACTAAAATATGGATCCTTACCATTTTCTATAATAATCCAATCATCAAACACTATTTATATAACAAAACTATTTTCTTGCATAGGATTATATTCACATACTCTAGTTCTATTGTGCATTTAATGTGAGCTCTACATATACTTTGCTCATCTAGTTTATTATTCTTTCAAAAAGTGTAAATACAAATCTATATGTAGATCTTTAATAGTCATCTCATGTCCAACCAAAATTAACATATCTTTGTAAATCCCAAGATCAGTTTTCAACCACCCTTCTTTGGCAAAAAAATGCATAATCTAAAGTGTAAGATATTTAACTTTTTCTTCCACCAGTACTATAAGATGCTATACTTAGTTTGGACATATACTTAATCAGAACTTTCACTACATGTGCAATGTTAGGTCAATTATGGACCATTACATATGTGAGACTACTAAAAGCATTATCGTAAGGTACTTGACATAATTCCTCCAAATTTTCTTCTATTTGAGGATATTATTAAATATAAACAATCGATTTATAGAAAATGGAGTAAGTGTAGGCTTACCATCCTCCATCCTAAATCTCTTCAAAATCAGCTAGAAATATTTCTTTGACGTAACCATAATTTTTTATTTCTATTATCCATTTCAATTTCCACATCCAAAATAAATTTTATAGCACTAAGATCTTTTATGTTGAACTAGGAAGACAACTAAGATTTATATAAACTAATCATTGTCACATTGTTACCAATTAATAGTATGTCATCTATATGTAGTACCATGACAACAAAAGATTTAGTGTTGAAAAAAATAATCACACTGCATAGCTTCGTTTCTATCTTGTCCTTGAAGTCTTTTAATATAGCTATAAAAATATTATTTAAACATATTTGATTACTAATTCAAAATATAAATAGACATTTTATCTTACCTGCTAATTATTCCTCATCTTTCACCTTACAAGACTCTACCTCTATCATGCCAATTCTCTTGATCTCACCGTGTACAAATTTTGCCATTATATCTATCTATTAAATTTCAAGATCTAAAGTAGTAGGAAATGTTCATCTATAGATAATCTAACCAAGTTTAGTTTTGCAATATGATATTTACCTTTTTCCAATGTTTATTACCTGTACTTGAGAAAAAAATTGTTTCTAAACAATCTTTAAATATCAATTTTTCTTTCTTCATTTTATATTTTCATTGAAATGCTGATGAATGGGGATCCTAGTCTAATCATGCAAATTAGAGATCAAACCCAGTCACATGAACTATTTCATTAGGGGAGATAGTCACTTCATCCAACTTCAAACCAATTGTGGTACAAGTGACAACTAAATTCATTTTTTTTAATGATGTTCTAGATCTTTTTACTTTTGATTGACTCAAACTAATTTGATAAAAAAGAGACTAGGTAAAGGACATGAAATTGTATAATAAAAATATAAACAAAGATCTACATGCCTAATAAATAATTAATGAACACAGATCTAGAAAGGAGATTCAGAGAGGAACATATCACTAGAATTTGGGCTCAAGATGGTATGACTAATTTGGTTAGTTGTGAGTTCTACAAAATTTGTCTTCACTTGTAGTATGGAAAGGACAAATGTTTGTACTTATTATAATTTTTTGACCAAATTTGATGCATATTAAGAGATAATTAATTTTAGAACCATATTACAGTATATCGCCTATGAGCCTATTGTGGTTAATTCTAATGGTTTATATTAAGTGACATGTAAGAATCATGATTATAGATTATAATGGACATTAAATGATGTTTATATCAAGATTCTATTACTCTTAGTGATAGCTACATTATGTGGGTTCAGGTTTATTTGGTATGGATAAGATGTAATTGATTGTATCATGGGTTACTATTTGAAGGGATGTGGATTATGTGCTTCTAGTTGTGTTGAAGTCGGTTGTTGTTTTCTGATTTGATTGCTAAGTTATCTTTGTGAGGGATCAAGGTCTTTCCCTACTAATATAATATAAATAAATTGATGAATAATTTCCTTTTTAACCTCACAAAGATGTGATAATTTAAACACCATAAATATTTTCTACTAATTAATTAAAATTGCAATGAGTTGAAAAATCTTTAAAATTTTAAATGAAATAATAATAACAAATCCTCACATAAAATATAGAAAATGCACATGATTCATTCTTATCATTGTACGAACTTAAAATTATGTATATTAGATAATATTTATTTTAAGGACCATATTCTTATTATTATATAAACTAAAAATGATTCTTATTATAGGGAAACAAGATGAAGAAAGATTGCACCATTAACATTCTTATGTGATTGTTAATTAAATCTTTTGGAATCAGTTGTAGTAGCTTATTGAAAAAATAAACTCACACAATTGATTCCAAAAGCTTTATTTAAAAATATCATGGATTGTGGAATCCATATGTCTAGAATTCACATGTTATTAAAAATTTGAAGAGACTTAACTAACAATAAATTTTGAAATGAGAGAGGTGGAAACTAGAGCAAGAACCAGAGTAGGCTAAAGTATGGGTTATTTGAAGGGATCTACAGGGGTATCTACCTATATTTTTCTAGGTATGGAACTCATGATATTAGAGAAGAGTATATTGGATACATATTTTGAGAAAGTAGATGAGACTGTAGATGGAAGGAATGCAGTGCAAGTGGATCTAGGTGGATTTCCTAATGGGGTAGGGGCTCCAGTGGTGATTTCCCCAAGAGTCTGTGAGCCCATCAAACAAATAATGGTCTACCCTTTTTTGTGGTAGGAATTCTTTTGGTGCTTCCTCAACCTTGGTGGGGAATTTTTTAGATTTGGAATGTGGTGAGTATGTTATCTCTATCCTTGACTTAGTTATAGAATAAAATATTTCTTGTAAGGTCAACTTGTTAGAATGATTTTATAATAACTGAGAGGGGGGTGAATTAGTTATCCTCAGGTCGAGATGTACCAATTGAACTTTTCAATACTTCAACAAAATTAGATCTAATCAACAATTCCACTCGGTCTCTATAGCATATATAAGAAACATATAACATGCGGTCCACTGTCCAAAATTAATTAACTTGTAGAATATAAATCTTTCAACAACATTCACATCAAAATCATTCACACAAGTATAACACCATGATTTATAGTGGAAACCCAATTTGGGGAAAACCCACCTTGTAACATACTACTAATTTTCACTCTTCTGAAGTAAGCTCTATGAGAAGCCAACCCGGTTAAAGGTTTACATACACACTATTAAGTGTAACCCTATTAAAGGATTTAAACACTCTATCAAAAGTGGCCTAGTTAGAGGACTTAAGAACATCCTATTAGAATTTCACATTGATTAAAGGATTTATACAATGACTGTTAGGTCAACCTTGATTAAAGGATTTAGACTGATATAATGGTTATAAAGTAACAGTAGGTTCTGATCTAAAAAGCATACAAAGAACTTTGAAAATACAGATCCACTTCGCACATATGCTGATTTACTGACTGACCTTCATTTCCATCCCCATCTCTGATCTTCTCAGAATTCTCTTCAAGAAATCACCACAACTCTTTTTAACTTTTCACAGCTTCACGTTCAGCCTTCTACTTAGACTTATCAGTCAATAACATCAACCTCTTCCTCATACTCTGTAACCTCACAATTAGCTTTTCCTTTATACCTCTTTGATCAGGTAGATCAATATTTTTCCACTTCATCTCCTCCGTGGATCTTAGGTTTAGGTCAGATTCATCGAATCCTTCCATCATTATGTTCTTCATCTTTTCCTTCTAGATACATCTCCAAACTTATCTTTGAATCTATTAGAAAATGATTTACCATGCATTAAATTCTCCATACAATTCATTAATAATGTCAACATGTTTTACATATCCCAAGAATTCAACTATGTTAGATGGGATCCTAAAGTCTTTCTCTAAATGTAAATTACTAACACTCGATCAATACTATGTATCTCGGTCATCACTAAAAAATGTCTTCCTCAGCAAACATTATATTTTCTCAATAATTTCGTATCGCTCGGCAACTACTGAAATTCAGTCAACACTAGATTTACTCAGCATATACTAGTGCTCGGTCGACACTAACATCACTTGGCTTAAACTAGATTTCTTCACTTTTGCTCGGTTAAGCCTACATTTCCAATCTTTCTTCTTACTAGATAAACAACACATTACCTTGTCAATGTGCCAAGTAATCAAGTACCCATTGAAGTATCACATAACTCAACCTTTTCTTAGGTCCTCTTATTATCTCCTCTTTTCAAATCCTCTTCATCAATCAAAAGATATGGTACTCTCCTAGATAGCAACTATCTTACCAATTAAGGTTTGACATCAATGACAATATAACAATTTTTTCAATTGTAGTCTCCAACACAAATATCTTGTTGGAAAATTCATGTGTCCTAGACTAAACATATAGGTGGTTCAATTCTTTGTTATCATAAAATAGAAGGTGAAACAAATGGTGGATGTTTCAGCCATGGCCAAGGGTTTTCTCTCATTTTCTTTATCCTATTTTGAGGACTTGTCCACCATTTTATTTGGTTGACCTTGGGTCATTGGGAAGGATTATGTCTCCCATAAGAAATGGGAGTCTGGCTTGGACTTCAATGATTCTTCTTTTGATGATGTTCTTATGGGGGTTAGATTTTTTGGGTTGACCATGGAATTCTAGAATGAGGAGATGTTCAAAGGTATTTTTAGTTCTTTTGGGATAAATTTTGTCCATTAATAATATGATGACTTATTTGAAACACTTGGTTTTTTCTACAATATGTGGCAGTTGGTCAATCTACAAATCTTCCTTCTTCTATTGGCCTTAGTTCTAAACTGGGGACCTAAATATAGACTATTGAGTTTGAGACTCTTCCTTTTGTTTGATTTCTTTGAAAACAACTAGTCACTAGGATAAAAAATATCCCTTCAAGGCACATGTTAAAATGAGAAAGCTTTACAAGGAAAATAAAAGGGAGGGACATAACCCATTTTTGGGTAATGATGGAAGAGGAAACTTTTTATTTAATCAAACTTTGAAGGAGGGGAATTAAAAGAACGAAGAGGATCTCCTTATTATTTTATACTCTTAGCCTAAGGATTTGAGTAGAGACCTTGCAAAAAAGTATATTAAAATTATAGTGTATTTTTCCAAAATAGGCCTTCAAGTGATAATGTTGGTGGTTTGTATACCATAGTTAAGGTAGAAGAGTCTCATAATATTTTTTTCTCTCCTAAGGGTAATGTCCCACTTTTTGTGAATATTACTATGGCTAGTGTATCCCACAATCAAACAATGTCCAAGACCTTAGAAGAGATGGAATTTGAAAACCAATTGTAAGACTTAGAAAATGGATCTTCATTTGTCTAGGTTGAACCAAAAAATAAGAAGCATCTCCCCTCTTGAGTATTGACTCGTAAAAGAGTTAAATCCAATTGTGGACCTTTCAAGTCTGTAGGTAGGAAGACTTCAAAAATAAGTAAAGAGTAGGAGAGTCTTGAGGGTATTAGTGATGAAATGTACATGAATTTAATGGTTATGTGCTTGATAAGAACACCCCTCAAAAAATGAAATTTGTCTCTTGGAACATAAGAGCGTTCAAAAAACCTCATAAGCATGATCCTCTAGTTAATATTGCTAGAGATCATAAACATGACATCCTATTAATTCAAGAGATTAAGATACAAAAGGATAAGGTGATGAAACTTTTATTTTTAAAGATAATGATATTTAGTGCAATAGTAATGTAGGGACTTTTGGAGAGATTTCCACTAAATGAAATCAAATGTTTATTTTGGCATCTACCCTATGGGAGGATCCTAATCATATTTATATTAATTTTACTCATATTTGAGATGGTTTCTCTTGGATTATTTATAGTGTTTGCAATCCTAATAATAAGGTCTCCATGAGGAATTTTTTCTCTTCTCTTGCCTCTTTCAAGGGGATTAATATATTCATGACAAATTTCTAGTGATAGGTGATTTTAATAACCCTCTTAAGTAAGATAAAAAAAAATTGTGTTACTCTTACTTCTTAGGACAATCTATCTGAGCTTATGGATTTTATCTATAATCAAGATCTTCATGATCTTGATCTTGTGGGTGTTACATATACCTAGACCAATGGGTGTGCTGGGGAGGATCTCATTTAGATTAAACTAGATAAGACTCTTATATCTTCTGAATAATTGTTCGATTATATTTTTTCTTTGCTATCCCTTTGGAGAATTGGCTCCAATTATTCTTCCATGAGTTTCTTGAAGAAAGATAGATCAATTTGGAAAAATTTCCCTTTTCATTTTGAAAAGATGTAGCTTCAACATCCCAAACTTAGGGATGTTTTCTAATAGTCGAATGTTAACATTCAAGGAAAGATAATGTTCACAATTTATAAGACATTTATAAGAGAATGGAATAGATAATATTTTGGGCATATTTTCACATGTAAATCCATCCTCCAATTGGAACTTAAGGAAATAAAGTCTAAAATTAAAATTGATGTTTATTGCAAGGATTACTTGGCTTAGCAAAATAATATTATCACTCAACTTCATGATATTGTTTATAAGGAATAATAATTTTGGAATTAATATTATAGAGTGATCTATCTTTCCAATGGGGATAGAAATACTTGGTATTTTTACATTTATACTATAAAACATATGTTCAATATTGCTAATGCATGGGGAGGTGATTGAGAAATTTAATATGTTTAATCACTACATTATTGAATGGGCACTCATACTGTTGTCATTTATATTTTGTCACTGATGTCAACATATGTTTCTGTGAGGAGAACATGCTGGTTATCACAGTGTACAAACACTATATGGATGATTCAGAAGCTGCGAAGTCAGGTGAGAGTTCAAGGAGATGTTGTGATCTTATATCCAACATCACATCATGAAATGCTTCATATTGGATGAGTTATAGATGATTTGGTGGAGACTTATCACTGGACTATGATAGTGAGAAATGACAGAGTTAGTCTCTGTATTTCTAGTATATCTTCCAGATGATATGGATTCAAGGTATGGGAGCTTAAGGGATGATAGACAAGGTACTGAAGAATGTTCATTGGTCAGCATAAGGAATGGAGTGATTGGTGATGTCAAATGTGGTGTTTGTTTTGAAGGAGACCTATTTGGAAGCCAACTCAGGAGATGAAGCATGTGTTTTTCTTGGCAAACATAAATTAAGGATGTCGGTCCTTAAATGATGTAATGTAATCATTGTATACTTGTTTTAGATACCATGTGTATCTTAGCAAGGGTTTATGTAATTATTTGTAATTAGGAAAGGCTTATGGGCCAACCTAATCATGAGAATTGTAATAAGGTATATATGAGAGGTCTTTTCTTTGGAAAAGACATGGATGAGAAAAAAGGCATAATAAAGAGATTGTGAAAGTTGTGAGCTTGTGTCTATTGTATGTAGAGAAGAGGTTTACTAGTGGACTTCATTGGAATTGATGAAGAAAAGATTGTTGTTGCCAAATAGTTCAAAAAGATTGTGTATTTCTTCATATAAACTTGTGTTGAAAATAGTGAGTTCTGAAGGTGGACTTAACCTTCTTTGGGCAGTGAGCCTTGGCCAGTGAGACCTTCCTTTATTCTTGACTCCTAACAGGTTCTATCCTCTAACAAGAACTATGTAATGTAATGTTTCAATAAGCTCCTAACAAGGCTAAATCTTCAAACAAGGATACTATACTCTCGGTAAATTATTTGTGGCTGCTAATTCCCACCGGGGTTTTACCTTTAACAGGGTTTCCCTGACACCAAAATATTGTGTTATTGTGTGAAGATTTATTGTATTCATTAGATTTGATATTGTTGCTACTTAAAGTTTAAATTTTAATAATCTTCCATACAACTGATTTATCCCCCCCCCTCTCAATTGTATTGTGGATTGTTATTCCTAACAATTGGTATTAGAGCTTGTGGTCCTCAAAGAGAAAGTTTAACAGCTTGAGGTGATCTTGGAGATGGAATTCTATGGGAAGGATGGTCCAAAAATTGATCCCGAAAACTTTGACAGTTGGAAGAACAAGATGCGAACTCATCTACTATGTTTGGGCATCGACTATTGGTTGATCAAAAAGAATAAGGTGGCTATAAATAATGAGAGTGATTTTCCATCAGCTTTTGATGATGAAAATAAGGTATTCACATACAACTTGGTTGCAAGGGAAGCAATGATAAGCACACTATTTGAAGGTGAGTATACTGAAGCTAAAGACTTGGATTCAGCATATGAGATTTGGAAAAGATTAGAGGCTTTATATGAAGGAGATAAATATACCAAACAAGAAAAGCTACAGAACTGGAAAAAAAAGATGGAGAAACTGCAAATAAAGGGTGATGAAAGCATTAGGGTTTATGTTCAAAGGGTTACAGAAGTTGTGGTAGGAATCAAAAATTATGGAGGCACTTCTGATGAAGAAGAATTTATTGCAAAGATCCTTAGATCATTAACACCTATATACAAGTTCAAGGCTAAGTCTATTCAAGAGACTATACCTTTAACTCCAAATTTTAGAAGAGAGCTGTGTATTGCAAACCTAACTACCTATGAGGCTGCTGAAATTGGAGATTCAGTACCAAAAGTGGAATCACATTCAAGGCATCTACACACAAGAAAATGTTTGCACTTACGAGTACCAACAAGGAAGACCTAACAGAACTTGGTGAGTATGCTGAGGAATGGGAACAGATAATGGAAGAGGAAAGAAAGATAGATGATCTTGTTGCACTAATTTATAGAAGAGAAAAGAGAGGTAAGGGAAAATTTGAAGGCAAGTTACCCTTGAAATGTTTTTCATGCAATAAGGTAGGTCATTTTGCATCTAGATGTCCTACAATATTTCCTAAGCACAAACCTAATTTTTCCAAGTTTAAAAGGGATAAAGAATGTTATTATGCTAGTGAAGGCATTTCTGATGATGATGATTTAGATTATGAAGAGATTGGATTTTTTGCTATTAGAGATGACCTAGTGCATGAGGAAAAGGCTTTAGCATCTCATGTTGACAAGAAAACTGAATGGATAATAGATAGTGGTTGTTCACATCATATGACTAGAGATAGAAACAAGTTTTCTAAATTAATAAAGTATGATGGTGATGTTATAAGATTCAGAGACAATCTTCCCAAACCTATCATAGGTGTAGAATCTATTACTTTGGATGGAAAGACTAATATTGATAATGTGCTACTTGTTGATGGACTAAAACATAACTTTTTAAGTGTTGGACAGTTGATGGATAAAGAGTTTCTATTAAGTTTTGTTAATGGAAAATGTTTTATCAGAAGTAAGGCAAGAAAGCTAAATGCAACTAATACAAAATCTAGAGGTAATGTATTTGAATTAAATACATCTAGAGCCTCTTGTTTTATTGTGAAGGTAGATGAGAGTTGTTTATGGCATAGAAGATTTTTTCATGTTAATTTTGATAACATTGTGAAGGCAAGTATGGCTAATGCAGTGAGAGATTTGTCGAAGATTGTGAAACCATCTAACATTGTATGAAGAGAATGTGTTATGGGAAGTTACAAAAGAAAATCATATACATCAAAAGGAAATTTGGATCTGGTGCATACAAATCTGTGTGGACCTACAAGAAAAAGATCTTATTATGGTGAAAGGTATCTCATACTTTTTGTTGATGATATTATCTTTGGAGGAAATGATGATCTATGAAAAAAAAAATCAAAAGAGATGGAAAATGAATTTGAGATGTCCATAATAGGTGAAACAAAATTCTTTCTTGGACTAAAAATAACTTAGAATGAGAATGGTATCTTTATTTCTTAGTATAAGTATCTCAAAGAAATGCTAAAGAAATTTGGAATGGAAGACTATAAACTAGTAGGAACACCTACAGTGCCCAGTAATAAGCTATCATGTAATGATGAGACTCAATGTGTATTTTAGACCAAGTACAGATCAATGGTTGGTGGATTACAATATTTGACTCATACCAGACCAGATAAATTACTAATGTTGTTGGAATTGTAGCTAGATATCAGGCAGAGCTGAAGGAGACACACCTAGCTATTGTGAAAAGGATATTCAAATATCTAAAAGGGACAATTGAATATGGTCTATGATATGATAGGAATGATATTTTTGTACTTCATGCTTACATTGATGTTGATTGAGTAGGAAACATTGATGACAGAAAGAGCACTAGTGGTGGTGCATTTTTCCTTGGGAAAAAGTTGGTTTCATGGCTTAGTAAGAAGCAAGATTGTATAGCTCAATCTACTGTGAAATCAGAGTATGTTTCTATTGTTGTTAATTGCACTCAAATTGTTTGGATGAAGTAAATGTTGAAGGATATCCAGAATAAATTTTGATGAGCATGTGGTTATCCATTGTGATAACACCAGTATGGTGAATATGTCAAAGAATCCAATGATGCACTCTAAAACCAAACATATTTCTATCAAGTATCACTTCTTGAGAGACAAGGTGGTAGAAAAAGAGATAAAGTTGGAATATGTTAGCACTAAGGAATAGATTGCTGAGATTTTCACAAAGCCCCTGCCAAAAGATACGTTTGAATATCTAAGAGGTATGTTGGGGGTTCATGCCCCTCCTAGTCAGAATTAAATAATGCATAGATGCATTAGTCCAAAGTTTTTCAAAGCCTTATCATATTATGGACTGGATGCAAGGATCTACTCCTCAGGGGGAGTGATCGTGGAAGAAAGATGTTAGAAAATAAATGATGAATCATGGAACCCTTTTCCATTTTTGTCAAAGGCGGAGTGTTGCTATGAGAAAATCCCTACTGTATGGGGATGGGGAGATTGTATGTAGCAAAAATTTGGATTGATATAACTTTGGGATGATGAATTTTCCCATATGTTGACATCAATGCCAAAGGGGGAGATTGTTAGATATTATTAATGCATGGGGAGATCATTGAGACATTTAATATGTTTAATCACTATGTTACTAAATGGGCACTCATACTGTTGTCATTTGTGTTTTTTCACTCATGTCAACATATGTTTCTATGAAGAGAACATGTTGATTATCACATCGTACAGACATTGTATGGATGATTCAGAAGCTGCGAAGTTAGATGAGAGTTCAAGGAGATGTTGTGATCTTATATCCAATATTGCATCATGAAATGATTCATATTGGATGAGTTATAGATGATTTGGTTGAGACTTTTCACTGGACCGTGACAGTGAGAAATGACAAAGTTAGTCTCTTTGTTTCTCGTATATCTTCCAAATGATATGGATTCAAGGTATGTGAGCTTGAAGGATGATAGAAAAGGTAGTGAAGGATTTTCATTGGTTAGCACAAGGTACGAAGTAATTGGTGACATCTTCTATGGTGTGTTTTCTAAAGGAGACCTATTTGGAAGCCAACTCAGGAGATGAAGCGTGTGTTTTGCTTGGCAAACATAAATTAAGGACTTTAGTCCTTAAATGATGTAATGTAATCATTGTATACTTTTTTTAGATACCATGTGTATCTTAGAAAGGGTTTATGTAATTATTTGTAATTAGGAAAGGCTTATGGGACAACCTAATCATGAGAATTGTAATAAGGTATATATGAGAGGTCTTTTCTTTGGAAAATACATGGATGAGAAAAAAAGGTGTAATAAAGATATTGTGAAAGCTGCGAGCTTGTGTCTATTGTATGTAGAGCAGAGCTTTACTGGTGGACTTCATTGGAATTGATAAAGCAAAGATAGTTGATGCCGAATAGTTCAAAAAGATTGTGTATTTATTCATATACACTTTTATTGTGAATAGTGAGTTCTGAAGGTGGAATTAACCTTCTTTGGGCAGTGAGCCTTAGGCAGTGAGCCCTCCCTTTCTTCTTGACTCCTAACAAGGTCCCTCCTCTAACAAGGACTATGTATTGTAATGATTCAATAAGCTCCTAACAGCGATAAATCTTCTACCAAGGATACTATACTCTTAGTACATTATTTGTGGGTGTTAATTCCCATCGGGGTTTTTACCTTTAACAAGGTTTCCCCATCACTAAAATATTGTGTTATTGTGTGGAGATTTATTTTTTTCATTAGATCTGATATTGTTGCTACTTAAAATTTAAAGTTTAATAATCTTCCATACAACTAATTCATGCCCCCCCCCCCCTCCTCTTAGTTGTATTGTGGACTATTATTCCTAAGATCATAGGCCATCAAATAGAATTGATCATATTTGAAGGAATGGTGTTAAAGTTGAAAAAGAAGAGGAGAGTTTATAGGAAGAAATTTATTTATTTATTTTTGACCTTCTAACTAAAGATGATCCTTTGGATGATGATTTTCAAGAAAAGATTCTTGGGGTTATTCTCACTATTATGGATGAGGATATCACCAAATGAATGAATTATATTCCTTCTATGGGTAAATTATATTTTTTGAACATTTTTTCCTTTGAAGAAAATAAGAAACCTGACCATTATGGGTTTCTTATGTTTTTCTTCCAATATTTTTTCCACATTGTAGGTGAAGAAGTGGGTACTGTTGTTAAAGAGTTGTAGGAGGATTCTCAAATATCTAAACTGAACTTTTTTGGCCTTGATTCCCAAAATTCTATGTGAAAAGGCTTTTTTAATTTAAGGCTTATTGGTTTATGCAACTCCCGAGCTACAAGATTATATCCAAAGTCCTTGCCATTATGATCAATTCCATCATTCCATAGATAATATCTAATTATATGAATATTTTTTTACCTAGGAACTATATCCTTTACTCTATTGTTATTATCCAAAATAATATCCATTCTTTGATTGCTAACAAGAAACAAGGGCTTTTTTTTATTAAATTGGTTCTCATGAAAGCATATGGCCCTATTAATGTGGGATTTTTATTAAAAGTTCTTGAGCCCTTAGGTTTTCCCAAAAAAATTTGAGATATCATTTGGAAATTGGTTTCCAATACTAGATATATATGTTAGTTAATGGATCCTTTTTTGGTTTTTTCTGTAGCTCTAGAGGGATTAGGTAGGGTATCCTATCTCTTCCACAATATTTATGATAATGGTTGACAGTTTGGGACTACTTTATCATTTTATTAATTGGGGAAAAATTAAAGGACTTGGACCATCTTCTAGTAATCTAGTCCATTCACACCAACATCTATAAAGTTGAACACATGGCATCTATATCCACCTTGGGAAAATTTCTAGATGAATTTGACAACTTGATAAGAATGGAGAACTCCATGAAGCTTTTGAGGATCTTGAAAATATTGGAAATGAAAATAGAGAACTAAAGGAAAAATTAAAAGAAAATGAATGCATCACAAAGCTAATGGAGTAGATCAACAAATTCAAGGAAAGACATAAGAAGGTTAGTAAAGAGTTAAAACAAGCAACTGATATAATTATCAATCTAAGGATACAAGTTGAAGAAGATAAAATGATAAAGTAATATCTATATGGGATAATTGAGAATATAAGAGAAGAATGCAAGAAGTTAGAGAAAGAAGTAGTATTCCTTAAATGATATTTGGAAAAGTCAAAGAATCAAGAGGACAAATTTAGGATGGGTGTGGAAAAGCTTCATGAAATGATGGCTATAAAAAAATATTCAAAATACAATAGTGGATTAAGGTTTGAAGTAGGTGAATGTTCACATCATAATATTGAAGATAAAGGAGCATACATTCTAGAAGAAGAAAGATAAACAAATCAACTTGTAGTAGAAATAATTAATGGAAAGCATCATAAAATCAAGCTTAGAATCTAGTCTTCAAGCATCAAATTGGCCAAAGGTACTATTATTTTAAAGGATGTTTTTACTAAAAAAAAATTGGTCATTAAAAAATAGATTGCAGAAGAAAGAAAAATCAAAATGTTAAATATTTTTCAAGTCAATAATTTTCTTGTAAAATATTTTGTTACAAATTAAGTGAGTGTAGAATTCGAGTTATGATTAATCAAAATAAAGGAAGAAATAGACCCTTGAATTATCACTACCTTGCATGTAATTTTATTTGACAGAAGGTTAACCAATGCAGATATTATTGGCAAGTTGACTATACTGGTGTATATGACTATGATTTATTGTCATTATGCAAACAAATTCATATGAAGTTTTAGATTCAGTGCATTACTTAGAAGATCAGGAAAATGGCTAAGTATGGAAGACTAGATAGTTGGTGAAGCACCAGAGGAATAGAGCATCAGCGCATGTGCGTATGACCAAGTTATGGCATGCATCCTTGAAGATAAGCTTATGAGTATGTAATCATACTAAGTCTAAGAGAGCATGATCATATGAGTTAGTATGAAGAAGTTACATCCAGATGAAGTGACACAGATAGTGAATGATAGGACAAAATAGAGCATGGAGCTGACTATTGGTATTTTGGTTATCATGTATAATATTCCTTTGTAAAGGATATGCACCTATTATATTTAGGTTATAGACATGTTAATATCATTGTATGTAAACACGCTTGAGCTAATTCATTTGGAAGCATTTTATGTAATAGGTTGAAGGCCAACCTAGTGAATAGTTTTGTTTGTGCATATAAATAAGACACATGCCTTTGTATTTGAGCATGGTATGAGATATAGAGTTGATAGTAGTAGAGAAGAAGTATGCAAAGAATATTTAGAATGTTGTAGAGCTTTACAAGAGGTTAAAGCATCAGCGCACAAAAGGAACTAATTAAACAAGAAGTGTCACAACAACAGTTCACCTTGTAGATATAGTGTGTATCTGAGATTTAGAGGGTTGTAGCCTTCACCACTTGAGCAGTGAGCTCTAGGATAGTGTGTCCCCACCCCTAATAGGGTTAGTGTAAAAGAATCCTAATAGGGTCTGACCCTTGACCAGGTCACTATACTTATTACATTGTAAAGATCAACTCCTAACAGGGTTGTAAGATCTTATAATAGGGATCATAATGCACTAGTACAGTTCTTAGTGGGTGTCAATTCCCATTGGGGCTTTTACCTATTTGGGTTTCCCTGTAATCATATTTAGGCTTATGTGTTGTGGTTATTTATCTTACTTGCATTGATATTCATTTCAGTACTTAAATAATTAAGTTAGGATTCAAGATATCAATAAAAGTAATAATATATAGAACACTGATTTACCCCCCCCCCCCCCCTCCTCTCAGTATTCCCATTCCTAACAATTGGTATCAGAGCTTTGTTCCTCTAAAGACAAGTTTAACCACTGAGGAGATCATGGGTTCAAAATAAATGAAACATTTGAAGAAGAATCTTGAAGCAACTCTTGAAGACCTTGACAAATCAGAAAAAGAAATTGAAGAATTGAAATTAAAGGTTACTGATTCTCAAGTATTCATCAAGAAACTAAGAAAAGATTTAAAGGATTGTTCAAATAGTGATTTAGGGAAAATGGTCAAAAAGATGAATGAGGAAAACTCATCTCTAAAGGATCAAATTGAAGAGTTAGATGAAAAGCTATGTAACAATCAGGAAGCCTATGAAGAATAGTTCAAAGAAAAAAAGAAGTTGGATGAAGAACTAAGGCAAGAAAACATGAAAATCTTGGAGTTAGAGAACATCAAGAAGAAGATGGAATCTGAATTGACTGAAGAAAAGAATCATATTGACAAGTTGCACACAAGAAAGGATCTAATAAAATCACAGTTGTATGCTCGGAAGCTAAAGGGAGATACCATTGGTATTGGATTCAATGAAGCCCAAGTCCAGATTGATGCTATGCGAGATAGAATGAAATTTCCTAAAGAACCTGCAAAAGATAAGAAGACTAAAGATCATACTGAAGCTAAAGCAAAACCATCCAAAGATGAGAAAAAGCCAGTAAACAAAACGTTTTATGCCTGTAACAAGCATGGACACATAGCAAGAGATTGTAAAGAGGTAACACCTTTCAATGGTTACTATTATTCATGCAATAAGTTTGGTCATAGAGCTATGAACTGTAGATCAAATAAAATAAATCAAAATAAAAAAAGTCAGAGAAGCCATCCTCAACAAAATGTTAGAAGTCCTCAGAACATTACATGTCAGATATGTAATTATAATGGTCATACAGCTAGACAGTACAAATTGGTAACTCACATCAATGCGCTGAGGAATATAAGGCCTCCAGTCATTTTTCACTCTTGTAACAAGGCTGGACACATCTCTAAGTTTTGCAAATCAAAATTGCAAACACAAGAAATCCCTAATAAGTCTCAAAAGTGAATTCTAGATGAATCTGAAGAATCAAGTTTGTGAAAGCTACAAAAGATGCAAGAATGATTTGGAAGGAAGAAAAGGTAGATAATGTTGGTGAAATAGTTGAGGATGCATTCATAATGGAAGCACCTCCTTTTTATGGTTAAATGACCTTCATGGTCATAGGATGATCTAGATTAGCTCTATACCCCTACACAGCTGGTATACTCACCCTCAGAGTATGTGCCTTTGGTTATAGCAGTTTGGTTACTATGTGATGCAGTATGCAAGAGCGCACTGCCTAATTGATAGCAGAAATGGAGATTGAAATTCTCTATTGCATTTTGTGTTTATGCGGAAAGCATTAATGGTGGAAAGTTGATTTAAAGTCACCGAAGATCCATTACTCACACATTTGCATTTGAGTTCAAGCCTTTGGAGAGCAATTGAGATTAAAGCAGTTTGTGTTGAGAGATTGCAGTTGATTTCTTCAGTGAAAGGAAGTTAAGTTTGTTGCAAAGCCCTAGTTTGGTCACGATGGTTCAGAAGCCCTTGGAAACTTATTTTAAGTGATTAAACAAGTAAGTTATGGCTACTCGTTTGATGTTTCTAAAAGGAAGAGGTACATATTTAAGAAGCATCCATTCAAGTCATTCTTAGATGACCTAGAAGGAGAGTTTTCTAAAACCCCTATGGGAGTAATGCATGTAGATGATATACATGCATATATCTACTATAAAAAGGAACCAGTAGGATTGGATAGAATCAAGTCACACATGGAAACCATGATGAATCTAGACAAAACACTCACTAATGAGTTCATGCACTTAGAAAATAGCTCTATCATAGAGTATGCAACTATACATGAATTTTATGAATCTGAATGGATCAAGATTTTGTTGAGAATAATACATGATGACTTGTTCTAGATAGGAGAAGTCCCTGTTAGAATAACCATAGATCTCATTTATGAGATGATAGGACTACCCAAGACTGGAGCCATTCTTCCAACTGGCAAGGATGTAAGAAAACAAGTAGAACAATCCAGTGAATCTAGGAGTGATAAACACAGGATGAAAATTGAGCCAATTAAAGAAAAGGATATCAAGCTCATGTATATGATACTTGGATATAGATTCCAACATGAAAAAATGGTAAATAGTGTGTCTGTAACCACTATTTTAGCAGCCATCAGAATTGTAAAGGAAAATGGAGACTTCAACTTGTGTGAGATCTTGCTTGCACAATTGATGGACAATATCAAGGCTATCAAGCATGACAAGAGAAAGATATTCAGGTTTGGATCACTGATAATCTATATGTACTTCCATATAGTTGGAAAAGTATTAGATCTTTATTTGGATAGGAGCCTACCTACAATGCCTCAAATTTCATTCAATGCATCATTTGAGAGTACCTTGAGAGATTACATGGAATTGGAAATCAAAAAATTTAGAATCAAGATGCAGATGAGGTATAGGATACCTAAGAGTATTGTGGACAAGTATAAGGATAGTATTGCTTCATGGTAGAGACAGACATCATATGCATGGAAATAGTGGAACCTAGAACTAAGTGGATTCATCCACTTGGTTATGAAGTGGAGGAACAGGTTTTGGAAGAATATGCACAAGTTCTACTATCGGCACCCAAGGATCCTAATGAGCCTAGATTGGGCACCTATGAGGATTAGAAAAGATAGGTTGACTTAGTCTTATATAGTGCAGCAACTAAAAGGAAAGCATCAAAGATAACATCAAACATACTGAAAATTCATGGTGTAATACAAGAAGACATGGATAAAGAAAGGGAAGCCAAGATTTCAATGCAACTTGAGAGCACACCCTCTTTAGAAGTGAAGATGGAGAAGAATGATGACCCTAAGGAGAAGAAAGTAAAAATAGAAAAAATTAGTTGTTCCCAAGGAAAAGGTTGTTGATAGCACTTCAGTGCCCATTCCTATTGTTGATCTGGAGTCTACTAAAGCATCTCCTAAGACAAGCAAGATACCTAAGAGGAAAAAGAAGAAACTCACAAGCCATCCATCCTCTAGATCCACAAGAAGCTGAGGCACAAATGTTCAACCACCTCCTGAGGTAGGATTCCTACCAAATCTACAAGTATTGAGAACAAGAGTAGTAGATGAGGACAAAATTGATCAAATAGCTAAGTTTTATGAAAAATATCATGAGACAGAAAAATCTGAGATTCATGATATGTTAATCAAGCATATGATCAAGTTTAAGAAGACTATTCTAGAACTCAAGATAGCCATTCCAGATCAAGTCTAGGACATTTTGGATACATTGAAAAGACAATATGTTGAAGAAGATTTCAAAAATAAGAGAGAAGACACTAGGTGATAACCTACCTATATGTTCAGTTGAAGAAAAATCTCTGTTAATGAATTTGGTAAAGCCACACCTCAAAACCAAGATGAGAACTCTCCACATCATGAAAAAGGACTATGAGTTGGTTGCAAAGGAGCCTAAGAAAGCCTTTGAGAAGGTATTTTTGGAACAAAACATGCATCCATCATCTGCACCCACAACCCAAGTTCCCATTGAGCAAGTAAAAGCATCAGAGGTCCTTAATGCACCTATAAAAAGTCCACAGGATTCAGTGCCCATAGTGACAGTGTCTATTGATGCAATGGAGTCTGCACCCATGACTAGAACAAAAGATGATATAATTATGATTGATAATGTGGAGATATCAATGGTGGCCACAGATAAGGACTTGGATAAGTTTGAGAAAGCCTTTGTAAGTACAAAAGAGGTTGAAATTCTATGTGGTGATAGTATATAAGAAGACTGAAATCATGGATAGTACACTCATCTCTCTCAAGCCATCATTATCATTGTTGTCAAGTTTGACCCCTGATAGAACAAGTCTAGACTCATGGGGAGAAGAATACCTGATTAAGATTAGTGTGCTAGCAATGGAGAAGGAAAAGGAGAAACAAGCTATGAGGAATCCATTGTTTGTTGGATCAATCAACATCCTGAATAGCTTACTACCTGAGAATAAGAAAGTGTCCAGTGTATACTTAGTGGAGGATGTCAGCTCCATCCTATCAAGTTTCAAAACAAACTTTTCTAGCCTAGAAGAATATGCATCCAAGGTTGCATAAGAAAAATATCTTAAGAAGAGGCTAAGTGAATTGATAGGTAACTTCACACTTGACCTTATTTCTTTAAAGGTTGGTCAAGCTATGTTAAAGGAGATAGTAGCTAAAGGCAGAAAAATAATAGCTGATTTTATGAACCAAGACAAACTGACTGTAGACCTTTACAAGAAAATTTAGGAAGCAAAAGTTATGATAGATGTAGTAAGGAAATCAATGGAAGATCCCTCCACAGATGTAAATATGTTTAATAATGTCTATCAGGGACAGTTAGACAAAATAGAGAAAAGTGAAAAAGAAATGGTTAAGATAAGGGCAAGGCAAACTTAGCTAAGAAATGCTCTTGCACCCTCTTTAGATGTGCTAAATCAGAATATCAAAGAGATTGATGCCATGATAGTGACATATGATCAAGGACTGAGTTTAGAATTGGAGAAGATGGAGAAGTTGACTTATGCATTGTGTGCCCATATTTAGACTATAAATGCACTGAAAGCATTTTGGCAGCAAGAGATCCAGAACTTGAAGATTGCATATCCGGATGTATTCACTGAGTAAGTACTTGTAGATACATTTTTTATTGCCTTTGTCATTAATGTCAAAGGGGGAATAGAGTATATAGTAGAAGTGAGAATATGGAGCTATGTATATGACATAAAGGGGAGTAGATTATATAGTACAAGGGAGATATAAGATAGAGTATATGATAGAAGTTTTTGTGTAAGATATAGTTTAGTAACTTCACCATATACCTTTGTTTCCATTAATGACAAAGGGGGATATTTTTAGAAATTTGATTATACTATAGTCTATGAATATGATTTAGTGTTGTCATTATGGCAAAAAATTCATATGAATTTTTTGCATTACTTAGAAGATAAGGAAAATGGCTAAGTATGGAAGATTGGATAGTCGGTGAAGCACCAGGGGTACAAAGCATCAGCGCACATGTGTATGACCGAGTTGTGGCATGAATCCTTGAAGATAAGCTTTTGAGTATGTAATCATGCTAATTCAAAGAGTGCATGATCATATGAGTTAGTGTGAAGAAGTTATAGCTAGATGAAGTGACACAGATAGTGAACAACAAAACAGAACAGAACATGGAGCCGATTGTTGGTATTTTGGTTAGTGTGTATAATATTATTTTGTAAAGGCTATGCACCTATTTTATTTAGGTTATAGACATGTTAATATCATTTTATGTAAACACACTTGAGCCAATTCATTTGGAAGCATTGTATGTAATAGGTTGAAGGCCGACGTAGTGAATAGTTTTGTTTGTGCATATAAATAAGACATGCACCTTTGTATTTGAGCATGGTATGAGATATAGAGTTAATAGTACAAGAGAAGAAGTATGTGAAGAGAAGTTAGAAATTTTTAGAGCTTTACAAGAGGTTAAAGCATCAGCGCACAAAAGGAACTGATCATACAAATAGTGTCACATCAATAGTTCATGTTGTAGATATAGTGTGTATCTGAGATTTAGAAGGTTGTAGGCTTCACCACTTGAGTAGTGAGCTCTAGGATAGTGTCTCCCCACCCCTAATAGGGTTATTGTAAAAGAATCCTACTAGGGTCTGACCCTTGACCAGGTCACTATACTTATTGCATTGTAAAGATCAAGTCCTAATAGGGTTGTAAGATCTTCTAATAGGGATCATAATACACTAGTGCAGTTCTTAGTGGGTTTCAATTCCCATCGGGGTTTTTACCTATTTCAGTTTCCCCATAATCATATTTTGGATTATGTGTTGTGGTTGTTTATCTTACTTGCATTGATATTCATTTTAGTACTTAAGCAATTAAGTTAAGATTCAAGATATCAGAAAAAGTAATAATATATAGAACATTGATTCACCCCCTCCCCCTATCAATGTTTCCATTCCTAATAGATATAGAAAACACAAAGGAGAATTTCAAATGATATAAATAATAAAGAAGAAGCATCCACATCATTATCTTTAGTATTTCAACTTTGAATGCACCAAAGAGAAAGGATTAAATACAAAATTGTTGAGAAGTACAAGAATTATATTACATTCCTTATCAACACAAATGAATGTATCATGGATTCAATTGAGCTAATAATAGGGTGAGTCCCTACTCTAGGTTAAGAGGCTTTAGAGGAATTTTTAGTTGTTTAGGTAAATGTGTTGTTAAACATCCATAAAGATGACACTCAAGAGAGACATAGAGCCTTTGAATGAAATTATATGGTTGTTCACATGGAAAAAATGAAGCCAACTATTAGAAATAAATTCAAGAAAATGGTAGATCATATAGCCAAATTAGTTTTGATTTCTCAAGAAGTCCTTGATCAAAGAAGGAAAGAACTAGGTAGTATAGAAATCCTAGGGGTTTTGATAGGATGATCTCCTCCACTATAATTTTTATATCCTTTAGGACAACATTCCTAAATCTAAAAATAATAAATCAATTCCTTCCAAATAAAAGTTATAGGAGGAAAATTATCTAAGAGTAAAAATGGGACAACCTCTTCCTATGCTCTAGGAAGAGTTAAAAAAAGAGCTTGTAGGAAGACTCTTGCTAAATAAGAGTTAGAGGAATTAGAATAGAAGAAAAAAATAGATAGAATTAGAAGAATGAGTACAAGTAAAAATGAAAAAGCACTATATTTG
Organism: Chamaecyparis obtusa; assembly: GCA_027943335.1. Taxonomy (NCBI): domain Eukaryota; kingdom Viridiplantae; phylum Streptophyta; class Pinopsida; order Cupressales; family Cupressaceae; genus Chamaecyparis; species Chamaecyparis obtusa. The sequence goes on from BSBK01010857.1 coordinate 75,587, forward strand.
ATTCAAAAAGGCAAAGGAGAAGAAGAAAGAAAAGAATAAACCACTTAAAATGGATTCATTACTTGAATACATGGTGCTAAATGAAAATGTGAAAGAGGTTGGTGAAATATATATCAAGTGTGATGAAACCAACAAGGCCACAATAGTTGAAGCTTTCATAAAATAATTCATTGAGTTAGACACATAAACTGCAAGTTTCAAACAATAAATATGAGAAGACCTATGGAATGTATTAGAGAAGTTAAGATGAGATAAATAAAAGGTGAAAATAAGATTATGTAGTATTCACTAGAAACTACTGGTGCTATGCTATCATATGTAGACAAGGCATCTCTAAAACAAGTTTATCTCAATGAATTTGGGTCCAAGAGAAGAAAGGGAGTTTTGATGGATCAAGAAAATGAAATATTTAAAAATATGAAGATAGAAACTATAGAGTTCCTCCTATACATGGCCACAAAACTTGTAATGTTGTCATCTTAAGAAACAACAAAGGGTGGTGCCAAAACATCAAGGCAATAGGAGCCTATTCTTTCCCCTCTATCACAAGAAGATATTCTTACAAGACAAGCTATAGATGATGTTGATATATGTGAAACACCTTTTCTACCTCTAGAAAATATAGAAAAACATATTATCCATATAGTTATCATAGAAATCATTGAATAAGTAGTGAATAGTGATATTCTAGAACATTGTGTAGAAGACACCCTAGAAAAATATGACCAACAATCAAAGGATGAAAAAGATGTCAAGAATAAGACCGAAAGACCTGATGAATAAAGAAAAGTAGATACAAATGATGAAGTAGAAGGTGTAGAAAAACAAAAAGGGAAGAGAAGAAAGATATGTCTAAGCCCGAGATAGACGCTAATACCTCATCTAGTACTTTTGATAACCCTTTAGATGATCTATTGAATACACAATTGAGTTTCCAAATGATGACCTCATTAAAACTACTATTTGACCAATGTAAGATGGATCTTGAGCACAAATTTCACATTGGTGATGCATTTCTTGCATCCACAAAGAAATATTTGATTGAGAATAAAGAGACAAATAAGAAAATGATTGAAGAAATTATTGAGGTATTACATAATGTTATACCTAGCAACTCAATTGACCCCTCCACATAAAGTGTTGAAAACATTAGATCATTAATGCATCCCTTCAAGGCATATTGATGTAGGAGCATATAGGGTGTAAGAACTATCTTGCATCACCCAAAAATATTGTCTAGTTTTTAAATATTGGCTATCTTTGGGCAAGGTTACTATTTTTAACTTAAGATTTTTGTTTGATCATAGATTGTCCCAATTACTTCCTTGGAAGTTCATTTTGGATATATAATCCTGCTAGTAGATTTTTTTGGCAAGATGAAGTTTTCTTTTGAAGATATTAAATTTTCTATTTTGCTGGGGCAGGTCAAACTTTTCTATGATGGCTCTTTGCTGTCACTAGCTATAGAGTTCTTTGAGAGATTTTTGAAATGGGGTTATAATAGATAATTAGGTCAATGGTTCAAAAGTTATGGCTTCCATAATTTGTGACATTTGAACACAAGTTTTGATACAAAATTAAGAGATAAAAATCACTTAAGGTGGCAAATTGAACCGTTGGGTGCCAAAATGGGAAAATTTCACTTTCTAGAATATTTTAAGGTAGTTAATCATGCTACTTACATAGGGATGAAGGGTGGTCTTAGGGCTTCATTCCAAAAGTGTATATTGTGGCTTTGTCATGTAGATTATTGTAATGAAAATGCCCATATGGTTGTAGCATGTTATTTTTCTAAATATTATAATGTCATTTTATTGAAGATAATAGAAAGAAAGTATTTATTTTGTTGTCATTGTTCTATTTTTGAATTTTTTTATTTATTTCCCTATTTTTTTGTGTGTGTTTGGTTGAATAAAGGGAGTACCCTTCATCAAGTGGTATCAGAGAAAAATTTCCTTGGTGTGTAGAGATATCACAAAAAATTGACGTAGTTTACACTAGGACTTTGATTGTGGGTCTGAGAAATAAGTAAGGAAAATTCCTCCATAAAGTCCAACCATGGTGGAAGAATCATTGGTATGAAAAAAGAGGGTTTTAGAGCCCTCTATAGACAAGTGAAAGCACTCCAAGAGGAGCTATGTGTATTAGGGAAAGAGATGAAAGTGAAGATGAATCTAAAGAAGGATAATTTGAAGAAGATCAAGAAATGGCTAGGGGTTTTGATGAAGCTAGGTTTTTTAGGGTAATTTCCAAGATTGGAAAGAGACCAAATGTTGAAGTTTCTACATTTTATAGAAATATAAATCCTGAATATTTGATCGATTAGGTCAATAATGTGGAGGAGTACTTTGAGTTTGAGGAAATAGAAGATCCTGAGAAGGTCAAATTCGTAATGGCCAAGCTGAAAGGTCAAGCTAAATTACAAGTTGGAATAGGATGGTAGAAAAACTAAAGAGAAAGTTCATTTTTGTTGAGTACGAGATTAATTTTTTGAACAAAATACAAGGGTTGAAGCAAGTAGGAAAATCTATTTAGGAGTATACAAAAGATTTCTATTAGGTCCTTATCAGAATGGGTCATTATGAAGCTAACAAGGAGAAGGTTTCTCATTACATAAAAAGGTTGAGGCTAGGTATTCAATAAGATTTGATAATGGTAATAATGTCTACCATTGAATACATGTATCAATATTATTTAAAGGTAGAAGAACAATTGAACAAGAAATTTGAGAGAAAAAATAGTGGAAGAGGTCATGGTGGAAAGCCTAGTGGACAGTCTTATGGAGGTTGAAATAAAGATCAAAAGAAGAATGATGACTCCAATAGTAGTAAGAATAAGAGGGGAACTAATTCATATTGTCCTCATGATCAAAATGATGGAGATCAAAGAGGAAGAGGAAGAGGAAAAGGACTGGGAAGAGGAGGTTTCCACAGAATGTGTTTCCAGTGTGGAGAAGAAGCTAATAGAGCTTATGAGTGTCCAAAACATCAAGGGAGGATAAGTAGGAGATAAAATGGAAATGCATGAGTTGTACATGTAGATAAAGATTTTGAGTCTTCAAATTCTAAAGATGTTGAAAGAGAAGATGTACTTGTTACTAGAAGAGCCTTGCTAAATGATGAGAAAAGGAATAATATGTTTCACACAAGATGTTAGTGTAATGGTAAGGTATGTAATATCATTATAGATGGTGGTAGTACTTATTGTTGGAAATATAGATGTAGTAACTGAGAGGGGGGGGGGGGGGGGTGAATCAGTTAACCACAAAAATATTACCACTGATCCCTTAAATATCTTAACAAATTATTTACTGTGCCACTCGGTAAATATATAGAAAAATGCTAAAAACTTGATCCTTGAAGTGTGTAATAATTAAACTGTTCTTAAGCATTCATCACTGATTAACTTACATGAATAAAGAAAATAACATGAACACAAGAGACACCAGATTTACCGTGGAAACCCAATATGGGAAAAACCACCAATGTAACTAGTTACTATTTTTCACTCTTCTGAAGTGATGCCCAGTTAGAAGCCAACCCGGTAAAAGGTTACAAAACACACTGTTAGGTGTGACCTTGTTAGAGGATTTAATCACCCTGCTAGGAGTGGCCTTGTAAGAGGTCTTAAAATAATTCAATAGAATTGTTACCTTGTTAGAGGATTTAAAAAATGGTTGTTAAACCAACTCGGTTAAGAGATTTTGATATCACTGCTACAATTGCTAGAGATTAACAATGAAATAACCTGCAACTGAATTGCTGAATATAGATCTCTGTTCTATTTCACTAGATCCTTACTGATCAATTAAATCTTTGCTGCTGTATGCACCCAAAAATGGTCGCCTAGACTTTGGGCCCCATTTATTCAATTTATCAACCCTGAATCATTTTTATCAATAATCAATATTTTCAACATTATCAATTTCTTGATCAAATCCTAATTTCGATCATATATTGGATTTTTATCCTAGGGGCTAACCATTTATCCTAAGTCTTTATTTAATTAAAAGGAATATTTCCTCCCCTTTTGATTAAATAAAAAGCCCACCTTTCCTCTTATCCTAAGTTGCACAAATAAAGCATTATTCCTATTTTATAAAAAGGGAAAAAGCACTTTTTGTCTCACATGAGGCTCAAAAGTCAACACTTCACTCTCATTGGAGGATGCTTGTGCACATGAATTGCTCCTCTTTCAAGCTCCACCGCTGATTAAGACTTTTGCCTCTTAATCTCAATGGTCCATTTCACCTCATTTCTTATAAAAGGAGAGCTTTCTCCTTCATTTGCATCCACTTATTTTATGTTAATGTTATGCTGTAGGTTTTAGGTGCATTTGGAGTTTTGAAGACATTGAAGACTTGTTGCATTTCATTGTAGTTACATATTTCCATTTTAGTTGCATGATAATGGCATTCTTAGTGTAGATTTCCTTTTATGCAATAGATTTAACTCATCTAGCTTAATAGGAAGGGTTGTAACACATTGTTATTTCTATTTCATAGCTTAGTTTGTACTTCCATTTTCATAGCATAGCTTGCACATTTGCATTCTCATTCTTAGCTTGCATTGCATTGCATATTTCGATTCTTGGAGATATTAGCATTGTTGCTCTTATCTTCATTGTGAATCTCTCATTGTATGGTTGACTAGCAAGGTCACAAGCTTGTAGCTCTAGCTGAGAGCAAACACATCATAGTCCCTTGCAACTCCATGCATAAAGAGCTATGAATCGCTTTGTGAGGCCTCATTCTTGAGCAACCTTGCATGCAATGGTTCATAGAAGTGCACCTTTTAGTGTGTACATTTCTGGCGCCCACCGTGGGGCAGAGTAGATAGGCTTTGTTCTTTATTTCATTTGCATTTTTGTCATTTTTCAGATTATTTTTCAAAAAAATTTCAGTCTCTAGTTTTCTGTCTCAGAGTATCGCGCGATACTTCTCAGAAATATCGCGCAATATACCTTTGTATAGCAGTGCAACACTTCGCGCGAAAGAAGAATCACCCACCAGTACTAAAGTTTATCACCTATTATCGAAGTATCGCCCGCCCATAGTGAGAAGTATCACACGACTGAGAAATATCGCGCGACTGAGAAACATCGCCCGACTATAGGAAACAGTATCGCGCGATACTGTTGAAGTTTGAGAAATATCGCCTGGTCTGGCAGAGACTTGCGTTCTCAGTTTTCTTGTCTGAATTTGATTATTTTAGCTTGATGTTTTGTTTTGCTATGTTTAGATAGGTCTAACCCGCATCTTTTAGCTTAAATCTAGCAGTTTATTGCATGTTTACATTTGGATTTGGATTTTGCTAACCTTGTGGGTCTAACAAGTTGTGTTTGTAGGTGCTCTCATTTACTTGAAATTTGCTAAAAATGCATGTCAAAGAGGGCTACTAACAGTTTTTGCAGGGCTGCCCATGCATAAAAACAAAAATAAAAAAAAAATTTGCTCGTTTATTTGCTTTCCTTTTAAGTGTGGCAAAAACTAGTTGTTTCATTTATTAGGAACTTTAATACCTTGTGAAAGAGATTTTGAGGTGGTAGGAGAAGTATGCTCTTCACCTTTAGGTGAATCAGAAAATCTTGACCCATCTTAAGGTTTTGGAAGCAAGGGAGTAATTGAATCCCTTTGCTTGGTGTGTTTGGGAGAGATTTTTGAGATAGGGGAGTATGCTCTTCACCCTTGTGGTGAATCAAAAACCTTGAACCTCAAGAGTTGATCCATTTTGTTTAGTTTAGGAATCCTTTAGCAGGCCTGCTCTTGAGCAATCAAGAGGAACGACTCAAGTGGGGACAACCTTGTCATCATTTTCCTTGGTGGCAAGTGATTCCAACTCACTATAATCTCAAGGCTATCAAGGACACCAAAAACCTTGATAGACATAGCACTTGTCTTCGTTTGATGTGAGTAGCTCATGGGATTACGACCATGGGGAAAACATTGAACAAGAATGCTTAAGGTACTCTTGAGGCCGCGAGGTCCTAGTCCTTTATGAGGAGCAAGAGGGGTGTTGTGAACGGAAATCCTTATTAAGAACCATTAGATAGAAGCCACCTTCTTTTAGCCGCTTATCTTCTTAGTGCAAGGATTGATCCAAGTGGTTTACCCGGATCACCTTAAGATACTCACCATATGTGTCCCTTTGGTTGTGTCACTTGACATTTCCATGACAAAGCCAACATCTCTTGTGGGTAACCACTTGGTGTGAGGCGAGGGGGCATCAAGTTGTGGGCTAAGTTGGTAAGTATTGAGCCTTGACTTTTTAGAATAGATTTTCTTGAAGTGTCTTCGATTGTGTGATACTAGTGCAAACATTCTTACATACAAACAATTAGTAGCATTCATAGGGTGTTGTTTCAATTCTGATATCACAAGTGTTTGTCTTGGCAAGGTTGCTTTTGCCCTTGTTTCAAGTGTTTGAGACCATGTTTTTATCCCTTACTGTTTGCAAACCTACCGAAATTCTACTGATATTGTGACTGAAATCGAAAACATCAACCCTCAGACTAGAAATTTTGACCAAACAGACCCAAAAATGCAAATTTCACACAATTCTGGTCACGAGTTAAACAAATCTGCAATAGTATCATGCCCTGTAAAGTGAAGTATCACGCGATACTTCACGCTTGCTAGAAATATCGCCCACTTTGAAGAGAAATATCGTGCGATAGTTCACCCCTGACGGACTATCGCCTGACCTGCCTGGAGTATATCGCCCGCCAGTATTAAGAAGTATCACCTAGCTTCGGGCGAAGTATCACGCGGGTATAGGTTTATCGCCCCAGTAGCCTGGAGTATATCACCTGGTTTATTTTTGCCGTGCTTAAATTTTGGTCAGTTTCAATTGCTGTCAATCAGGCTAGGTCTTAAAGCAGGCTTCTCACCCTAACGTCTGAGATTTGTCTTGACTCCAAATTTTTGGTTTTTAGTCCTCCGGGATAGCATCATTTGATTTACGAAATCACTTTGGAATAATTGTCAAGTTAGAAAGCCATTCTTGGTGCCAAGGTTCATCTTTAAAATTGTTAGCTACATTCTGGGAAAATTTTAGTACTCTTATTATCCAAATCGCTTTCATTTTCATCTCAATTTCAATTATCTTTTGGCCTAGTCCAACCTCCTGATTCAAAAGTGTAAGGGTAGTCACCCTTTGATTTGAAGCACCTCTTTGACAGTGTTGGTAAAGCCCTTTTTTTTTTTTTTCATTTCTCTTTGGACAATAGAGGACTTTGATTATCCTAGTTTGGCGTTGACACTTTGAAAGGTCACCTTATCATTGAGAGTATCTCTCTTTCATGTCAGTTACGACAAGGTACCAAGTTAATCAAGGGAAGCGACCCCCTGTTGCCTTTAGCCAGTTACCACCCGTCAAGACTCGTCGACGACCTAAGGGAAAAGGACCCCTTTTTGAACAATCTCCTAAGAGTGAATCTGAGGTTTGTTTTAATTTGGGAGCTAATCCTAGTGAAGTGAGCACCTCTTTTGTACCACTTTCATCAAGTATGGACATGAGTTACACTTTCACCCGACAACAAAGAGAAGCCATGAATCAAACTCTTGAGGATATCTTCCAATGACATAGAAGAGAGTATGGTGGTTCTTCTCATGCTAGTCCACCCGGGTCACCTCCCAAAAATGTGAGGTATTTTGATGCTCATCAATGAGCTGAAAGACATCATAAGCAAGCTCACTCAGATTCAGGGTCACAACACGAAGACTAGAACAATGAATCTAGTGATCACCACATCAACGCAGCTAATGCAATGAGGCATTCGAGACAAACCTCCCCACTTAAAGACACCTCTCGATATGCAAATACAAGATTGAGAAGCATTGAGAGAGAGAAGCAAGCCTACTTAGATGAACAGGCTGCTAAAAAGGAAAAATTCTGACAACTAGAGGAAGAGGAACGTGCATTGTTGGATATACAGAAAAGAGTCACCCAAGAAGAAGAAGATAGACTCTATGCACAACAACTCCAAAGCTGATTTAACAGGAGGGGAGCCAATAGTGGGACCAACTTGCCCCCATCTACCCCTTCCCCTAGCCCTCGAAGAAGATCAAAGACACCCTCACGATCCCCAAGTCCTAGAGGAAGAAGGACTTCAAGATATGACCATCATAGGAGACAGTCATCTCATAGACATTCAAAGCAACCCTCCCAACGAGAACATCATGGCTCACAACATGGAGGTAGTTATGCTAAATTTGATCATATGGACTTCATGACTATGCAACAAGAACCGTCCTTTCAAGCATATGTGGAGCAATATGTGGAACAAAACAAAGACCAATTCTTGGAAAGTCTTATCAACAAAGGAGCTAAAGTCCCATATAATTTTGATGTTCACCAAAAGATCAAAAAATAGAATCCTTCAACTGATGAGGTGATCTTACAAATGCAAAAGGATATAGACAGGATGAAGGCTCCCAAGAGCACATTCCATTTGGACTCCATATGTCCTAACCCCATTGACAAAAGTGTGGTGATGGTAGAATTCCCTAAGAAAGTTGAATTCCCAACATACGACAAATATGATGGCACTGGTGACCCTCACGACCATGTTTGATAGTTCTACATAATGAGCTTTTCCTTTCACCATGAAGACTCCTACTTTATGAGATTATTCCCAAGGAGTTTAAAAGGTCAAGCCATGGAATGGTTCACCAACCTTTTCCCCCCAGTAAAGACATTTAAAGAGCTTGTCCAAAGATTTGTTCAGCATTTTGCTTACAACTTATCCAAGTCGGTCACAATGCTTGATTTGTGTAAACTTAAACAAAATCAAGGGGAATCTTTTGTCACATTTTTACAACGATGGAGGCAATTGTGTTCGAAATACCCAAGGACAATCCCTGAAGAGGAGAGAATTGATATCATTGTGAACAATCTAATACCATAACTTAGATATGAAGTCAAGAAAATCCCATTTAATTCCTTTGATACTATGGTAGAGGTGGCATGTCGCATTGAGGATGTCCTAAAAGAATAAGGAATTTTGGCTAAACCAACAAATAACAACAATAGCCAAAATAACAATACTAATGGTAACAAGGACAAAAAGAACTCCTATTGGAACAAAAACAAGCAAGTGGTCAACGACGGAGTTGTTGACTCATCCCAAGTCAAAAATGAAGGAGTTCTTAACCTCTCTCATGCAATTCAAGCTATGAAGCTGCAAACATCTTCAACACAATAAGACAAACCTAAGTATCAAAGGAGATTTAAAATGGAGAAAAGACAATTTACTAAATTGGGAGAATCTTATGCAGATGTTTTCAAGACATTAGTTGCTCATAATTTGGCGCACCCACAGGATCCTACAAAACATCAGATATCGGATCCTTTACCTCATTGGTGGGATGCTAAGGCTTTTTGCGTTTTCCATAATGGGATTGGACACGACATAGAAAATTGTTTTAAACTCAAGCATCTTGTCCAAGACCTTATTGAAAAAGGACAATTACAAGTGGATGGGTTAACCACTAATGCAGACCATAAAGCCTTTAAAGAGCCCTTGCCTAAATATGAAAAAGGAGAGAATTCTAGCAATAAGAATGGCAAAGCGGCTATTAACTATACATACACACATGCTAACAATGTGATTACCATGCTTGAAGTGGCTGACGATAACATCAACATGGTGAGAAAGAAAGATCCTTCTGGACATAATGTGGACTCAACTCCTATGACTAATGAAAGACCCGCTATGGTGATAAGAGGTCCTCACTCACAAAGAATGCCCCAGTCCCTCAATGCTATCACTAGGGGTCAGGCCCAAGTGCCCATTATCATTAAAGGTCCTAGCACTAGCAAGTCCAAACAGCCCATGTCCCAAGGTGCTCTTCCCAAGTTTGTCGTTGGTCCTGATTCCAATTATAATCTTATTGACCAACTACAATGTACACCCACGCAGATTTCTATTTTTGAGCTTTTAAAATTGTCTCCTAAGCATAAGCGTGTCCTTGAGGATGCTTTGAGAACAGCCAATGTCCCTAACAACTTAGATATTGACCAATTCCAAAACATGGTCAACCATTTGGCTAGCCCTCATTACCTCACCTTCTCAGAAGAAGATGACAAATCCATTAGTCACCCACATAATTTGGCCTTACACATCGAAGTCATGATTCATAAAACCCATGTTAGGCGTGTACTGATAGATGGGGGTGCGGGGCTCAATATTTGTACCCTGAGTTTGCTGCTAGCTCTAGGATATTTCAAGAACGTCATTGACACAAAGAAAAGGATCACAATCAAAGCATATGACGAAGCAGAAAGAAGTTCCAAGGGATTGGCTATTTTGCCTATTCGCATTGGTCCCGTAGAAAAAGATATATTATTCCAAATTGTTGATGTTGGACCTCTAGCCTACAACATTTTGCTAGGTAGGCCATGGATTCATGAAATGCAGGCAGTCCCATCAACATATCACCAGTGTGTTAAATTTCCCCATAACGGTGTAGAAATTTGCATCCCTGGAGATAGTGCTCTATCAGTTAATAACATTTCTGCGGGATCACATGTACCTTTGAATAGGGAAGCTGACAGTCCTAGTAGTTCACTTGAACAATGCAAGCAGAAGTTCAAGACCATGGATCTTGGGATGGGAGATTATAAGATTGATTCTTTTACAAAATGCCAATCTCTCCTAGGTCTTATGGGAGACCATCACCAAGTACAAAACCTTCATCATCAGCAATGACATTATTTGGGAAATTTGTGGAGTCTTCAGTCCCCATTCAAGAAGAGAAAGAGGAAGTTGCCATAAGGGACTAGATCTATCACAAAGAGAAATACAAACACAACGAGAATTTTGCTCCTTCACCTAAAACTTATGGGAAAGGGTATACACTGGTTAAAAATATGGGATATCCGGGATATGGTCCCCTTAGTCATAGGCTGGATGCTAAAGCTGAGCCTCTTGATCATGCTCTTTTTGGACAAAAGAACAAGTCCACGATTGGCTTAGGTTTTGAGAATAAGAAGAAGAAAGGTGTTACTGTCCCAGCTGCGACGGACAGTGACAGTGATGTAGATTATACGCCTGATCTTTCCAACCAAAAAGATGTGTCTGATGATTGGGTGCCCTCAACGAATCTCCTTTGGGGAGATTCCACAGATTTGATGCTTAATAGTCCTACTATCCCAGCTGCGATGGATAGTGAGTGTGTGACTGCTAGATCGACAAAGGAAAGTGTTACTGTCCTAGCTGCGATGGATAGTACCAATGCTAGCACTAGAGAGGGGAAAACCCTTCCTAACCTTGAGGCTTCTACATCACGAGGCCTAAATGATGACTCAGAGATAGACTCCCATGAATATGAATGGGACTCACTTTCAGATGCAACAATTGATCTAGACATGGATACTATCCATGCCTATAGTACCCAACCCGATGCGACTAATGATCCTAGTGTCGGACTAGAGGATTGCCCTCCTCAAATCGCCTTAGTAGATGATGCTTCGTTTGATAGGATGAGTCCTACTTCGGGTATCTTAGGAGAAGACTTGATGAACTCTGATTATATGGTCACCAGAGATGACACCTTTCACATAAACAACATCGAACCCACCATTGACTTACCACTTGTTCATTTTGACCTAATTGACTGGTCTCAGCGCCATCAAGAGCCCACATTCCTCACCTTCCACAACGATTATGAAATTGCTTGCTATCTGAATGCTCTTGAACCCGTGGCTTCTTCCACCAGTGAACCAACAACCAGCATGACAGAGCCTGATATTAAGTACCTCAGTCTCAAAACAAAAGAGAAAAAGAAAAATAGGTATGATGGCGAAAACCACTTTGTGGCGGTGTCAGAACCAAAAATAGTAAAAAGAAATGACGCATCTGAAGGTGAAAACTTCTTTGAGGCACCTAAGGATGGGGTACTTAATAACTTGCCGAGTTATTTCCAGGATAGATCATCAATATTGATTGAACCAACAAAGCCAGTCAATTTAAACACAGAAGAAAACCCTCAGATAGTCCATCTTGCTCAGTCTTTATCAGAGGAAGAGACTAAGGCATATGTATAATTTTTATAGAAAAAGAAAATTAATTTTGCATGGACCTACTCAGACATGCCAGGGCTTGACACAAATCTCATAATGCATCACTTATCCATAGCTCCAGGAGTCAAGCCAGTAAAACAGAGATTAAGAATAATGCATCCACATGTAGCTCTACTTGTCAAAGGGGAATTAGAAAAACTTTTGAGAGCTGGATTTATTAGAGCCATCGATTATGCAGAATGGATCTCAAACATAGTACCCGTCTCCAAATATGATGGGTCCATTCATATATGTACAAATTTTAGAGACTTAAACAAAGCATGCCCAAAGGATGACTTTCCACTTCCAAACATTGACATGATAGTGGATATGACAGTGGGCTATGACATATACTCTCTAATGGATGGCTTCTCTGGATATAACCAAATCAAAATAGCTCCTGAAGACCAAGAGAAAATAGCATTCACATGCGCATGGGGAACCTATTGCTGGAACGTCATGCCATTTGGATTAAAGAATGCAGGAGCAAGCTACCAAAGAGCTATGACAACTATCTTTCATGATATGATGCACAAAAACATGAAAGATTATGTGGATGATACCCTGGCAAAATCCAAAAAAAGGGACACACACCTCAATGATGTGGAAGTAATTCTAGATTGTATTGAACAATTTCAACTCAGATTGAATCCAAAGAAGTGCACATTTGGCGTCACCTCAGGCAAACTTTTAGGATTCATAATATCAGCAAAAGGTATCGAGGTTGACCCCAAAAAGGTCCAAGCAATCCTAGATATGCCACCTCCTCGGAATATCAGCCAAATGAGAAGTCTTCAGGGACGTCTTCAATCAATTAGGAGGTTTATTTCTTAGCTTGCAGATAGAGTGCAACCCTTCAACAAGACATTGCATAAAGGTGCTTCTTGTATTTGGAATGAGGATTGTCAAAAGAGCCTAGATCAGATCAAACAATACTTGGCCAATCCTCCGATCTTAATGCCTCCTATTCCAGGGAAACCATTGATCCTATATATTTCAGCTATAGACACTTCCTTGGGGGCATTATTGGCTCAATCAGATGATACTGGGAAAGAACGGGCCATCTACTATATCAGCCGTACTCTAGTCTCCTATGAGATCAATTACAATAATATTGAGAAGTCTTGTCTCACGGTGGTGTTTGCTTCTCAAAAGTTGCACTACTACATGCTTGCTCATACCATACATTTGGTTGCCAAAATTGATCCCCTTAAATACTTGCTTAGTAAGGCTGCCCTGACGGGTAGACTTGCTAAATGGATGATGGTCCTCACTGAATTCGACATAGAGTACGTTGAAAGGAAGGCAATAAAAGGACAAGCTATTGCCGACCAATTAGCTGATTTTCCAATCCAGGATAGTATGCCAGTCCAAGTGGAATTCCCAGATGAACACATCTTGTATACAACTACTCGCACTTGGACAATGTTCTTTGATGGTTCCCGCATGCAAAATAGATCAGGTGCTGGAGTGTTATTTGTTTCTCCACATGGGTACAACATTCTGAAGTCTTACAAACTATTATTCTCATGTACCAATAATATTGCAAAATATGAAGCTTTAACTAATGGCTTGAGAATGGCTATAGAATGGAACATCACAGAATTACATGTCTTTGGGGATTCCCAGTTAATCATCAACCAAGTCAATGAAGAGTATCAAACCAAGGATGACAAATTGATACCCTATAAAAAGATGGTTGATTCTTTGAGATGCTATTTCACCTTTGTGACGTTTCAACAAATCCCTAGGGCAAAGAACAAAGCTGTAGATGCCATGGCCACATTAGCTTCACTTCTTCAGTTGGAGACACATGAATCTAGATTTGAATTCCTGGTGGTAGAGCTACACCATCCCATCTTTGACTCATCTGAAAGCCATGTCATTTGTGCCATTATCACACACGAGTCTTCCCGATATGGTGCTATCTATTCATATCTTCATGATGGCATCATCCCTGACACATTCACCCGCTCTGAATGCCGAAACCTCATCCGTAACACCTCTCACCACACCCTCATCTCTGGTGATTTATATAGGAGGGGTTTAGATGGGACGCTCCTTAGGTGCTTGGAAAAGGAGGAATCCAACCAAGCGTTAGCTGACATCCACGAGGGCATTTGCGGTGGGCATTCTAATGGTCTTGCCATGGCCCGAAGGTTGCTTAGGGTGGGATATTATTGGCCCATAATGCAGATAGACGCAATCACCTTTGCTAAGTCATGTGAAAAATGTCAGAAACATGGCAACCTGATTCATGCTCCAGGTAGGGAGCTGATCCCTTCTGTTTCTCATTGGCCATTTCAGTGCCGGGCCTTTGATCTGGTTGGGCAGATTCATCCCAACTCATCAGGTGGACACAAGTTCATTATTACTGCCACTGACTACTTCACAAAATGGGTGGAAGCTGTGCCACTTTCTGTTGCTTCAGGAAGGACCATTTCTTTGTTCATCTTGAATCATATCATTTGCCGATTTGGAGTGCCTTCTGAGATCATTACTGACAATGGAGGTCAATTTAAGAATAAGGACCTAAAGCACTTATGCAAAAAGTTTAAAATCAAGCAACATTGGTCCTCCATCTATTTTCCACAGGGAAATAGACAGGCAGAAGCTTCTAACAAAACCATTCTTAAGATTCTTCATAGAATAGTGCACAAGAATGGTAGGGATTGGCACTTACAAATCAATCCAGCACTATGGGCTTACAGAACAAGCATTCGCACACCTACAGGAGCCACTCCTTTCTCTCTCACCTATGGCGCTGAAGTAATATTGCCTCTAGAAGTCGAGATACCATCACTTAGAGTCTCACTCAAAGGTTTGATTACAGACGAAGATTACCGTGCCATGAGGTTACAGGAACTAGAACTTCTAGATGAGAAGCGTAAGGCTTCCTTTGATCATATGAGAATGTATCAGAAGCGTATGTGCAAGGCATTCAACAAGAAGGTTCGCCCTAGAGAATTTCAAATAGGTGATCTTGTTTTGCGAGAGAACCCTAAGAACCAACAAAATAGAGAGCAAAAGGGCAAGTTTGAACCTAACTGGCTTGGACCATATGTCATCACAGCTGCTTTTGGTACTGGTGCGTATTTACTGTCAGATCCTAATGGAGAACAGCTCCCTGATCCCATCAACATTGTGCACCTGAAGAAGTTCTATCCTTGATGCTTGTTCTGTCTGGGGGCATCCTTTGTACATATCTTATTGATCCTGAAAAAATTCCAAAAAAATTGATATATGATGCTGAACAAAATCCTAAAAAAAGAATATAAAGTCCTAAAAAAATACAAAAAAATCAAAATATTCAAAAAATCAAAAAAATCAAAAAGTGCCTTGGTGAAAACCTAGCAATAGGCACCTTGGTAGCAAAAATACAAAAAAAGAAAAAAATGAAAAAAGAAAAAAAAGATTCCAAGTGGTGAAAACCTGGAAACAGGCACTACTTGAGGCCTTTGCACCCCTATTTCTTAGCATGTGTCCTCGACACTGAGCCTTTCTCCATCATCCCTTGATCTTATTTGACTCGGTCTAGAATTGGTTTTTGTCTTTGTCTAGGGGGCATAACTGTTCGCATAGGTCCTTTTGGTGCGTTTGTCTCTTGGGGTATTTCATAACAGGTGTTTTTCAACACCACCCCAAACAGTGCTTTTTAACACTACCCTTGCGTCGAGTGTTTCTTAACACTTATTAGATGTCTTGCCTATAGTCTAAGTATAATGCGATAATGCTCATGTGCAGATGCGATACTTAGAGTCTGACTCTATGACCAACACACACACACTTAAACAATTAACTCGCTGACGATATGTTGACTTTATTTTTCTTTGTGTGCTGTCTATGAGGATTTCTTTGATGAGTGATCTCTCCTTGAGAGGTTTTCGATGATGCATTGCTAGAAGACTAAGGGAATGAGAACATGTTTTCTTTCTTTATCTGCTTGTGGGTATATTTTGTTGATCCTAACTATCATAAGCATTTATGCTGGTCCTACTTGACACTATGGATTGATAAGGTATTATCCCTGACTATTTGCGAGTGCGTGCTTTTAGCTATCCTGACTTTCATGTGTCTTGATACAAGCATAATCTCACCACATCAAACTTAGGTGATCTCACTGCATTAGTCATATTGACCTATATGTCTTTGATGTCTAGGTGAGATTCCCACATCTCTATCTAATAAAGATCATACTCATATCCACATAGTTATGCTAGTGTGCATTGTATGATCTCACGACACTCCCAATAACATTCGATGATGATAATTAGATGTCTATAAGCGTTGTGACCTTGCAAGTCAACCACTTTCATAGTAGTTTACATTTTTAGGTTCATGTTAGTCTAGTGTTGCATTTTGCATATGGAGAGAGCTCTCCTTTTCATCTTACGTGGACCTGTCAGTCGACTGCAGTCACCTTTTTTTCTTCTCGATCATGTCTTTCACTCCTTGTTCTTTTCATCTCGAACCTGTTCCTGTTCATCACAAGGGGTTAATCACATCATCATATCTATATCAAATCTGTCATTTTCAAGAAACATGAGTCTATATCATACACATGAGAATTAACCATACATCTATGAGAGAGAACATACATAAGCATATACATAAGCACATACATAAGCACATACATAAGTATTTTTGAGAAAAATGACAAGACAATATACATAAACTAATACATCCATCACAAATGAGACAAATACACATGATACATCGAACATCCAGTAATCTCATATACAATGTCATGATATACAATACAATATGAGATCCCAAAATCTGGATCAAAAGTCTCAAAATATGTCCAAAACATCTAAACCTAAGACTCGCTACCACCCTCATGAGGAGCTCATGGTGGTGGAGGCATAGCTCTCCTATCAAGTACCATGTCTGATACTCCTGCCCGCTGAGAGTATGATGGTGCTCTTTCACCCTCGAGGATGGCCTGCAGATATAACCCATGATAATAGGTAGCTCTCGCTGACTCTCGTCGGAGCTCTAGTGTCTCAGCCTGTGCCATCGCCTCACGACGTGCTATCTCTGCCCTAAGATCAGATATCTACTGATCTCACTCTGCCCTCAGATCCAGTAGCTACTAATCTCTCATGGCTATAGTAGTCCAGAGCTGCTATATCTCTGCCTCCTGAGCCTGTATCTGGGCTCTCAGATCCTCTCCCCCCGTAGGCTGCTTCTGCTGTACCTCTGCCTGCCACGAGCTGGTCTCACCTCCTCCTCAGGTGTCACTGATCGCTGTCTTCGTGACCATTTCCGGCCACTTGATCTCGACCCCTCTCCCCTCTCCATCCTCTTCCCTCTCCCCCTCCTACCATCTCCTCCATCCCCTCCCTCCCCTCCTCCCTCTCCTCCGTCCCCTCCATCTCCTCCCTCTCCCCCATCATCCCCTCCATCTCCTCCCTGCGCTGGTGCCTATGCATCTGGTACTGTAAATCAAGGGAATGGCACCCTCCGCCATTCTGCTCTGTAGGCTCCATCAGCCCCTGCATCTGCCATATCTGGGAAATACTCCCAGGGCTCGCTCCTGATACCTGCTATCTCTGCGAGAGCCTGCTGATAATCTAACATGGGTAGCCACCCATGTCCCTCCTTGTCTCTGGCTCTGGCATAGGTGGTAGTCTATGTTGAGACTCGCTACTACCTCCCAAACTGCCGCCACACCTGAGTGATGTAGAATCTCTCTACGATCTCTGCATACCGACCTACCAGTGGCTGACTGCACAGCATGTAGCTCAACTCATGCGCTACATCCCCCCAAACCTCAACCTCCTTGTAGGGCCTCCATGTGAAGGAGGCTATCTCATCTAGTATCCACCGATAGTAGGTCACATCCCCAGAATGGGCATGTGATATAAACCCGAGGTACCTGTAGATATAGGGGTACCTCCTCTCCCTCAGCTGAACCCTGGGGCGCACTACAGCGATGTGCTCCCACGCCCATACCTGTGCCAGGATGGCACCGCATGCCCATGTCCGACCGTCTCTGTAGACAATCTTGTGCAGCTCGTGGTACATCTCTACCAATATGACAGGACCCCATGCCATCCATCATGACCTGCCGATCAAGTCCACTAAAAGCTGAGCCCATCTGAGTGGGAAACCCTTCTGACTGCGGTCAGTCATCAGGATCTGCAAAATAATGGAAGCCATTATACATGGCACTGGGTAGTCTCTGCCAAAATCGTCTATCAGCCTCTCCCAGCTAATATGTCTATCCAAAATCGTGACATCCTGGAACATCTCCTGAACTAGGCGGCGCCCCTCAGTGGCATCCTGATCATAGTACACCTGTGCCAACAAATGAATCATGTCAGTTTTCATCATATGGAAATATTATATTTATGATTAGATCTTAAAACATGATTATACTCACTGGCTTGCCATGACATGGCACTCGTAAGATCCTGTAGACGTCCTCTACAGTGATCGATGCCTCTCCGGTAGGCAGATGGAAGGTGTTGTACTCACTATGCCATCTCTCGGCAAGAGCAGTCAACAACCCATGGTCCGCTTGGATATAGGGGTTTCTCAGCAGATACCGAAATCCCATCGCTCTGAGATCAGCATTGCCCGGATCATCTAGATCCCGGACACACTGCAATCCTGTCACCTTCGGCGCTCTGATGATGAGCACCAGAAAAACCTTCTGCAAGCCAAAAACTAAGCCAGTTGTTAGCACATATCATGATAGATGTCCAAAAACTCAGTATAAAATATTTCAAAAATGTAATATTGTCTAGACCCATGTCATTTTTGCTCAAAAATGCATTAAAAATCAATATTTTATATTGGGCGATATTTTTTTTTTGAAGAAGTATCGTGCGATACTTCTCCCTATAGCAAGGTGATAAACTTTATATCGCGCGATACTTCACCCAGTATCATGCGATCTTTCACCCAGTATCATGCGATACTGGTGCCTAAGGTCGCGCGATACTTTGGGGACCCACGAAGTATCGCGTGATACTTCTCCCCAAAGCGCGCGATACTTCTAAAGTATCGCGTGATATTTCGCCTAGGAAAAATTTTTGAAATTTAAAAATTTGAAAAAACGTGCTAAACTAAGCTATTAAATGCAAAAAATGACTACAAAGCTCAAGTTTTTCAAAAACATACCGGGGTAGGATAGTGTGGTGGCCGGTTGTGCAACCGGGCGCGCTCGAATCGATGCTTGTGGATGGGAACTCCTGTTTGCTGGGCCATTTTCTCTCTCTAAAGCTCTGAAATTCTCAAATCGCTAAAAGACAAATGATTTTTGAAAATGACATTTTGACCCCTTTTATAGTCTTTTGACTTTTTGACCTCATTTTCAAAACACTTCAAAATTGCGTGAAAATTGCACCCCTAGCTAATTTCGACATCCTGGATCCATTTTCGGACTCGAAATCAAAATCTGAGGTCATCTTGATAGTCAAAATCGCATTTCAAAATCTTCCCCCCTTCTGCGCAGTTGGCTAATCTTTTGAGGCCTAATCTTTTGATCTTTGTTGGGGCATCGTCATTTCTTCATTTCCATGTCTTCCAAACTTCTAGTATTTCATTCATATTCATTCCATTCCCTTCTTTCTCACATTTGACTACATCTTTTTTAGTCAGGCTGGGGCATGTTTTATTGCCTAATGGTTACCCTATTGACCTATACATCCAATTGTGATTTCATGCTGATTTGATCAAATCTTTATTAGTCCGCTGTTCTCCTCTCTCTGATTTCAATTTCGACTCCGAGGGGGCAGTACTTATGGGATTCTCATCCCTGATTCTCTTGATTCTCTTGATTCAGACATCTTTTGTGAGCTTTCACTCAAATTTGAGATTCTTATCTCTTACTTTGAATGTGATCCCGAATCGACCTCATGTTCAAAGGCCTTGGTCTATGTTTGTCCGGATGTGATCCCGAATCGACCTCATATCTGAGTTGTTTTGTGATCCCAGATCGATCTCACATTTCAATTCTTCTTTGACTGCATGTGTTCCCAAATCGATCACACATTAGTCAAAGAGGGGCAAATGTATGCACCCAAAAATGGTCGCCTAGACTTTGGGCCCCATTTATTCAATTTATCAACCCTGAATCATTTTTATCAATAATCAATATTTTCAACATTATCAATTTCTTGATCAAATCCTAATTTCGATCATATATTGGATTTTTATCCTAGGGGCTAACCATTTATCCTAAGTCTTTATTTAATTAAAAGGAATATTTTCTCCCCTTTTGATTAAATAAAAAGCCCACCTTTCCTCTTATCCTAAGTTGCACAAATAAAGCATTATTCCTATTTTATAAAAAGGGAAAAAGTACTTTTTGTCTCACATGAGGCTAAAAAGTCAACACTTCACTCTCATTGGAGGATGCTTGTGCACATGGATTGCTCCTCTTTCAAGCTCCACCGCTGATTAAGACTTTTGTCTCTTAATCTCAATGGTCCATTTCACCTCATTTCTTATAAAAGGAGAGCTTTCTCCTTCATTTGCATCCACTTGTTTTATGTTAATGTTATGCTGCAGGTTTTAGGTGCATTTGGAGTTTTGAAGACATTGAAGACTTGTTGCATTTCATTGTAGTTGCATATTTCCATTTTAGTTGCATGATAATGACATTCTTAGTGTAGATTTCCTTTTATGCAATAGATTTAACTCATCTAGCTTAATAGGAAGGGTTGTAACACATTGTTATTTCCATTTCATAGCTTATTTTGTACTTCCATTTTCATAGCATAGCTTGCACATTTGCATTCTCATTCTTAGCTTGCATTGCATTGCATATTTGGATTCTTGGAGATATTGGCATTGTTGCTCTTATCTTCATTGTGAATCTCTCATTGTATGGTTGACTAGCAAGGTCACAAGCTTGTAGCTCTAGCTGAGAGCAAACACATCATAGTCCCTTGCAACTCCATGCATAGAGAGCTATGAACCGCTTTGTGAGGCCTCATTCTTGAGCAACCTTGCATGCAATGGTTCATAAAAGTGCACCTTTTAGTGTGTACAGCTGCTCCTCAAGGATATCTAACCATCCTTCAAAATTTGCACACACCTTTCTTCAAAATGATTTCTGCATGCTGTATCTTTTATTCACCATTTGACCTTCTATATATATATGACATTTCATAATCATTTAAATTGTCAAGTCGGCACTAATAATTATTATAATAGTCAGCTGGGATAAACAAACTGTAATAACAAAATTCTTTGAAAGGGCTGACCTTGCTCGGTAAACATTAATCCTGAAAAGATTTCCTTCAGTGACTGAGAGAACTCAGTAACCACAGTGAATTCTGCAACATCCTTTGGAGACCGAGAGAGCTTGATAACCACTAATTTTTCTTTGATAACCGAGGAGGCTCGATTAACACTATTACCCTGTCATGTTTCCTTTAGACACCCAAGAGAACTCGGTAGACACTAAAAACCACCTAGTTGACTGACTGAGCTTGGTAGATACTGAGAACCGCTTAGCTGACCGACTGAACTCGGTAGATACTAAGAACTGCTTAGCTGACCGACTGAACTCAGTAGATACTGAGAATGATAATTGATATGACATTTGTGTGACATCAAAGACAACACATAGCTAATCCAACAATGTCCTTCAGACAATTATATCCAACAATCTCCCTCTTTGGCATTGATGGCAACACAACATGTCATAGCACAATGAAATTTCACACATAAACCAAGAGTAAGAAACATATCCTTAGCTTCATCCTAATTCCCATCATCTTCAAACTTCTTTCTCTGACTGAGAACTCTCCCTCTTAACTTCTCAAATTATTCTTCTTAGAAATTTCTTGAAATGACAGCAAACTCTCCCTCTTTGACAACACATGCCAAAGACAACTTACACAGTTTTGGTAAATATCAATGTACCTTATGTACTGATTCATATGCAATGATTCCCTGACTATGCTGCATCAACTGATTGATCTTCAACATGTTCTAGTTGATCCATCACTAAAACTTTATTTAGTGAACCTCAGACAGGGGAGTAACCCCTAACTTGCCTCTTAGATACAAGAATGCATCCTTAGGTAGTGGTTTGGTGAAGATATCTACAATTTGTTCTTTTGTATGAATATATTCCAATCTGATTTTCTTATCCTGCACCAATTCTCTGACAAAGTGATATTTAATTGCAATGTGTTTGGTTTTGGAATGCATTACTGGATTCTTTGAAATATTTATTGCACTTGTATTATCACAAAACATAACAACTGGTTCTTTGATCTCAACCTTCATGCCTTCCAAAAGCTATTTAAACCATATAATATTAGAGCAGTTTACTGCTACAGCAACATATTCTGCTTCTGCTGTGGATTGGGATGTGCAATTTTTCTTTTTACTAGTCCAAGATACTAACCTCTTGCCAAGAAAGAATGCACCACCACTTGTACTCTTTTTGTCATCAATGTTTCCTGCCTAATCAGCATTAGTAAACACTTTTAAATCTAGATTGCCTCCAAATTTATACCACAAGCCATAATCTTCAGTTCCCCTTAAATACTTCAAGATTCTTTTGATTGCCGTCATGTGATTTTCTCTAGGTTTAGCCGAGAATCTTGCCACTATTCCAATTGCTAAGGCAATATCAAGCCTTGTGTGTACTACATATTGTAATTTTCCAATCATTGATCTGTATAAGGTCTGATCTACTTCTTTTGAATCGTCATCTTTGGTAAGCTTCAATTCAGTACACATGGGTGTACCAACTGGTTTTGAATCTTCCATACCAAATTTCTTAAGTATTTTCCTAATATATTTAGACTGAGTAATGTAGATACCATTTTTGTTCTATTGAATCTGAAGTCCAACAAAGAATTTTATCTAACCAAACATAGACATTTCAAATTATTTGTTCATAAGCTCTGAAAATTCTTTGCACTGATCATCATTTCCTGTAAACACAGTATCATCCACAAATATTTCTGCCAAAACAATTTTGTTATCTGATCCTTCTTTGATGTATAAATTGTTGTTGTCATTAGCCCTTTTGAAATCAATTTCAGTAAGATAGTTATGTAATCTTTCATACCATGCTCTAGGATCTTGTTTCATACCATACAATGCTTTGTGTAATTTGCAGACCATATCCCTTTTGTCTGGATCAATAAAACTTTCAAGTTGCTCAATGTAGACTTCTTCCTCAAGAATACCATTGAGAAAAGCAGATTTGATATCCATCTGATATACCTTAAATCCTTTATGTGCTGCATATACAAGTAAAGTCCTCACACCTTCTAATATTGCAATAGGAGCAAAATTCTCTCCATAATCTATTCCTTCTTCTTGAGAATATCCTTTACATACCAATCTTGCTTTGTTTCTTGATACTTGACCATCTTCATTCAATTTATTTCTGAATACCCATTTTGTCCCAATTACATTTTTATCTTTAGGCCTAGGTACAAGAGTCCATGTCTTATTTTTCTCTATTTGCTCTATTTCTTCATTCATAGCCTCAATCCAACTTTCATTTTCTAATGCATCTTTGACATTTTTAGGTTCAAAATCAGCAAATAAACATGTACCTTTTAGTTTACTTCTTGTCATAGTACCATCTAATTTGTTTCCAATAATCTGATCTGGTTTATGATACTTTTTGATGTACTTGTCTAATATAGGTTCCTTGCTTCCTGAATGAGTTACATTGTCATCTTCTTCATCTTCAAGTTCAGATTGCTCGGGCTTGGTAGATACTTGCTCGGTAGCTTCAGACTGAGACTCGGTACTTTGTGACTCGGTCTAAACTTCTTCTTGTGACTCAGTTACTGTACTGGGCTCGGTAGATGTAGTCTCCTTACATGTGTCTTACAATGTATCAGGTTCGATGTAAACAAATTTTTTGTAGTCCTCTAGTTCCTTTTTGCTTTCTTCTTCAATCTGTTCTGCAAACTCATCAATTCTCACATGTGCACTTTCTATGATTTTGTGAGCATACAAATTTAGACATCTATATGCCTTACTTTTGCAAGAATATCCCAAAAATATTCCTTCATCACTTTTTACATCAAATTTTCCTTTTCTAGATTCTTTTAAGATGTAACATTTACTACCAAATACTTTTAGGTAACTTACATTTGGTTTGTAGCCATACCATAGCTCATATGGAGTCTTGAATGTGTCTTTTCTCAGCTGTACTCGGTTCAAGGTATGAACTACAGTGCT
Source organism: Chamaecyparis obtusa (assembly GCA_027943335.1). Taxonomy (NCBI): domain Eukaryota; kingdom Viridiplantae; phylum Streptophyta; class Pinopsida; order Cupressales; family Cupressaceae; genus Chamaecyparis; species Chamaecyparis obtusa. The sequence goes on from BSBK01010857.1 coordinate 99,829, forward strand.
GATAGCTTCCTTCCAGTATTTCATAGCAATGTTCTTTTCAATAATTAGAGTCCTTGCACAGTCCATGATAGATATGTTCCTTCTTTCAGCTATTCCATTCTGCTCAGGAGTTCTCGGGGCTGATACCTATCTTTTGATTCCTCTTTCAATGCAAAAATTATTGAATTCATGGGAGATGAATTCACCACCTCTGTCTGATCTCAAGCATTTTATTCTTTTTCCTGTTTCCTTTTCTACTCTTGCTAAATACGATTTGAACTTCTCAAATGCTTCAGACTTTTCTCTTAAATACATAACAGTCATCATTCTAGAATAATCATCAACAAAGAGAATAAAGAATTTTTCTTCGGTATAGCTCTCAATTCCAATAGGTCCACATAAATCAGTATGCACAATTTCAAAAATATCTTTAGATTGATAGTTTTTACTTTTGAAACTAGACTTTCCCATTTTACCAATTTGACAATTCTTGCATAGACCAACATCAGGTTTCTTCAAAGTAGGAATACCTCTTACTTTCTTGAATTTTCTTATTTTCATCATGTTGTCAAAATTTACATGACATAACCTTTTGTTCCATAACCAAATTTCTTCAATTTGAGCAATAAAACATGAGTAATCACCAAGATCAAGATAAAATAGGTTACCTTTGGTTTGTTTGCCTGATCCTATCAATTTTCCTTTGTCATCTAGCAGTCTTGCTTTGCCATTCATGAATTCAACCTTGAATCCAATGTTGATTAGTTGTGCTACACTTAGAATATTATGCTTTAGTCCTTAGACCCAATATGCATTATCACATATAAGTTCTTTGGTTAATGAAATTCATCCCTTTCCTTTTATACAACAGGGTTCGTTGTTTCCAAACCTTACATTACCACCATCAAAGTTTTCAAAGTGTTCAAACTTGGTCTTGTCACCAGTCATATGATGTGAACATCCACTATCTATAATCCATGTATCATTCTTGCTTATATGAGAGATAAGTGCCATCTCATCTTCATCATTATCAGATTCATCTTTTATAGCAATGAAAACAATTTCTTCTTCACTGTCATCTAAATCTTTAGCTAAGAAACATGTTTTCTTACCTTTATCCTTGAATGATTTGAAATTTTTCTTGCCATTGTACTTGTAATTTTTCTTCTTATCTTTGCTTTGCTTGTTTGGACACCTAGCTACAATATGACCAATTTCTTCACATGAAAAATAGATTAAGGGAGTTTTACCTCTGTATTTTCCTCTGCCTCTTAAATACTTCTTTGCAAGTAATGCTTCAATAACTTCAAGATCGCTATCAGAACTTTCCTTTGATTCTTCTTCACTTTCTGATTGGATTTTCTTCCCTTTCTTGAGTGAAAGTTTGGCCTCAAAAGCTGATTCAATATTTTTAGAAGTTGGAACATAGTTGTCATAGTTATCCAATTCAAAGGCTGTCAATCTTCCAACTAAGGCATCCAAAGTTATATTGTGATTTTCTTCACATCTTCTTTCTTGAATAGCAGAAACTCTTATTGCATAAATAGGGAGTAATGTTCTAAGAACCTTATTTATAACCGTTTCATCATCAATTTTTCCTCCAGAAGCTCTGATTGCACTAACACTTGTCTTGATTCTTTCAACATATTTTACAATGTTTTCTTCTTCTCTCATTTTCATTTGATCAAACTATCCTCTTAGGCTCTCTGCTTTGGCTCTCTTCACATTGTCATCATCACCATAGATTTTCTTTAGCTTGTTCCACATTTCATGAGCAGTTGTGCAGTCTTTGATTTCATCAAATTCTTCATAGCTAAGAGCTGATGCAATGTCTATCATCATAGTGTTATGGTTCTTTTTCTCTGCAATGTCTTCAACAATTAATGTGCCAGTAAGAATTGTATATTCTTGATCAATATATTTGCATCTTCAATCACCAATGGAAGCCAGATGTAATCTCCTGAGACCTTGCCATGCTGAAAAGTTATTTCTATTAAGCCTTGGAATTTCTCTTTTATAAGACATCCTAATCTTTAGCTTAGGTCCTTGAAACCCTTCCTGCAAGCACCAAAAGCTCTGATACCAATTGTTGGAAATATAGATGCAGTAACTGAGAGGGGGGGTGAATCAGTTAACCACAAAAATATTACCACTGATCCCTTAAATATCTTAACAAATTATTTACTGTGCCACTCGGTAAATATACAGAAAAATGCTGAAAACTTGATCCTTGAAGTGTGTAATAATTAAACTGTTCTTAAGCATTCATCACTGATTAACTTACATGAATAAAGAAAATAACATGAACACAAGAGACACGAGATTTACCGTGTAAACCTAATATAGAAAAAACCACCAATGTAACTAGTTATTGTTTTTCACTCTTCTGAAGTGATGCCCGATTAGAAGCCAACCCGGTAAAAGGTTACAAAACACACTGTTAGGTGTGACCTTGTTAGAGGATTTAATCACCCTGCTAGGAGTGGCCTTGTAAGAGGTCTTGAAACAATTCGATAGAACTGTTACCTTGTTAGAGGATTTACAAAATAGTTGTTAAACCAACTCAGTTAAGAGATTTTGATATCACTGCTACAATTGCTAGAGAGTAACAATGAAATAACCTACAATTGAATTGTTGAATATAGATCTCTGTTCTGTTTCACTTGATCCTTACTGATCAATTAAATATTTACTGCTCCTCAAGGATATCTGACCATCCTTCAAAATTTGCACACACCTTTCTTCAAAATGATTTTTGCATGCTGTATCTTTTATTCACCATTTGACCTTCTATATATATATATATGCCATTTCATAATCATTTAGATTGTCAAGTTCACTAATAATTATTATAACAGTCGGTTGGGATAAACAAACTATAATAACAAAATTCTTTGAAAGGGCCGACCTTGCTCGGTAAACATTAATCCTGAAAAGATTTCCTTCGGTGACTGAGAGAACTCGGTAACCACAGCAAATTCTGCAACATCCTTTGGAGACCGAGAGAGCTTGGTAACCACTAATTTTCCTTTGATAACCAAGGAGGCTCGGTTAACACTGTTACCCTATCATGTTTCCTTGAGACACCTGAGAGAACTCGATAGACACTAAAAACTACCTAGCTGACCGACTGAGCTCGGTAGATACTGAGAACCGCTTAGTTGACTGACTGAACTCGGTAGATACTGAGAACTGCTTAGCTGACCGACTGAACTAGGTAGATACTGAGAATGATAATTGATATGACATTTGTGTGACATCAAAGACAACACATAGCTAATCCAACAATGTCCTTTAGATAATTGTATCCAACACTTATAACATTGTTTCATATGAAATGGTTAATAAATTAAAGTTAGAAATAAGGAAACATTTGAATCACTACTAGATTTCTTGGTTGCAGAAGTACCACAAGGATTTAGTCAATGAACAATGTCTAGCAATGTTCAAAACCACAAACTATCATGATGAGGTTTTGTGTGATATTATTCCTATGGATGTTTGTCATCTATTGATAGGGAGACCATAGTAATTTGATAATTGTGTAGTACATGACATGTATGTAAATACCCATTCTTTGAAAAAGGATGGAGTCTGACATAAGATGAATCCATTGAAGGAAATAGAGGAAAAGGTATGTAGTAATGCAATAGTATGTTTAGTTGATAGAAGGAAGTTTATAGAAGGCATGAAGCATGAGCATATATATTTTTATCTAATTCCAAGTATTGATAAAGTAGAAGTAGAATATGTACCTATGGAAGTTGAGATTTATTGAATGAGTTTTAAGATATTGTATCTAATAATGTACCCAAAGGATTGCCAATAATAAGAAGTATTAGTCATAAAATGGACTAGATTCCTAGAACCAATTTTCCAAATAAGGAATCCCATAGAATGACTCCAACAAAGAGTGAAGAGTTGAACAGGAAAGTGCAATAATTATTGCAGATGGGGTTGATTCAAGAGAGTTTGAGTCCATTTTTTGTAATGAAAGTACTAGCACCAAATAAAAATGGAGAATGGAGGAAGTGTATAGATTCCCAAGATATCAATAATATTACTATCAAGTATAGGTTTCTCTTGCCAAGGATGGATGCCAATATGGATTGGTTGAGTGGAGTTGAGTAATTAACAAAGATAGATCTGAACAGTAGATATCAAAAAATATAGATTAGAGAAGAAGATGAATGGAAGACAAATTTTAAGACAAAAGAGGGCCTATATGAGTGGCTAATCATTCTTTTTCAACTAACCAATGCACCAAGAACATTCAAGTGACTCATGAACAAGGTATTGAAAGAATTTTTGATTAATTTTTTTATTATTTACTTGGATGATATTTTGATCTTCAGTAAGCTATTGGAAGTGAATATAATGTTTATTCATAGGATCTTTGAGAAGTTAAGGGAAGAGAAGTTGTTGATTAACTTGAAGAAGTGTAGTTTTGTGAAGGGGTTAGTGTACTCAGGTTTTTTTGTCTCAAAATATGGTCTTAAAATGGACCTTGAGAAAGTAAAGGCTATTGTTGAATGGCCTACTCCTGGGAATGCTACTGAGGTAAGATATTTTCATGGTTTGGATAGCTTTTACATAGATTTTATCAAGAATTTTAGTAGTATTTATTGACCCTTAACTAAAACCATGAGTGGGGATTGAAAAGAGTTTAGGTGGACTACAATAGTAGCAAAGAGTTTTGATTTTTTGAAATGAAATGTTATATATTAGCTTGTTTTGGAACTTCTAGATTTTTATAAGGTATTTCAAGTAGACTTTGATGCTAGTGGCAATACCATTGGAGCTATTTTGAGTCAAGAAAGTAACAAAATTTCTTATTCTAGTGAGAATTTGAATGATTCCAAAAATAAATATATAATTTTTTAAGCCAAAGTGGACTAGCCACCATATTTATATTATTATAAAACTGATTTAAAGACTCCTCTGTGGAAAAATCAGGAAGAAACCTTGGGATCATTGTCATATACAAGTATGATATTGAAATAGATCAATTACATTTGGTTTTCAGTATGTAAACTACAAAATCTTTGAACGATGTTCAGGCAGAACCCACGTATTGGGTAGTATAAAGATTTCAAACTACAGAGCTATGTACCAATCAAATACACATCCAAAAACAAATATTATCTTTTATGATTAGGAGTTTTATGCTATAGTTTAGGCATTGAAGAAGTGGATACATTATATTTTTCCTAAATATTTTTTTTTGTTTACTGATCGCCAAGATTTATAGTATTTAAATATCCAAGAAAAGTTGAATCAAAGGCATTTAAAATGGGTTGAGTTTTTATAGAGTTAGAATTTTGTTTTGAAGTAAATAAATAGAAATTCTAATATGGTTACAGATGCCATTAGAAAGAAGCATAATTTGTAGATAATGATGTAGATTAAAGTTCTTGGGTTCCAATAACTCAAGCGTTTGTATCTTGAGGATCCTAATTTTGGAGAAGCCTAGAGAGATTGCAGAGAACCTATTACTCTAGATAGGACCAAATGGTTGGATCTTATAATCCAAGATGGAATGTCATTCAAAGTGAGATAATTTTTCATTCCAAAGAGTTTCATGAGAGAGAACCTAATTGAAGAGAAGCATAGTGGAGGATTGGTTGGACACTTTTATCGAGATAAAACCATTTCTCTAGTTAGTGAGCATTATTATGGGCCAAAATTGCAACAACGTGTTAAGAATTTTGTTTAGAGTTGTAAAATATGTTAGATAGAAAAATAATCCAGGTAGAATATAGGGTTATATCATTCATTACCTATACTAGAGAGACCATTGAAGGATATTAGTATGGACTTTATTCTTGGTTTACCAAGGACTCAGAGAGGCCATGATTCCATTTTTATGGTGGTGGGAAGGTTTTCAAAGATGGCACACTTCATTCCTTATATGAATAATAATGATGTTGTTTATGTGGTAGAATTTTTTTTAGAGAAGTGGTGAGCCTACATGGTCTACCAAAGAGCACAATTTAAGATCAAGCCACTAGGTTTGTTAAGTACTTTTGGAGTACATTGTGGAAAAAGATAAAGATAGATCTGAAGTCCATCTTAGCACACCATCCACACACTGATGGGTGGACATAAGTGGTGAATAAGATTTGGTGAAATCTATTGAGGTTCTTAGTAGGAGATAAACCAAAGGGGTGGGATTTGATTTTACCACAAATAGAATTTGTACATAATAATTTTGTCAATAGGAGCACTGGTAAATCACCATGGGTAAAAGCACAATCGGGTGTCACCCTTTTGGCTAACTTGACTAACTCGGCCGAGTCCTACTCGGCCGAAGAAGGGGAGGTGCCACGGGGCACCGAGTGGCACCTACGTGGCCGTGGAGACTCGGCCGAGTCCTACTCGGCTGAGTAGGACTCGGCCGAGTCTATGAGGGACTACTAATAGCCCGCTCAATGGTTTTAGCCCCTCATTTGAACAGTGAGGGGCTAAGGAAAGCGGCTAAAGAGTGATAGTGCAACTCGGCCGAGTCAGAGGTAGATTTTTTTTTTATTTTTTTTATTTTTTTGTTTGTGTTTTTTAGTTATTTTTTATGTATATATGTTGTTTAAATATTTTTTAATTATTTTTTTAATATTCATATGTAAAAAAAAGTCTTTTCTTAATATGTATTGTATTTACTTTTAAAAATGTACAAAATTAACAAATAAAACTTAAACATAGAAAACATATATAATTTAAGTAAAATGTAAACTGGAACGTTTAAAAACATGAAATAGTTCACCTACCCTTGAGACATTTAATAAGACGATTAAAACCTAATAGGATGGATGTAATTATAAGATCCAATATTTAACTTAATAATATCAAAATTAAAACATAATGGACTATCTACTCTTACTGACCTAATAGGAACACTTTTAAGACTTAACATCCACTAAATATGACCTATTAGGACCCTTAAGACCTAATAGGACCACTTAAGACCTAATAGAACTTAATAGGTCAAAATAGTTCACCCTCACTTGGCTCAATAAGACCTAATTAAAACCTTTAAGACCTAATGTGACCCTTAAGACCCAATAGGACCCAAATGACAAGGACAAGTGCAACCGCTACCTAGGTTAAATGACTAAACAGTGTAGTAAGCAACTTACCTTATGCATTCAATAATCATCATTGTTCGAGTTATATTGTTTTCATGCCATTAGATCAAGTTATATATTAAAACAACTTTTCTTTATAGCATGCACTTTTATTTTATTTCATTGTTGACTCCTGATAAATTAATCCTTAAGTTTTAAGTTGTCATGTTTTTTAATATTGAACAAAGTAGTTTAATAATGACTAGATGCTATATCAATAAATGGAAAGAAACAAAATAGACTAGCATAACCAAAACACATAATAGTCACAAAAATGTTGAAATAAAGTATCATTATCCATTGTAACACTCTTTGATTTAGCCCAAATATTTAGTATATATCTTTGAAATTGCATTACTTTCTTTTTGATATTTTAGAGTTGGACCATGATATTGGCATTCATCTTTATAAGACCTATAGTTGTGAGACAGGAAAGGCAATATGAAGAAAGATGTCATAGTAAATCCTAAGAATTATATAGTTATCTGATAACAATTATTAGATAACATTTGCGTACTAATGTGTTTTAACTTATCACACTTTGTAATACAAAATTAGTCATTTAATTATTATCAAGCCACAAGAAAACTATACCATCAATATCATATAACTTTCTATAAAGCCAAGGTAGCCAACTAAATTGATTTGAAATAGTATTGTTTGTTTGAACACTTTGCTATCATTGAACTCTTAACACTTTTCTTTTGTATTGATTTATTATTGTTAGTAGATTGAGTAATTAAACATTTTTGTCTAGTGCCAATATTATTTAATCAATTCAATTAGTTCTCTTTAATCTTAGTCATGGTCTAGATTGTCATATTTCCTTATTCTATTTGTCATGGCCCGTGGATGATCAAACTCCCCTATGCATTTTTTTTAGTCTAAATAAGTATAGTGCTGGATATTATCAAAACTATTATTTTCATCCTTTGCTAAGAAAATTCCTATTTATCAAAATGAATAAAGCCCTAACTCTTATTATATCTAGGATACCTTAATTATAAGGTCATCTTTATTTTTAGTTCCCTAAAGTTACCAAACTAAGGTTTTGATACTATCTAAAACTTAGGATAAAGTATTTTCCTATGAAAGTTCCATAACACATTGTGGTAATCATCACATAGTCAAACATTACAGAGTCCCTCTAAGAGAAGGTTAATACCCAATAGGACCCTTAAGACAAGCTCATAAGACCCTTAAGATGAGCTCATTTAAGACCAGGTTAAGAACCATAAGATGATCTCATAAGACCCTTAAGACGAGCTCATAAGACCCATAAGACCAGGTTACTATCAACCTAATTAAGACTCTTAAGACTCTTAAGACCCATGAACCCCTTTCCAAATTATTATACATTTTCACCATTTCTTTTAGTATTTAATTTCAATATAATGTTTTTCCCTCTCTAGTTATGGAAATGTGTACAAATTAATTTTTGTCATGTGTGTAAAGTAAATATGTACATGTAAATATGCATTCAAATTAGTAAATATGCGTGCACATGAATTAGTTCTACTACCATGATTGAATACATGTGTAAATGCCTTCAAGTTTAAATTATGTTTTTAAATATTTAAAAATATTACACATGTGCATATGTAAATGCATGAATTTAAATGTTTAATTTAATATAATTTAATTTATATTATGTAAAAATGCATTTGAAAATTAGTTCATGTGTGTTTGTTTGAAGTTTTTTAAAATGTTTTCATGTTTACTTGAAGTATTGTACAACACATGTACAAATTGAAAGTTAGATATTTTTAATTTATTTAAATTAATTTGTAGATATATATATATATATATATATATATATATATATATATATATATATATATATATATATATATATATATATATATATATATATATATATATATATATATATATATATATATATATATTTATCAATTGATTTTCTAATATTTGGATATATGTATATGTGCACATGTGCCTACTTGCAGCGAGCATTTTTTTATCTATATCTAGATCTAGATATATATTACCTTTGTGTGCATATCACTCATGGCTTCTAGTGGTTCAGATCAGAGTGTCCATGATAGTCATGGATCACGAGCTCCCTCAGACCATAATAGTACCCAGGCCCCACATGCTAGAGATAGTCGTAGAGATGAGACTATCTCTAGGATGCAGGCTGCTCTGATTGCATTAGAGCGAACACTGTAGAATAGTACTACTCTCCCTAATAGGGAGAAATTGACAGCTATACGCACTGAACTCATGAGTATGATTCAAAAGGCTGAATCATACAATCCATATGACGATGTATCGATTGATGTTTTTTATCATAGCCTATCTAGCACTATCATAGGGGACAGTAGGTTGGAGGACAGTTGATTCAGATGTCTCAGTCACTCAGGTGAAGAACATGTTTGGCACCCATTACATCAATAAGAGGGTGGTTCGAGCATATAGGGTAACTTTTGTACAGATGACATAGTGGCCCCTTTTATATATCCCTAGATGGTTAGCAGCACATCATATGTGGCCCCAAAAGGATGAGGTGCCACTATATTTCTGCAAACAATTGTTTGCAGAGTTTCATTTGGGCTATGATGTTGACTACACAGATCTACCTCCACATGCTGGTCAGGGTCGGGGGAGATATCAGGATAAGTGTAGATGACCCGATATACCATAGCCCCCTAGTAAGAGGGCATTGGTGGGTCAAAACCTTTTGGTTCTTCCAAAAGGTTTGGAGGCCTACACTGGAGCTGGACAAGTTGCAGCTGAGGACACACATTTAGATATGTATTCTAGCATTGCCACCATTGCGACTCAGGTTGAGCAGTTTCATCTGATCGTGTGGGTAGGTACATGCTTCGATCACGGACGAGTGCAGGTGTATCACCATCTAGTCCATTTTATGACCCATACATCAGATTTGATCTTCCTACTCCATATGAGATAGGACGACTACCTAAGGATCGTGTGCGTGAGATTAGTGGTATGTTAGTGAGTGATCTCCTGGCTACTTACCAGAGGATTTCTACATTGCATGGGATTGAGCCACGTGATTTACCTACTTTCATTGGAGGAGGACAGTGTCGTAGATCCTCCACAGGCAGCAGTCGAGGTCAGAGCTCAGATGTAGAGGCAGGTTCCTATAGACAGAGTGTGGATGATCTTACACCACCTCCACAGCATACATAGGCTCCCACACAGCATACACAGGCTCCCACATAGTAGACACAGGCTACGACCTCATGAGTTCATAGTAGATTCCCAGATTTGCTTATGGATGACACCATTGATCCTGATGCAATGTCCTTGCACTCTTCTGAGTTATCCGACCTTGGACATGCATTACAGCAGGTACAAGAATCTGGATTTAATTTCAATTTATATAGATATACATGTGTACATATAGTTCTATATTTAAATTTAAATGTATTTAAATGTGGTACAGGACATTGCGACAGGTGCTGGCATATGGAGATTTAGAGGAGCCTGTTGATCCGATTCATCATGATACAGAGGTACACTTGAAATAAATTAAAAATTAAAATTTTATAAAATTTATTTACATTTCAAGTTCTTATATATATATATATATATATATATATATATATATATATATATATATATATATATATATATATATATATATATATATATATATATATATATATATATATATATATATGTAACATTATATTTACATTTACAGACTCAGGTCCAGCAGGACGAGGATCCACACAGGCCCGCACATCTAGCACGTGATGGTGATCATCAACGTAGTTGATGTGTTCATTGATACATGTTTGGATTTTGTGATATATATGTATAGACACTTAAACATTGATGTACATGTTTGATTTTTGAGATATATATATGTGTGTGTGTGTGTGTACATTTACATTGATATGTAGGTGCATGTTTTGTATATTGATCTATTTGTACATTGACACATGTTTGGATTTTGCACTATATAGACATTTAAACATTGATGTACATGTTTGATTTTTGAGATATATATGTATGTATATATATATATATATATATATATATATATATATATATATATATAATATATATATATATATATATATATATATATAAATATATATATATATATATATATACTATATATATATATATATATATATATATATATATATATATAATATATATATATATATAGATCTATTTGTACATTGATACATGTTTCCAAATTTTGTAATTGAAGCCAAAAATTAATTGATCTTTAAAATTAATATTTAATTTATGTTCATCTTTCATCAATCTAATTAATCAATCTTACTAAAAAATCTTTTTATATCAATTGTAAGTTTAAATCAATCTTTAAAATCTAACTTTATAATTAATCTTTAATTTCAATGTTCAATCTTTTTAATCAATCTTAGAAATTCAATCTATAGGTAAACCCCTTAAGCCCTATTATGCACCCTTAAGCCTTATCTAGATCAATTAATTGAAAATTAATTAATCAATCTTACTAAAAAATCTTTAATGAGTTGAAAGTTTAAATCAATCTTTAAAATCTTTAATGAATTGAGAGTTTTTAAATCAATCTTTTAAAATCTAACTTTAAAATTAATCTTTAATTTCAATGTTCAATCTTTAATCAACATTAATCTTCTATGCCCTTAAGTACCTCTCATGACCCCTTAGACCGAAAATGATCTAACATGACCCCTTAACCCCTAGCATGACCCCTTCGGCCCTTAAGTACCTAACATGACCCCTTAAGACCTAAAATGACCCTAACATGACCTTAAGACCTATTTGACCTCACATGAGCTAATAAGACCCCTTAAGACCTAACATGACCTAAAAGACCCCTTAAGCCCTTAAGCCCTAACCCTTAAGCCATGACCCCTTAAGACCTTATAAGACCTAAAATGAGACCTAAAATGATCTAACATGACCCCTTAATGACCTAAAATAAGACCTAACATGACCTAACATGACCCCTTAAGACCCTAAAATGATCCCTTAAGACCTAATTTGACCTCACATGACCCCTTAAAGACCAAACATGACCTAATATGACCTAATAAGACCTAGCATGACCTCACATGACCCCTTAAGCCCTTAAGGACCGAACATGACCCTTAAGCCATGACCCCTTAAGCCCTTAAGCCCCAACCCCTTAAGCCATGACCCCTTAAGCCCTTAACCTCTTAAGCCATGACCCCTCAAGACCTTATAAGACCTAAAAGACCTAATATGACCTAACATGTCCTAACATGACCTAAAAGACCCTTAAGACGTAATATGACCTCACATGACCTAAAAGATCCCTTAAGACCTAACATGACCTCACATGACCTAATAAGACCCCTTAAGACCTAACATGGACCTAAAAGACCCCTTAAGACCTAAAATGATCACTTAAGACCTAATTTTACCTCACATGAGCCCTTAAGGACAAACATGACCTAATATGACCTAACATCACCTAATAAGACCTAATATGACCTAATATGAGCTAACATGACCTAATAAGTCCTACTATGAACTAATAAGACCTAACATGACCCCTTAAGACCTAAAATGATCTCACATAACCTCACATGACCTCACTATGAAACTAATAAGACCTACTATGAACTAATAAGACCTAACATGACCCCTTAAGACCTAAAATGATCTCACATAACCTCACATGACCTTGAAAATGAACTAATAAGACCTAATATGACCTCACATGACCTCACATGTCCTAACATGACCTCACATGAACCCCTTAGGCCCTTAAGAACCGAACATGACCCCTTAAGCCCTTAAAAGCCCTAACCCCTTAAGCCATGACCCTTAAGCTCTTAACCCTAACCCCTTAAGCCATGACCCCTTAATCCATGAGCCTTAAGCCCTTAACCCATTTGGCCCTTAAGCCATGACCCCTTAAGCCCTTAAGCCACGACCTATCTAATCAATCTAAACAAAAAATAGAAATATAGACTATCTAATATTTATCTAATCAATCTAATCTGATAAATTGAAATAAAATTCAAGTAGAAAGTAAATTGAAAGTTCTATCCAATCAATTAAAATTCAATTTACCTATCTAATCAATCTAATCAATAAATAGAAATTTAACTAGACTAGAAAGGTATGCAATTCAAGAAATCAATCTATTCTAATCAATTGAAAAAGAATCAATCTAATTTCAATTCAAATATAGACCTACATTTAATCAATCTAAACAAAAAATAGAAATATACACCTATCTAATATTTATCTAATCAATCTAATGAATAAATTGAAATTAAAATTCAAGTAGAAAGTAAATTGAAAGTTCTAGTTCTAAGAGAGAGAGAGAGAGAGAGGGGGGGAAGGGGGAAGGGGGAAGGGGAAGGGGAAGGGGAGAGAGAGAGAGAGAGAGAGAGAGAGGAGAGAGAGAGAGAGAGGAGAGAGAGAGAGAGAGATAACTTTCATCAATTAAAATTCAATTAAAATTCAATTCAGGTTTAATCTTGATCCATAAATTCAATCTAATCATAAATTTCAAATCAATTTAAAGTCTACATAGAAGTTTCAAATAGGATTTAAATTAAGTATGTAAAAATTAAAATCCTTAAACCTAAAGCTCCTGATACATGTAGTCTAGATCCTCTCTATCCTTTATTATCTCCAAAAGTTTTTCATGCTCTTCAATAGGCAACTTCCACTTTTGGTTTTTACTTGACCCTTTTTTTGACACAGTTTCAAACTGCAATTTCGTCGCTATAACCAAGTGACTATAATGTAGAACTCTCTCTCCACGCATGTATTCAACAAATTTAATTCCATTTTTTTCAATCTTATCTTGTTGATAATAGGTGCCTTCAATAACAACTGAACCAGTCGGATATTTTTGTCCATCACCATCAACAACTTCTTCAAGCAACTTGTGTTTTTCCTTGGTGCATCTTAGTAGATAATAATCTACACCTTCTATATTCTCAGGATCCGCAACCATAGAAAAAATATCACCTACACAATTTATATTTATGTGTACAAGTAAATGTTAAATTTAAACCTCAAGTTCATGTATAATATATATATATATATATATATATATATATATATATATATATATATATATATATATATATATATATATATATATATATATATATATATATATCATGTAAATATACCTAGAAATAAAAAATACGCACCTGTAACAACTAAATCAGAAACACGTTCATAGTCAGCTGAATATATAGGATCATGGATGTCTATGACATTGTCATCATCTTCATAAGGAGGCATTCTAATTAACACTTTATGATCCCATATTGAAACATATCCATTTGCAATATTAACACATTGACTCATTGTGTTGTTGTTAAGACAATCTTCACAAAAGCATGATTTATCTCTTAGTTGAATCAGTGGAGGCTTGTGTTGTCCCGTAGTCATCACTTGATGCAAACTTCTAATTCCAACAATTGATTGACAATTGTAGGGATTTGATCGATCGATATCTGGATTGGATGGATTGATATATAGATCTCAGTTTGAAATCATGAAAAATGTGAAATGCATTATATATATATATATATACAACAAGTTAAAACACACATACATGACATACCTATATATGTAGTTTCATGAATTTGAGTTTGAAAAATAAAAGTAAATTAAATAAATACCTATCACTTCCCAAAAGTAACGTTTGTTGTATTTTGTGTCTCGAGTAGCGAAATGATTTTGACACCATTCAACAATCTTCTTTGAATTCTCTATCATGTTACCTAGAGAGATATATTTTTAACAATTTAGTTATATATATACATGTGTACATGTAATGTAAAGTTTTAAATAGTCTAGTCAAGTAAACAAGTTGAATATCAAATGTATGTACACATACCTTGAAGTTCATGTTGTCGGAGTGCACGCTTCACACATGCTCCTGCTCCATCATGTTCTCCTTTTCCATGTCCACTTTCAAAGAAGTTCCAAACAAACTTAACGTTGTGTCTAGCATGTTGCATGGCTAACCAATTAAAAGCTTTTGCAGACTTAAATTGACCTACAATTCAAATAAATACAAAAATGTATTTAAATGTGACACATAAATATATCTAGAAATGCTCAAAAAAAAAATTAAAATAAAATTTATAATGCATGTACGTACTTACCTGCACACCCATCAGACCAGATCCAATGTTGTGAAGCATTTATCCCACGACTTGCAAGATTGTTGAAAAACATGTTGAAACAATGAGCCACATAGCTCCTATCATGAACCTTGTCATCACTAATATAGAAATGAACCTCCTTGATGATAATGCGTTCATTTTGATCTATACCAGATTCTATCCCATCCAAATCGTATTGTGCATGTCTATAGGTCACATGCACAAATATTGCAACTTGATCAGAATGATAATATTGACTTTGGAGCTCCTTTTGAGGGGAAAATGTATAGTTCTCCGCAAAATCTACAACTGAAAGAATACAACCAAGTGGAAAACAATTTTTGGAATCACGAAACTGTTTAGCTTGCCATCGTGCCCCATGACAATGTTGGATATGTGGATAAATCATAGATCGAAATCTGTCCATGAACTGAAGGTACGGTAATTCACTCTCTTTTAATGTAATTTTTTTTTATTCACCTCCTGTCTTCGTTTGGTATATCTCATATTCAAATCTCTTCCACTGGACTGGTGTTGTAACATCAATATTATCAAATTGTAAAGGAAATTGCTGCAAATTTCCACAATTATTACATTCATTTTTTATACACTGGACATTAAATTCATCTGAACCTTCTGATTTATCACATAAAATGGACTTTACAAATTTTGTTGTACTTCCAGTAACCATACCTAGATTAAGTATTGTCGTAACCTTTTTATATGATTGCAAGTATAAGTGAAACTCAACATGATTTCAACAACAACATGTTTCACGAACCTTATTTATGTGTACGAAGCAAGGGCGCAACATCTCAAACATTCTCTGACATATTTTCACATCTGAAAATTCATGTTTGAATGCTTCAAACAATTCACTTTGTGTAGTATCGACAAAAAGTTTTGGATGTGAAATCTTCATACCGGTCTCTTCATCGTCCATTTGTATAGTGTCCCTTCTATTGGAAGAAACATGAGAGTGATTGGTCCAAAAATCAATGACCCGTCTTCTTACATCTTCAGAAATTCTATCTTTACGGGGAAGTCTACAAATCTGTACCCAATTCTTTTCAATATTCATATCCAACATATTTCTCTTCCTAATATATCTCTGTATAGTTCTTCGAGATACGTTGAGTAAATCAGAAATTGCTCGAACTTGATTTCTATGTGTCAATTTCTTACTAGTTATCATAGTCATCAAGGCTCTTCTAGCTGCATTTGAATCTGGTCCTTTATGATCTGCCTTGTTAACAACATTCAGTGCATCTTGTAAATTTTGAATTATTGTCTCTTTTACTTTACCTCCTCCAACTTTCCTATTATCAATACCCAACAATTCCAAAACCGGAGTCATTTCTTTTTTCTTGAATAACTTTGCAAACAATTGTGCTTTTCCCACCAAAGATTTACTCTCAAAATATTCCATCCACATATTTTTGAGATGCAATTTAATAGTGCTTTCAGGTACCAAGTGTTCCGGTTCAATTTGACTAATAAGTGATTCCTCATTCATGTCCATCAAATTCTCCATTGTAGGAAAAAAATGTATACTTCGACTACTACCAATATCCTCCCCTAGTTGAGTTGCACCTTCTACAGCGATAGGTTCTTCTTCAACATCCATTGGTTTCTCTTGGACATGTTTCGTATGACCTTTCATTTGGTCATCCCTTTTACGATCATACTTCCTTGTTCTAGTCCTTTTATTTCCCATTGCTCAAATATTTAAGCAAGATTTTTCTTATTGTTTTACTACTTCGTCACTGAAAAACTTGTCTTCAAACTCTTTCGAAATCAAAATTTCTTTGAAACTTCTCCAAAAGAATGACTCCTTGCTTCAAAATATCCTTATATCCTAAAATAAGAATGTAAATTCGCAATTGATATATATATTTTTTAAAATATTATGCACATATATACCCTTCGATTTGAAAGGACCGGTCACTCACGCGACTGGTCGCGAGGGGCCGACGACTTGAGGGGACTCGGCCGAGTCCCACTCGGCTGAGTCATCCTAAGTGGCATGCCAACTTGGCAGCCAAAACTTAAAAAACACAAATAATACACAATTTGCACTTGTGGTGTTTTTTTCTCTTCTGCAAATTAAAAATTTGAAAAAACTAAAACTACCCTTTTGTAGATCTCGGAATTACAATTCTAAAAATATAAATTTTATATAATTTCAATTGGAAAATGTTAAACAAATTTGTAAAAAATCACATGTAGGTATATAAAGCTTTGAGAAGTTGCCGATTCGATAAATTAAAAAAAATAGTAAATCAATTAAAAAAAAAATTAAAATTATATGAGGCACTAGAGACAAGAATCTTCTTCAAGAATATATAATTTATTTGAATTTTAGAAAAATTTTGATAGCTGAAAAGTGGCGGGAGATAAAAACTACTGATTTCATGTAAGTTGTACTTTGAATACTTATAACGGGCAAATTATAGATTGAAAACACTTCTTTCCTTTTTGTTGCACTAGGTATACATGTCATCTAAAACATATTTTGAAATTGGAAGAAAAAACAATGTCTTACTTATAATTATTTGACGGGAGGTAAACCCCCTAATTTGCTGTATTTTTAGGACATGAAAAATAAACTTTAAAAATTAAAAAAAAATATTAATTTATGTCCAAAATAATTTTAAAAAATTATAGGCATAAAATTCATCCTATTTCACACATTTCATCAGTTTACATCATCTTCAAATTCTAAATAGAAATGTGACTTTTATGCCCTTGAAGTTTTTTCATTTTGGTGTTGTTAGCCTCTTCCTTTGTAAAAGGGTGACAGCTTATTGTGCTTTTACCCCCATGCTAGATTTTATATATAGTAGTCCTAGAAATGATTCATAATTAAAGAATTTGGAAAAAGAAGAGAATATTAGTGCCTAAGGTAAAGACTTTGTAGAACACCTAAAGAATTCACATAAAGAGGTCAGAAAACAAATTAATAAAATGAATATTCAATACAAGGCTAAGGAAGATTAGAAAAGGAGATATAAGGAATTTCATATTGGAGATAAAGTCATGGTTCATTTGAGATAGGAGATATTTCTATTCAAAATATACAATAAGTTGAAGAATATGAAGTTTGGACCATGCAAAATTTTGAATAAGGATGATTCAAGAAATCCTTATAAAGTACAGTTATGGAATGAACTCAATATTTCTCCAGTGTTTAATATTTGAAATTTGATATAGAATATTGTGAAGGAAGTATTGATGATGAAATAGTAGAAGCATAATGGAAAATTCTAGTGCCTTCTTCAACTACTGAGGAGATAGAAGACATCTTGGATAGTTGTGTTGGTAGAAGCACAAGAAATAGGAAATGTGAAGAGTACTTTGTCAAATGGAGAGGAAGACCTATTGAAGATTCATCATGGATATCAAACAAAGAGTTTGACTATCTTGGTTTCCCTCTAGACACCTGAGATGTGACATGGTCACTTCTCAAATTACAACAAGTGGCTAATGTAGGAGAATCCAGTATGTAAGAGAAACCTTGCATGTCCCAAAAATATTGTCTAGTTTTTTAGTAAGGACTATCTTTGGGTAGGGTTACAATTTTTGGAGACTTTACTATTTTTAGTAAGCTTTTTGATTGAGCAAAAATTGTCTCAATTACTTCCCTGGAGGTTCATTTTGGATATATAAGCCTACCTATAGAGTTTTGAGGCAATATCAACTTTGGTTTTGAAGATATTGAATTTTTTATTTTTATAGGGCAGTACAAAAACTTTGAACTTAGTTTAGAAGGCATTAGAGGCTCCAAAAGGGGTTAAAAGTTTTCTTAGATCCAAAACTTCACAATTATGGGCTATAGAGAACTTTGGGATTTTTCTAAAATGGGGTTATAATAGACAATTGAGTCAACGGTTCACAAGTTATTGCTTCCAAAAGTTGTACCATCAAGACTTATGTTTCGACGCAAAAGGAAGAGAGAGAGAAATCACTTAAGGTGGAAATTGAACCTCTGGGCTCCAAAATGGAAAAATTTCACTTTCTAGACTATTCTAAGGTGATTAATTATGCTACTTGTATAAGGATGATGGGTGGTCTTAGGGCTTGGTTTTAGAAGTGTAGATTGTGGATATGTCTTGCATATTATTGTAATAAAAATGCCTATATGTCTATAGCATGTTATTTTTCTAAATATTGTAATTTTATTTCATTGAAGATAATAGAAAGAAAGTGTTTATGTTCTTGATATTGTTCTATTCTTGTAGTTTTCTATTTATTTCACTATTGTGTTGTGTGTGTTTGGTTCAATAAGAGAAGTACCCTTCATCACATTTTATTCTAGTCTCTAGGATGTTGCAAATTCATTACATAGGGAAAGGGGAAACATTTTGTTTGTGCTAAAGGTAAGATATGTTGCTACCCACAAAAGGTTTATTGATTTGGTATCTAGAAGTAACAATCCAGGCCAAGATGGAGAAAATGATGGATGAAAAAGCTGGGGTTCTGTATGTGGATGCTTAGCCTGGAGTTACTGCTAGTTTTTTTGTGCTTCTTGCTGTCTTTTTGTCTAAGTTTCTATCCTTTTTATCGCTATATTTGTAGCCCTTATATGGGTAATTTGATGTTGTATGCCTCTTTTTTGGTGTTATGCTTTCTTCTTCCAATCTTTTGATCCTTAAGCTGTAAAGGGTTTTGGGTCCCTTCAAAACCTATTTTTTCCAGTAATCAGAACAATTGCCTCATATCCAAGAACTTTTGTCAATTTGGCTAAGTAGGATATCATGGTGTTTTCATTATAATGACAACACATATTCAGTATTAAGACAACATGATCTAAGGGGAAAGTTCTAGAGGAGTAGTTATGAAAATTGTCTAAGTATAACAATGTTTATTTGTCTACACAGAGACTATTTTGATCAGTGAAGTTCATAGAAGTACTTTCAGTGCATGTGTATTTGAACACATATTATACAAGGTATATTGAAGCTACATCTAAGAGCACAAGATTGTACAGAATGTACGGACAAAGATATCAATGTTTTACAGAAATAATGTTGAGCCGACCAGAATAGAGCAGCGATTAGTAATTGATTATTTTGATTTAAGGGATTATTTTGTTTATCAAAATAATGACTTGAATAACTAGGGAAGACATCCTAGATTTTAACCCTAAGGAAGCAAGAGTTAATATTATTTTTTGATAACATGGAAGCTGACTGATAAGCTATATTTGAGATAGCTAGTATAAAGAAGATTATTATGTTATGTGAAGTTATGTATGATGTATGTGGCTAATGTGAAGTTGTAAAGAGATTTTATATTGATGTATTATGAAAAATCTGATATATGATCAGATCAGTGTGAATTGATAACAAGCTTTGTGAAGAACCTAAAAGCCAAATTAGAATATTGAAGATATTCAGCAGCAGTAAAAGATTTTTGTATTCTATATTTTGTATTGAAGATTGTCATTGTATATTGCATGTTTGGACAATGATCTCATCTTGCATACATTCATATTTTTTAATACCAACTCCTAATAGGGTTGAGGCTTCTAACAAGGTCTAAAGTCCTCTAACAAGGACAAAGACACTATACAGATGTAATAGACTCCAAAAAGGGTCAATATCTCTGACTAGATACTTTTGATTAGTCAATCATTTGTGGGTATAATCCCCACTGGAGTTTTCCCTTGGCCAGGGTTTCATTGAGAACAATCATGGTGTTATGAGTTCCTTTATTTTATGGTTGTGTTTATTTTTTATTTTATTCAATTTATTTTCTTATGCAAGTTACATGTTAATTACATATATCCATAAGTGGGCAAAAGTAAAAAAAATGAAATACTGATTCACCCCCTCCCCTCTTAGTATTTCCTATTTATAACAAGAATATGCTTTGTATCAATTTCATTTTTAATGGCTTGAGGAAATTAAAGGCATGAGAAAATAAATAGACTTTATTGAGTCTCACATAAATTGAGCCTATCATAGTTTCAATCTGGAACAAGATCTGATTGGTTCCGCTAGGTTTGGGATTGATGAGTTACACAAGAAATACTTTGAACTCCAATAGAAAAGAGATAACATAATTATTTATCTTATAAATCTTAGAGATTTGATCAATGAGAATGTGACCCTTGTATCTTGTGCCCTTCTTAAGGCACAACAAATCAACATGTCTAATCTGACTCCCACATTAGTTGAAGAAGGAGAAAATAATTTAAAGATGTTGAATATCCAAAATGGTTCTCTAGAAGATGTACTAGTCTGTAATAGAAACATTGAAACACGGAAAACTCGAGTGTACAAAATTGAATGGGCAACCATCTCTAGTTGACAAATTTTGCACATATAGTTTTTTATTTTATCACTTGTTCAAAAGAAAAATTGGCAATTTTTTTTTTTTGGGGGGGGTGGGACATCTTAGTTAATTTTATGGATAAGTTACAAAGTTTTGGATTTTTGCACCTTTTTCCATTTATGCAAAAGGGAGAAACATATAGGTTTTCATAGAATATATTTGTATATGGAAGACATAAGGATATAATATAATACATGGTAAAAAATGTCTGCTTATCGCCATCAAGGATAAAGAAGGAGATTGTTGGAATATTGTTATTTTGTTATTTTTTTGTCATTGATGTCACAATTTTTGTTCTGGTAGTTTTGAAAAAATGCATGTCTTTGTATTAGCTTTTGATTCTCCACAAGTAATGGCTTTGATCTGTAGTTTCAAAAATAGGTTTCTATGCTAAGGCGGGATTTTAAATGATGGTCATATAGAATGAAAAAGTAATTGGTCTGAAAGATATATCTAGAAAGAAGAATGTTTCTCCTATGTCAGAAAAAATCAATCATATTGATGCCGGAGCATCTTGGGTGTAAGAGAAATCTTGCATCACCCAAAAATATTTCTGGTTTCTTTTCAATAAGGGCTATCTTGTGTAGAGCTGCTATTTATGGAAACTTGCTATTTTTAGTAAGTTGGTCATACGATCTCAGAATGTTCTGATTTCATAGTTGGAGGTTCATCTTAGTCATATCACCTTGCCTATAAAGTTTCATTGCTAGATCAAGTCTGGTTTTGAAGATATTGAAACTTTTCAGTTTTGGAAATAGGGTACAGAAACTTTGAACTCAATTTTGAAGGCTTTAGAGGCTTCAGATGAGGTCAAATTTTTTGCTAAATGAAGCTTGCCTAATTTAGGCATTGTAGAGCTCCTCGCGCCCTTTCTAAAATGGGGTTATAATAGTCAATCGGGTCAACGGGTGATGACTTATGGTCTTCAGAAGTTGGGTCACCTGAAATGGTGAAAAATGATTTTCCTTCAAAAATTTTGTTTGAGTTTCAAAAGTTATTTTGAGCTGACTTGATGTAATAAAATGAAAAATAAAATAATTCTAAGTTTGGTCGGCCTTGTTTGCTAAAAATTCTAGAGCCTTCCTAGGCGGTGAAAAATTGCCTATATAAGGAAGGCTGTAGTGTTGTCTTAGGCAGTTCAGGACAGCTCTGGGTAGTAGATTTGGGTATTGATTCGAGCCTTTGTCCTATAGAATATTGTAAGGGAATACCCATGTGGCTTTGCATATTGTAATTCTGAAAGTTTGTAATTCCACATTTGTGGAGATAATAAGAAGCCAATTTTTTGTTCTTGCATATTGTTGCTATTTCTCTATTTATGTTATGTGTTTGTGGTATTAAGAGGAGCACCCTTCATCAAGTGGTATCAGAGTAGGAGTTCCTAAGTGTGTAAATAGATCACCGATTGTGAGGCAGTTTGCACCAGGACTGTGGGTTAGGGTTTCTGTGTAAACAGATCACCGACTGTGAGGTAGTTTGCACTAGGACCGTGGTTAGGGTTTTAGCGTGCATCACAAAAATGCCTCCATGAAGGGAACATGGTGGAAGAGTTGGTGTTGTAACACCTAAGGTTAGAGCGCTTTAGAGACAACTACAAGCATTGCAAGAAGAGATTCGTAGAGGAATGAATCTTAATGTCAGAGATGAAAGCGAGAATGAAGCCGAAGAAGAAGATCAAGAAGGAGAGGTCAAAGTTATAAACCAGGAGGAAGAAAGAATTTTTCAGGCCATTTCCAAGATTGAAAAAAGACCTAAGATTGAGGTTCCTACATTTTTAGGAAATCTTAACCCAGAGGAGTTGATCGACTAGATCAATGAATGTGAAGAATATTTTGAGTATGGAGATATTGAGGATCCTAATAGGGTCAAATTTGTGAAGGCCAGACTGAAAGATCATGCAAATATCTAGTGGTAAGAGATTCAATTGGAGCAAAATAGAAGAGGGAAAGATAAAATCATAAGATGGGATCAGATGGTGGATAAATTGAAGTGACAATTCATCCTTGTTGATTATGAGCTAGACCTACTGAAGAAAATGCAAAGTTTGAAGCAAGCGGGATGATCTGTTCAGGAGTATACAGAGGAGTTCTATTGAATCCTCATTAGAACAAGCCATGCAGAAGCTGATAAGGAGAAATTTTCCCGTTTACCTTAATGGGTTGAGGCCAAGCATTTAGGAGGAGCTGAATCTAGTTTGAATGAATAGTATTGAAGAGGCATACCAACTTGCCCTAAAAGTAGAGGAAAAGATGAACAAGAAGTTTGAGAGCAGACAAAATGGAAGAAGTTGCGTTGGATGATCTGGTGGACGGTCATATGGAGACCAAAATGAAGATCTGAAAAAGAAAGATGAGGCCAGTAGTAGTCAAAATAAAAAAGGAAACAACTCCAATCATTTCCAAGATGAGAACAATAGAGATTAGAGAGGAAGAGGAAGAGGACAAGGTTCAGGAAGAGGAGGTTTCCGTGGAACATGTTTTCACTGTGCAGAAGAAGATTGTAGGGCATTTGAATGTCCCCAACACCAAGGAAGGATAGATAGGAGGAATGAAGGCCAGGCCAGAGTGGCACATGTAGATGAAGATGCTAGATCCTCAAATTCTGAAGATGCTGAAAGAGGATAAACATTGATTAACAAAAAAGTCCCGTTGAGTGGTGAGAATGAACCTGAACAAAGGAGGAGCCTATTTCACACTAGATGCAAGTGTGAGGGTAAATGTTGTGATGTGATTATTGATAGTGGAAGCACTAACAATTTGGAGTTAGAAGAGATGGTGACAAAGTTGAAGCTCAAGAGATAGAAACACCCACATCCATATTGGATTGCCTGGGTGTAGGATGACCACAAGGTCATGGTCAGTGAACAATGCCTAGTAAAGTTCAAGATTTCTAGGTACCATGATGAGGTACTATGTGATATCATACCTATGGATACATGTCACATGTTGTTGGGTAGGTCGTGGCAGTTTGACAAATGTGTTGTACATGATGGTTGTGTGAATACCTATTCCATGACAAAGGATGGAGTGCGACATAAGCTAAATCCATTGAAGGAGACCGAAGAAAAGGTATGTGGTAATGAAAGAATAACTTTTGTTGATGGAAGAAAATTCCTAGATGGTATGAGGCATGAGCATGTGTGTTTTGCTTTAATTTCAAAAGCTGGTAAAGAGAAAATGGAGGATATACCTGTAGAGGTTGCAGATTTGTTGAATGTGTTTCAGGATATTGTATCTAATAATGTACCTGATGGATTACCACCAATAAGAAAGATCAGTCATCAGATGGATTTGATTCTAGGAGCCAGTTTTCCAAACAAGGCAACACATAGAATGACACTAGTAGAAAGTGAAGAGTTAAATAGAAAAGTACATGAACTATTGCAGAAGGAGTTGATTCGAGAGAGTTTGAGTCCCTATGCTATACTAGTGGTATTAGCACCAAAGAAGAATGGAGAATGGAGGATGTGTACAAATTCTAGAGCAATAAATAAGATCACAATCAAGTACTGGTTTCCATTGCCACGAATGGATGATATTATGGATTGTTTGAATGGGGCTATGTATTTCTCAAAGATAGATCTGAAGAGTGGATATCACCAGATTCAGATAAAAAAAGGAGATGAATGAAAGATTTCCTTCAAGATGAAAGAAGGATTGTATGAGTGGTTAGTCATGCCTTTTGGGCTAACCAATGCACCAAGCACTTTCATGCGGCTCATGAACGAGGTTCTGAAAGAATTTCTGGGTAAATTTGTCATTGTTTACCTAGATGATATTTTGATCTTTAGAAAGACATTGGAGGAACATATGATGCATATTCGTATGGTGTTTGAGAAGTTGAGAGATGAGAAATTGTTGATTAATTTGAAGAAGTGTAGTTTTGTGAAGAAGGAATTAGTGTATTTGGGATTTGTAATTTTAGCAAAAGGTCTGAAAATGGATCCAAAGAAAGTACAGGCTATCCTTGAATGGCCTACTCCAAGGAGTGCTATTGAGGTAAGATCTTTTCATGGTTTGGCTATCTTTTACAGAAAATTTATCAAAAATTTTAGCAGTATTTGTGGACCCTTGACTAAAACAATGAGAGGGGATAGAAAAGAGTTCAAGTGGACTAATGGGGCAGATGAGAGTTTTAAACTGTTGAAACAGAAAGTTACAGAACAGCCTATTTTAGCACTTCTATATTTTAATAAGGTGTTTCAAGTAGATTGTGATGCTAGTGGTACTACAATAGGAGCTATTATGAGCCAAGAAGGTAAACCTATTGCTTATTTCAATGAGAAGTTGAATGATGCCAAGAGAAAATATTCTATTTATGATCAGGAATTTATGCTATAGTTCAAGTATTGAAGAAGTGGAGACACTATCTGCTTCCTAAGGATTTTGTTTTGTATACTGATCATCAAGCTTTGCAATATTTGAATAGTCAAGGAAAGTTGAATCAGAGGCATTTAAAATGGGTTGAATTTTTGTAGAGTTATACATTTGTTTTGAAACACAGAAGTGGAAAGTCTAACAGGGTTGCAGATGCGCTTAGCAAAAGGAAACTATTGCTAACATAGATGCAGATTAAGGTGGTTGGGTTCAGGGAACTCAAGATTTGTATCTAGAGGATCTTGATTTTGGTGAAGCTTGGAAAGCTTGTAAAGAACTTGTTATTCTAGACAGAATGAAGTGGTTGGATTTTATCATTTAGGATGATATGCTATTCAAGGGGAGTCAGTTGTGCATTCCTGCAAAGTTCTATGAGGGAGAATCTCATCAAAGAGAAGCATAGCGGAGGATTGGCTGGACATTTTGGTCGTGATAAAACCCTTGCTTTGGTTAGTGAGAATTATTATTGGCCATAGTTGTAGCAAGATGTGAAGAAGTTTATACAAAGTTGCGGAGTATGTTAGATGGCGAAAGGAGTGAAGCATAATAAAGGGTTGTATCAGCCATTACCTATACCAGAGAAGCCTTAGGAGCATCTCAGTATGGACTTTGT
Source organism: Chamaecyparis obtusa (assembly GCA_027943335.1). Taxonomy (NCBI): domain Eukaryota; kingdom Viridiplantae; phylum Streptophyta; class Pinopsida; order Cupressales; family Cupressaceae; genus Chamaecyparis; species Chamaecyparis obtusa. The sequence goes on from BSBK01010857.1 coordinate 126,377, forward strand.
TCTTGGTTTATCGAGGACTCGGTGGGGACATGATTCAATTTTTGTGGTGGTTGACAGATTTTCAAAGATGGCACATTTTATTCCCTACAAGAAGACTAATGATGTTGTTCATGTAGAAAAATTATTTTTCAGAGAAGTAGTGAGACTACATGGTTTGCCAAAGACCATAGTTTCAGATCGAGACACTAATTTTGTTGGATATTTCTGGCATACATTGTGGAAGAATTTGAAGATAGATTTGAAGTTTAGTTCATCACATCATCCACAGACTGATGGACAGACAGAGGTGGTGAATAGGAGTTTGGGGAATTTACTGAGATGTTTGGTTGGAGATAAGCCAACAGGATGGGATTTGATTTTACCATAGGTGGAATTTGCATATAATAATTCTGTCAACAGGAGCACTGGTAAATCACCATTCCAGATTGTATATGGAAGTAGTCCCAAAAATGCATCTGAGTTGAGGAAGATAGATAAAGGAGAAATAAGTAGTGCTGAAGCTAAGGATTTTGTAGAATATTTGAAGAACATCCATCAGGAGGTGGGGAAGCACATTACCAAGATGAATGCACAGTATAAGGCTAAGGCAGATGAGAAAAGGAGGCATAAGGAATTTTAGGTTGGAGATGAAGTCATGGTTCATTTGCGGAAGGAGCGATTTCTAGTTGGTACATACAACAAGCTGAAAATGAAGAAGTTTGGGCCATGTAAGATACTGAAGAAGCATGATTCAGGAAATACATATGAGGTAGAATTTCCTACTGAGCTGAATATTTCACCAGTGTTTAACATTTTAGATTTGACAGAGTATCATGAAGGAGGTGTTGAAGATGATATCATAGCAACACATTGGAGTAGTCTAGCAACTAGTTTAGATACTAAGGAGATTGAGGATATACTGGACAGTCATGTTGGTAGAAGCACAAGGAACAGGACATATGAAGAATATCTGATCAAGTGGAAAGAATGACCTATTGAAGATTCATCATGGTTGACAAAGCAAGAGGTTAACCATCTTGGTTTCCCTCTTCACACCTGAGTCGTGATAGGGTCACTTCTCAAATTACCCTGGGTGTCACTTGATGAAGGGTGCTCCCCTTAATGCCACAAACACATAATAGAAATAGAGAAATAACAACAATATGCAAGAATAAAAAATTGGCTTCTTATTATCTCCACAAATGTGGAATTAAAAATTTTCATAATTACAATATGCAAAGCCACATGGGCATTCCCTTACAATATTCTGTAGGACAAAGCCTCAAATCAATACCCAAATCTACTACCCAGAACTATCCCAAACTACCTAAGACAACACTACAACCTTCCTTATATAGGCAATTTTCCACCACCTGGGAAGGTTCCAAAATTTTTAGCCAACAAGACCGACCAAACTTAGAATTATTTTATTTTTCATTTTATTACATCAAACTCGGCTCAAAATAACTTTTGAAACCCAAACAGAAATTTTGAAGGAAAATCATTTTCTGCCATTTCAGGTGACCCAACTTCCGAAGACCATAAGTCACCACCCGTTGACCCGATTGACTATTATAACCCCATTTTAGAAAGGGCACGAGGAGCTCTACAATGCTTGAATCAGCAAGCTTCATTCAGCTAAAAATTTGACCTCATCTGCGGCCTCTAAAGCCTTCAAAATTGAGTTCAAAGTTTCTGTACCCTGTTTCCAAAACTGAAAAGTTTCAATATCTTCAAAACTAGACTTCATCTAGCAAAGAAACTTTACAAGTAGGATGATATGACTAAGATGAACCTCCAACTATGAAATCAAAACATTTTGAGATCATATGACCAACTTACTAAAAATAGCAAGTTTCCATAAATAGCAGCTCTACATAAGATAGCCCTTATTGAAAAGAAACCATAAATATTTTTGGGTGATGCAAGATTTCTCTTACACCCAGGATGCTCCTGCATCACATATGGTCTATAATTCACCAATTCATCATATTTTTTCATTTCATTTTGAGGATTGGTTATATCTGAACACCATGTGTAAACTCAAATTTTCATAGATATCTACTTTGTTTCAACTGAATTATCTAGACAACATGTGTGAAGCTATTTTGAGTTAACACGTGGATAATATTTTGAGGTGAACATACTTTTGGGGACATAGTATGTATGATCGAGCCAACATATTTTATAAGAAGACTGGTGTGTGTATGTGTGTGTGTGTTTCTATACATTCATGCATACATACATACATATGTGTGACTATAATTAGATGTAGTGTGTGTACTTAATTTAGTATACTTAAATAAAACTATACCTTGTGCATATCCAAGATTAAAAAAAATAGTTGATTTTTGTATATCTAGACATTGAGTCTACCATTTTGGTAGGGAGCCTTATCTAGGTAGTAAGCCCTCCAATAGTGATCCACAGTAATATTTTGCAATTGTTTATGAGACATTGAGATTTAATCCTCTCTATGGTTTTTCACATTTTGGCTAGTTTTCCATCTAACAATTATGGTGTTATGTGTTGTACATTTCTTCTCATGTTTTCATCTATTTTCAGAAATTAACTATGTTATGTCAAAGTTTATTTAGAGGATTTAATAATTTAAAATGTATATTAATTCACCCACACTCCCTCACTATACCATATTTTCAATAGATACTGCATTTTGAAACTAAGAAATAAGATGTACATGTAGAAGAAGAGAAGTATGGACAAGAAGATGGAGAAGTAAAAGAGAGTTAAAGTGAAATTTTTGAAGATTCAATTTTGATGGAAACATTTGATCATAATGGGGAAGAAAATGAGGAAGAACCACTTACTCCACCTTTGAGAAAATCCACAAGACAACAAAATTGATTGATAGGTATAGCCCACTAGAAATTGAACTGATGTTGATGATGATGAAGACCGACAAATATTGGAGGTATACACAATTGTAGAAGGATTAGATCAATTATTATTTTTTCATTGATGCCAAGCAATTGATTGATGGTTTATATTGAGTTTCCATATCATTTGGATTATGAGATAAGTTGTGTGATTTAAGGAAAAAAAATGATTAAAAGGGTTGTGAAGTTGAAGAACTTAATTGGGTATCTAATATAGATCAGACAATGATAAGGGTATGTTGACTTAATTTTTTTCTACTTTATATTTGATTATATCAAGTCGATAAATCAGATTGGTCAAGTTAGTAAACAAAATATCTTGGTTACTGAGCATGAAAAGTTAATCGGTAAAAGGAAATTAAGTTTTGGTAAAGAGGAAGATATTCAAGACACAAAGTTGAAGAATTTAGTTACCGAGCGAAGTAAACAGAATTTTGGTTGAAGAAAATGAAGTTAGCCACCGAGAAAGGAATATAAATTAAATACAAGGATTAGAACGACATTTAATGAGGAGATACAATGATCTAGAAGATTCCAAGGATGGAGAAGAGTTAGTTAAATAGATCTATGATCAGGAAAATTCAAGGTAATAATATATGGTTAGATCTAAGTGGCAAAAAGTGAAGGTACAAGTTCCAATAAATGTTCAAGTTTTGAGGTGGTGATAAAATGTTTTGTCGAGCTCCATTGAATCAGTTTATGAGGAAGATCTAACGGTTGAGACTAATTAGAGGAAAAAGTAATAAAGGATGAAATTAAATGGAATACTAGCTGGCAAGTTGAAAGGTGGATGTGTAATAAAGTGATGCAAAGAAGAAGAAAAAGGTTGAAATCTGAGTCAGTAAATAGAGATTGATGAAGTTTTGAGGCTAGTGGAAAGTGGTGGAATGAATTGAAGACAAAGAGTGAACAAAGGATCTAACTAAGAAAGAGGTAGTTGCAAATTTATAGATCAATTTTTATACTATTTCTTATTAACATTTGTAGAAGAAAAATTTCTTAACCGAGTGGACTTAATAGTCTTATTGTAAAACCATTAGAGAGATGACATTCTAGAAGAGTGTTTAAAGAGCTTTAAATAGGCCACTCATAATAGGGTGAAGATCCTAACAGATCTAAGAAAAATCCCCTAATAAGGTCACATTTAACAATGTGCATTGTAATCTTTAAGCAGATTGTCTTTTAACTGAGCATACTTTAGAAGAGTATTTTATTTAGTGGGTGAAAATTCCCATAGTGGTTTTTCCAAAATTGGTTTTCCCTATTAAATACTAGTGTTATATGTGTTGAATACTTATTTTGAATGTTATTGTTGATTGATAAGTTAATTTTCTATTATCGATTAATATTGAAGTTTGTCTAGCCGAGTTGTTATCGAGTTGAATCAAAGAAAAGTTTTGAGATTTAAAGAATCATTGATTATTAATTCACTCCCTCTTAGTAATCCAATAATTAGTATCAAATCTAAGTACTATAAAGGGATAAGTTTGAAAGACCTGAGGAAAAGATCCGAAGATGCATAAGAGGGAGGCACCAAAGTTGAATAAGGGAAAATTCTCTACATTAAAAAGAAGAATGAGGTTGTACATATGTGGAATTGGAGAGTATGCACTATACTATCTTGAAAATAATTATTCACCACCAAAATTTGGGCCCATGATAGTTGAGCAGTAAGAGAAAGAAAAGACCACACTCAAGTTATGTTGAGATATCTTCTTCTCTCACTAAACTACAATTCAATGATCTAAAAGGATGTGATACTACTAAAAAAATGTGGGACAAGCTTGCACTAGTATATGGTGGAGATCAACATGTTCAAAAGGCTAAATATGAAAGTCTCAAATGTAAGTTTGACTTTATGAGAATGAAAGAAGGTGAAAATGTTACACAATATAGTACAAGATTGAAGGAATTTGTGAGTGTTATCCAAGGTGCAGGAGAACATATAGAAGAAGAATATGTAACAAGAAAAATACTATGCACATTGTTTCCTAATTATTCCATCTGAGTGTTTGCAATACAAGAACTGAGATCCATTCCTCAAATGCCTATTTCATTGGATGCCACAATCAGTAAGTTGATTTCTTTTGCAAGATGAAATTTTTTTATAATAGTTTACTTGCCACTTCTAAGATTAATTTTGCATTTAAGTCATCTTTGAACATTAGAAATTATAGAGAGTCTAGATCTAGTGATGGTTATACTAGCAGTGCAAGTGAAATATTTCAGAGTTGCAAGAGTGATCTAGAAAGTAAATTTTAATAGGAAAGACAACAAGAAAATTTTGAAGATTTACTAGCTAGGAGGCTACCGAGAGGAAAAGGAAAATACCAAGGTAAATTACCCTTGAAATGTTTTAATTTCAATAATATTGGCCACTTTGCATATAGATGTCTTGACAATAAAAGTGATGAGAAGAGAGACAACCAAGATAACAACAAAAGAGAAAATAGAAATAGGAGATATCGAGAACTAAAGACACAAAGGAAAGAATTCATGCTATATTTTTTAAGAATGAATAACCAATGATGATTTAGATGATGATGAAGGTGAAGAGTGTCATGCCCATATTTCTACAAGCAAAAACCCACAAATTTTATTTTATTTTTAAAGTATAACATTATTATTTATTTGATAAATTAAATACCTACTTAGCATTAGAAAGATGACTTAAACAAAGGTTTGAACTATTAAGGTAGATAACTTTAATTGCTAGAGAGGAATCATGGCAAGGGGTTAACGAACCCACCAATATCCCTCTCGCAAAAGGCGACAAAACCTTGGGGTTAACAAGCTTAGTCAAACCCCATTTAAATAATTTAGACAAATAAAATTAGCAAAGTTACTAATTAAAAAAAAGGTCATTTTCCCTTAACTATGCTTAATTTAGTCATCAATTTTCATTAAATTAGATAATTTATTTAAATTAACTACTAGGTGATAGCATTAATCTTTAAACAATTTAAATAATGTTTTAATTTGATTTACTAAAATAAAAAATAAAAACTCATCTAAGAATTTACTTAACAAAGTTTTCCCACTTACTAAAATTTCCTCTACGAGATGAGCCTTACCCCAAATTACAAATAAATTTAACGTTGTAAAGTTTCTCTTTTTCCACATTGCCCTTTTTTTTATCCGATCTTAATTTAATCTTTTCTTTGTAAAAAGATCATTATCTAAGGTTAAATTAATTATTTCATGAATGGGTCTCTTTTAAAAGGTTAATAATAATTTTAAAAATAATCTTCCAAAAGAATTAATCCCCAGAATAAAAATTAAACAATAACTCATCAGAAATAAATTAACTCCAACTTGCATCTCTAAAGAAAAATAAAAATCTATGGTGAACTTTAACATAAAGTTAAAATTTAATTCCATGAGGAAGAACAACTGTTAAAATAATAACAAAATATAGAGAGACATGAAATTGTTTAATTCAATGAGCAAGGAGTAAGAAGATTTACCATGAATTAACACAAAACTAGGAGCATTCACCAAAGAGCAAAGAAACAAAGGAGACAATATTTTGAAGGGGGAAAAGCATAAAAAAAACCCCCTGATATAATGAATGTGGCATAATGAATGTGGCAAAAATGCCAGAGAGAGAGAGAGAGAGAGAGCTTAGCTCATACAATAGTGTTCAAGAAGAAGAATTATCTCATATGAAGAAAGAAGGAGAGCCATCTCTTTTAATAGAGATGTGAGAGAGGAGTTACATTGTAACTCCCATTTCTATGCATGCCGCATTTCAATAGTGTGTGAGACAAGTGTAGGATTCCTCATAAGGAGGAATATCTATTTTCCTTAATAAAAGAATTACAAATATGACATGTCCTCCCACTTGGACTAGAGGACAAATACAATAGGATACTTTGGTTTATCCTTTAAATACATATTTTACCAAGGAAAGCTTAAATTCTAACACCCCCCTTTAATCTTTACTTGGGGTGATTACATCAAGGGGTATCAAACCCAAATTGTTACAATGAAATTCAAATTTCTCTCTAGAAAGAGGTTTTGTCAAAATATTGTTAGGAATGAATGCTAAAGTGTTTAGCACCCATTCTATAGTAGTTTTTGTTGCATTCATGACTATGATTGTCATTGATGTCAACACAGTGTTTTACCGAACACTTGCAAAGAACTAGACAATGTTTTGATTAGCACATGTGGTATATTGTAGTTGGAGCTATGTGATGTTGAGGATATACTCTTTGATATGTTATATTTCTATGGTTAAGAGCGCAGATAGTAATTCTTTTATTCATGAAAGTTATGAGCATTTTGGTGGAAGCAATATTCAGGCAGTGTTCCTGAGTAGCGGCTTTTGGAAATCAGATGATATCTCCTAATCGGGATGGAATCTAGATTTGTGTAGTTAAAGGGAAGTTAGAGACACAATGATAGTGATGTGGATGATAGCACAAAATCAAAAGTCACACAAGTGAAGATTTATTATGTTTGGAAGTCGATAGTTTTATGTAATTTTGGTGTAGCATGTGGAAACTTTTATTTTGTAATTGTATGCCGACTCATTCATAATTATTTGAGTGTCGTATAAAAGAAGGAAATTTTTTCCTTGTTGGATGTAGAAGAGGATAGTATTGTATGAATATGAAGTGAAGAAAAGAGCTAAATGTGAAAGTGAATTGTGAAGGAAGACATGCGAAGTTCAAAGATCAGAAATTGAGATCTGATGTAGCAGTGAGTGTGGTTTGGTATAGTCAAAGAAGAGGTAACGTATTATTTTTTTGAATAATGAAAAGATTATTTGGACAGTGAATTTAGTGATCTTACCTTGAAGCTGTTTGGGTAGTGGGTACTTTTGTCTTCCATAACTCTTAGCAGGGTTAGAATCTTTTAATAGGGATTCAAAATCTCGTAACAAGAATTTATATCTACTGAATGTATTTCATAAGACTCCTAACAGAGTCCATCCTTTCACAAGGAATATTCATATTAGTGCATCTTTTGTGGGCATCATTCCCACTGGGGTTTACTCTTTGATCAAGAGGTTCCCTAGTCAACATATCTTGTGTTATTGTGTATTTGTGTATGAATATCTTTCTATGGTTGGTAATTGTATTGCTTATATGGTTTAATGATGTTGAAGATGATAAAAGTTATAATTATCTGATAACTGATTCACCCCCCCCCCCCCTCTCAATTATCTTGGTGGACTTTACTTTCTAACAATTGGTATCAGAGCAACAGGTCCTTGAAAGAGAAGTTTAGCAACTTAAAGAGATCCATGGCGAATTTCAGGAAAGAAAGCCCTAAGTTTGATGGAGTAAATTTTGATAGTTGGAAAGAAAAGATGAAGACACATTTACTATGTTTAGGACCAAGTTATTGGTTGATTACAAAGAATGATAAGAATATCATTGAAGAAGATGATCTTGAGACATGCTCTAATGATGAGAGAGATCTATTCATGAGTAACATACTTGCAAGAGAAGCACTTTTGACAGCACTTCAGGAGAATGAATATAGTCGGGTAAAATGTTTGAAAAAGTCTCAAGAAATTTGGAAAGCTTTGCACTCTACTTTTGAACGTGATGAACATGCAAAAAGATTTAGATTGCATAATTGGATATGTGCATTTGAAGATATAAGAATGTTGGAAGATGAATATGTTAGAAGTTATATTGGTAGAATGTCAGAAATTGTTGCAGGGATAAAATCTTGTGGAGGAACAAAGATAGAGAATGAAGTGATGTGGAAAATTGTGAGGACATTGACTCATGTATTTAAGTAGACAACACAGATGATTGAACAAGTTATACCTTGTACTACAAAATTTACAAGAGAGACTCTTCTTGGAAGATTGGAAGTAGCAGAGATGAACCTAACGCTATCAGGAGACTTTCCTAGAATGGAGATAGCATTCAATGCTCTTAGTGTTCACCCTACATTGTCAAGAAGCATTAGTGTGAGTGGAGATTATGCTGGCAGCAATAGATCTAGAAATGAAGAAGACAAGAAGATTGAAGAAGGTATTGCCTTGCTTGTGAAAAGAGAACCTAATGGTAAGAAAAATTTTAAATGTTGGAATTGTTAAGAATATGGTCATTTTGCATCTAAATCTCCTAAGAGAGTTAAGAAGTACATAAATAATTTCAAGCCTAGAAGATCTAAGGAATGTTATTATGTTAATGATGAAGACCTTGAAGCTAGTATTGAAAGAAGTTAAGAACTTTAAGTGAAAGTGATACTGAGAATAATGATGAAATAGGATTTGTAGCAATTAAAGAAGAAAATTTTGAAACTAATGTTAAGGAAGAAAAAGCCTTAGTTTCCCAAGTTGAAAAGAAAGCTGATTGGATTATAGATAGTGGTTGTTCACATCATATGACTAGAGATATGAAAAATTTCATAAAGTTTAGCAATTATGATGGAGGAGTTGTTAGAGTTGGTAACAATGCACCTTGTTTGATTAAAGGTATAGGATCTATTACTCTTGATGGAAAGACTAATACTGATGATGTTTACTTTGTGGATGGATTGAAACATAATATTTTGGGTGGTGGATAGTTAGTTGATAAGGGATATCAAGTTTGGTTTACTGAGAAAACTTGTGTGATAAAGGATAAAGATGGAAATCTGATTGGAACTGGATCTAGAACAAGATGTAATGTATTTCAGTTGAATCCTACTATGATAACATGTTTGATTACTAAGATTGATGATTGTTGATTATGGCATAGAAGGTTTTGTCATATAAACTTTGATAATATTGTGAAAGTGAGTACTACACTTGCAGTAAGGTATTTGCCTAAAATTATGAAGCCTACTAAGATGATTTGCAAAGAATGTGTGATGGCTAAGTAGAAGAGAAGTTCATTTCCTAGTAAGAAGTTCACATCGGCAGAGAAGTTTGAGATTGTTCATATAGACTTGAGCAGTCCTACTAGGACTAGAGGATTCTATGGAGAAAGGTATTTTATGATTCTTGTTGATGATTTTACAAGACTGATGTGGATTGCATTTCTGAAAGAAAAATTTGAAGCATTTGATAAGTTTAAGATCATTAAGAATAAAGTTGAGAATGAATTTGGAATGAAGATTAAATGTTTGAGATCTGATAGAGATGGTGAATTTACTTCTAGAGAGTTTAACACTTTTTGTGAAGTGAATGGTATTAAGAGACAATTCTCAGCCCCTAGAACACCTAAACAAAATGGTATTGCACAAAGAAGAAACAGATCAGTGACTGAAGCAACAAGAGCTATGTTATTTGAGAATGATTTAGCAAAGACATTTTGGAGAGAAGCAGTGAATACAATAGTATATACAATGAACAGAGTACAAATTAGAGTAGACACAGACAAGACACCTTATGAATTATGGTTTGGACATGCACCCTCAGTTAAGTATTTTATAATTTTTGGAAGCAAATGTTATATAAAGAGAGATGATGATATTGGAAAGTTTGATCCTAGAAGTGATGAAGGTATTTTTCTTGGATATTCTTTGAAGATAAAAGCATATAGATGTTACAATAAGAGAACTAAAACTATTGTTGAGAGTGCAAATGTTAAAGTTGATGAAAAGTTCAAAATTCAAGAAAGAATGCTTGATTATAAATCTAATGAAGAAGCTCATCCTAAACCTAACACTAAAACTACTAAATTATTCTATGAGACTGACAGTGAATTGTTGAATGAGAGTCATGCTAAAGAAACTAGATAGGAATCTAGAGAAGAATCTACAATTGAAGCAAGATCTGAGATTATGACACTGAACAAGTATTTATCAAGACATCATCCTATTGAACAAGTAATTGGAAGTTTGGACAGATGAGTTCTAACTTGAAATAAGGTATATTTATGTTTTATTTCTCAAATTGAACCTAAATCTACTAGTGAAGCTTGTGAAGATGAACATTGGATTAATGCTATGAGAGAAGAACTAGATCAGATAGAAAAGAACAAGACATGTGAATTGGTCCCTAGACCTAAAGACAAGAATGTAATTGGAACTAAATGGGTATTCAGAAACAAGATGAATGAACAAGGAGAAGTTGTAAGAAATAAAGCAAGATTGGTATGTAAGGGATACTCATAGAAAGAAAGAATTGACTATGAAGAAAATTTTGCACAAGTAGCAAGAATTGAAGTAGTAAGAATGTTTTTGGCCTATGCAACTTTTAACAAATTCAAAGTGTATCAGATGGATGTGAAGTCAGCATTTTTGAATGGAGAATTGGAAGAAGTCTACATTGAGCAACCTGAAGGTTTTCCTTTGACTCAAGAAGGAGACATGGTATGTAAACTGAAGAAAGTATTATAAGGACTAAAGCAAGCACCTAGAACTTGGTATGCAAGACTAGATAAGTATTTGTTAAAGTTGGGATTTGCTAAAGGAACAGCTGATAGCAATCTGTACACAAAAGAAATTGAAAATGGTTTGTTGATTATAGTTATTTTTGTTGATGACATTATTTTTGGAGGAGAAGATGAGGCTAGTGACAAATTTTCTGATGAAATGAAGACTAAATTTGAAATGAGTATGATTGGTGAGATGAAATACTTTTTGGGATTATAGATAACACAAAACAATGATGGTATCTTTGTAAGTCAGAAAAAGTACTTGAATGATTTATTGAAAAGATTTGGAATGGAGCATTGTAAACCAGTTGGAAAACCTATGGTAACTGGACATAAGTTATCTAGCACAGATGAAACACCAGTAGTTGAGCAGAAGAAATAAGGATCCATGGTTGGAGGATTGTAGTATTTGACACACACAAGACTGAATATAGCACATTTAGTTGGAATTGTTGCAAGATTTCAAGTTGAACCTAGAGAATCACATTATGTAGCAGTAAAGAGGATACTAAGATATTTAAGAGGCACAATGGACTATGGATTGTGGTATGAAAAATCTAATGATTTTACCCTATGTGCATATACAAATGCTGATTGGGGAGGCAGTGTTGATGATAAGAAAAGCACTAGTGGAGGAGCATTTTTCCTTGGAGGAAGATTAGTTTCTTGGCTAAGCAAGAAGTAGAATTGTATTTCATAGAGCATAGCAGAAGTAGAGTATGTAGCAATAGCAAACAATTGTAACCAAATAATTTGGATGAAGAAAATGTTGAAGGATATTGGAATTAAATTTGTTGAACCTGTTGTTATACATTGTGACAGCACCAATATAGTTAGTATGTCTAAGAATCTTGTACTACATTCTAAGACAAAACATATAGAGATCAAGTATCATGTTGTAAGAGAGAAAGTTGCTGAGAAAGAAGTCAAACTGGAGTACATAAGCACAAAGGAATAGATAGAAGACATATTTACAAAGCCTTTGACTAAGGATACATTTGAGTATCTAAGAGGTATGCTTGGGGTTATGCCCCGGCCTACTTTTGAGTAGTGATGTAGTTGTTTGCATCCGTCTAGTGATATATGAGCCCTATCTTTCTTCTAGACTAGATGTTGGTACTTCCTCTATGGGGGAGTATGTGTATCTGAGCTGAGTCATGAGGACTCTAGTACATGTATTTTTCTTCTGAATAGTGTCTTTTGACATTGATTTGTTGTTAACATGGTGATGAAATTTCTATCATTGATTTCAATGGGAGAGAAGTATGCATGAAAAACAATATGAGAGAACTGAACAGGATAATGAAGCAAGATTTGATTAATGAAGAGGATTTGAAGAAGCAGTGTTGCAGTATTGGATTTTTGGAAGATTGGATGTTTTTCATCTATGTTTCCATCAATGCCAATGGGGAAGATTGTTAGGAATGAATGCTAAAGTGTTTGGAACCCATTCTGTAGCAGTTGTTGTTGCATTCATGACTATGATTGTCATTGATGTCAACATAGTATTTTACCGAAGACTTGCAAAGAAGTAGACAGTGTTTTGATTAGCACACATGGTATATTGTAGTTGGAGCTATGTGACATTAAGGATATACTCTTTGATATGTTATATGTCTATGGTTAAGAGCCTAGATAGTAATTCTTTCATTCATGAAAGTTATGAGCATTTTGGTGGAAGCAGTATTCAGGTAGTGTTCCTGAGTAGCGGTTTTTTGAAATCAGATGATATCTCCTAATTGGGATGGAATATAAATTTTCACAATTAAAGGAAAGTTAGAGACACATTGATAGTGACATGGATGATATCAAAAACTTCGAAGTCACATGAGTGAAGATTTATTGTATTTGGAAGCTGATAGTTTTATGTAATTTTGGTGTAGCCTGTGGAAACTTTTATTTTGTAATTGTATGCTGACTCATTCATAATTATTTGAGTGTGGTATAAAGGAAGGAATTTTTTCCCTTGTTGGATGTAGAAGAGGATAGTAGTGTATGAATATGAAGTGAAGAAAAGAGCTAAATGTGAAAGTGAATTGTGAAGGAAGACATGCAAAGTTCAGATATCTGAAATTGAGATCTAATGTAGCAGTGAGTGTGGTTTGGCATAGTTAGAGAAGAGGTAACATATTATTCTATTGAATAATGCAAAGATTATTTGGATGGTGAGTTCAGTGATCTTACCCTGAAGCTGTTTGGGTCTTCCATAACTCTTAACAAGGTTAGAATCTTTTAACAGGGATTTATATGTACTGAATGTATTTCATAAGACTCCTGATAGAGTCCATCCTTTCACAAGGAATATTCATATTAGTGCATCTTTTGTGGGCATCATTCCCACCGGGATTTACTCTTTGATCAAGAGGTTCCCTAGTTGACATATCTTGTGTTATTGTGTATTTGTGTATGAATATCTTTCTATGGTTGGTAATTATATTGCTTATATGGTTTAATGTTGTTGAAGATGATAAAATTTATAATTATCTAATAACTGATTCACCCCCCCCCCCCACTCTCAATTATCTTGGTGGACTTTACTTTCTAACAAATATCGGCAACTTGATCTTCACCTTTGCAATGGATGAGGGAAACTTTCTTTTCTGCAATGTGCTCTCTAATGAAGTGGTGGTGGAGAGAAATGTGCTTTGACTTTGCATGGTAAACTAGATTCTTTTCCAAGGCTATTTCACTTTGATTGTCACAATACAATGGTGTAGGTTCTTGTTGAGGTAGACCCAAATCTTCAAGTATTCTTCTAAGCCATAGAGCTTCTTTAGAGGCATGAGTATAAATTTTATATTTAGCTTCGGTATAACATAGAGACACATATTGTTCTTTTTTAATTTTCCAAGATATAGAACCTGAACCAAGAGAAAAATAATACCCAAAAGTAGATTTCCCATCATTGGGGTCTCCACCTAAATCTGAATCAGTAAAATCTTTTAAAGAAAAATTAGAATTTGCATCATAAAACAATCCTAAGGTAATAGTACCTTTAATGTAACATAATATTATTTTAGCAATTTTGAAGTGAGTTTGTTGAGGTTTGGACATGAATCTTGAAACTAAACCAACACTAAAAGATAAATCAGGTCTAGTGAGGGTTAGATAAATTAAACTACCTATAAGTTCTCTATAAGGAGTAGCATCTATGAATGGAGATTACATATCTATCATTAACTTAGTTCCTAAATCACATGGAATGGAGACATCATTAGCATCATATCAAATCTTTGTAAGAGATCTTGAACATACTTAGATTGTGAAACAAATATACCTCTAGAAGTTTGCCAAATTTGCATGCCTAAGAAGTAGTGCAAGATGCCTAAATCTATCATTTGAAAGTTTTGATTGAGTTGAAATTTAATTTCAGAAAGTAAAGGAGTAGAACTAGAGGTAAGGATTAAATCATCAACATATAAGATAATAATAACAATGTCATTTTCAGTATGCTTGATATATACAAGTTTGGATCATTTTTACTTCTATCAAAACCTTGAGAAATGAAGAAAGAATTGATTTTAGAGTACCATTCTCTAGGAGATTGTTTTAAACCATAAATAGACTTCTCGAGTTTACATACTAAATGTTCATTACCTTGTTGAATAAAACTAGGAGGTTGAGACATGTATATTTCTTCATGCAAGTCACCATTTAAAAAGGCACTTTTAACATCCATTTGGTGAATAGGCCAATTCATTTTTGCAGCTAAAGCAAGAACAACTTTAATGGTAGGCATTTTTGCAATAGAAGCAAAGGTTTCATTATAGTCTATTCCTTCAACTTGAGAAAAACCTCTTGCTACTAGTCTACCTTTAAACTTACTAATATCATTATTTGCATTCAACTTGGTTTTGTATAACCATTTACATGAAACTAGATTTTTGCCATAAGGTAAAGTAACTAAATCCCAAGTATTATTAGAAATTAAACTATCATATTCCTCTTGCATAGAAATTTTCTAGTGAGGTTGATTTTTAGCTTGAGAAAAAGTTTGAGGATCATTAGAATTAGAGAGAGAAGTCATAAGAGCATAATTGCAGTAGTTTATCCTTCTAGGTTTAAGTCCACCCATTCTAGAAATGTAATCATCACCTTCATTAAGTAAATCTTTAAACCATTTAGGATTTCTCCTAGAATTAACAGAAATATTACTAGGAGGAGTAAACAAATTATTACCATCATCATCATCATCATCACTGCTACTAGTAGAAGGAACAAAATCATTAGGAGTATCACTACTATCTTTATGTTCATCATTATCCTTTCGAAAAGTATTAGTATTATCCTTAGTGTTAGGATCAGAAACAGAAGGAAAATAAACATTAGGAGCAGAAATGTGAGGAATAGGGTTGAGAGACAGAGGTTGGTCCTCCACAAGAACTATGTTGTTGTGACTAAAATTAGAATCTAAAATTTGAGAACAATCATGGACACCATTTTGAGCAATGCAAACATCTCGAGATATTTGAACTTTATTAGTAAGAGGATCATAAAATCTATAACCTTTAGTGTTCTCAAAATAACCAAAAAATATATGAGGTGAGGATTTAGGATCTAAATTTTTCCTTTTCTGTTTAGGTGTGTGAACATAAGTAGTGGAGCCAAAAATCCATAAATGAGACAAATTGGGTTTTCTTCCTGACCAAGCTTCTTCAGGAGTTTTATTTGGTAGGGCCTTAGTAGGATTTCTATTAAGAATATAGGTGGCACATGCCATGGCTTCAGCCCAAAATTTATAATCCATATTTCTAGCATGTAAAAAACATCTAGCCATTTATACTATTATTCTATGCTTCCATTCTGCCACACCATTTTGTTCTAGTGTATAACGAATGGTAAGCTCATGTTTGATACCAAAAGATCTTAAGTAAGAATGGAAAGCATGATTAACATATTCAGTACCATTATTAGTCTTAAGAATCTAAATTTTACAACCACTTTGTCTTTCCACAAAAACATGAAATTCAGCAAAAATATCAAGGACTTGATCTTTACTATGTAAGAAATAAATCCAAGTTCTACGAGAATAATCATCAACAAAAGTTAAAGCATATTTAGAGCCTGAAATAGAAGTATTTTCCATAGGACCTAAAAGATCACTATGAATGAGAACTAACTTATTATTAGCTCTCCACAATGATTTATGGGGAAAAGATTCTCTATGCATTTTACCACTCATACATCCATTGCAATCAAACTTAGAAGGAGTAAACTTAGGTAGCTCATCTACCATATTTTATTTTTGCATTAATGAGATATAATCAGAATTTAAATGTCCTAGCCTGTCATGCCAAATGTGAAAATCAACAGTAGTAAGTAAATAATATCTAGGAGAGGCAAATTGACAAAATTTAAAGAGATTATCATCATCCAATTTAGCATTAGTAGCTATCTGATCAATATAGGGATCAATGATATGGCAAATATTTTTATGAAACTCAACCTTATAATCTTGACATAATTGTGGAATAGAAATAAGGTTAGCTTTCAAATTAGGAACATAAAGCACATCATGTAATTTACCATTTGGAACAGAAACATTACTAGTTCCTTCAACTTGACATCAATAATTATCAGCTAAAGAAATAGGAATATTCATAGAATCAGGTCACAAAGAATCAAATACTTCCTTATGAGATGTAACATGTTGAGATACACCACTATCAATAATCCATCCAAGTGGTTTAGAAGCATTAAAATAGATAGCAAAAGTAGAACGAGATTGATTTCCATTAGATTTTCCATTTGAGTAGTTTTGAGAATTAGGTTGATCATCCTTTTGTTTCTTAAAACAGTTATATATTGAGTGACCATATTTACCACAATAGGTGCAATGTGGCCTATTTGAATGATTAAAATTATGATAGTTATTGGAAGGCCTAGAATTGTAATGATCATTAAATTGTTGGCCTGAGTTATTATTTGAATTATTAGTATTATTTGATCTTTGATAATTTTGGTTATTTTGATTAGTTTTAGAAGATCTATTGTTATTGTGACTTTGAGAGACATAGGCATGTTTGTGAGTTTTAATTATACCAAAGTGAATCAATTTTGCTTGCCCTTGATGCAACATATTTTGAAAGATGACATAAGTTAATTGAGATGCTAAAGAAGGAATAGCTAACTGAGAGTAAATATTTGTAATAAACTGTTGGAACTGTCTAGGAAAACATTTATGAATAATTATGTGTATTATCCTTAAATCAGAGAGAGGAACTTGTAAACAAGTTAGTAAAACTTTAATTGAATCGAACTTGAGCAAGAAATCATCAACAGAATTGAAGTTGGTATACCTGAGGTCTTCAAGTTGGTCTTGAAGCTAGATTTTTTTAGTCTCATCTGCATTGTCATAGGTATTTTTCAAGATGTCCCAAGCTTGATGGGCTTCTATACAAGTAGAAATTAAGACATACAATTCAGAACTTAAGGAGATCCTAATTAAACCAAGTGCTTCCTGATTTTTAGTCTGCCAAGTAGTTTGGTCATCTTAAGGAGCAGAGGCTACTGGTTTTGAACTAGCATTAGTTGCAATATCTAAAATATGTATGAATCTAAAGATGAAGGTCATGTGCATTTTCCATGCATGATAATTTATACTAGTTAACTTTATTTTTGGCATCAGGGTGGTCATAATCCTATTAATAAAGAAAGGCAACACAATCTTGTAAAACAAACGTTAATCATACCAAAGAAGGGAACACTTACAGGACTAAGAATCTGAATGGATGCTAAGTAACTAGAAAGCAGATTTAAAAGATTAATATAATGAGAAAAAGAACTAAATCTATTGAAGCCCGTTTACTTGCAAAGAGTGCGATGATTAGTAATCAGGAATAAAAAAATTATTTGAATCTAACTAAAACCCTTAGCACTTGAGCTAAAAATTTATTAAAACCACAACCAGATAAAAATAGCTATGATGTTAGAACAAAATCAAAGCCTTAAATAAACTCGCACTTATGCTATTAATACAAGAATAAAAAAAATGAGAAAACACTAACAAATTAACAAAAAAGTGCATGCAAAGGAACTAGAAAAGGAATGAAAAGATTGGTAAGAGCTTGAGCTCGATTCCTCTCCCAACTAGCCCATCTTTGTAGCACAAGCTGAACCAGAAGTAGATCATAAAACAAAATGGAATGGGAAAAGCTTAAGAAGATGGCTAGTGCGGTTTGAATTGGTGGAAAGGGTGGGAAGGGATTGGAAAAGGGGGGAGTGAAGCAGCATAGAAAGGTATTGAGAGATAATATCTAGGGTATTACGAAGCCCACAATCAGGAAGCTTTCCAGGTGAGGAGGGGTGAAATGAAATATAAAATGAGAGGAATGCTTTTACATGAAGAAGCTTCCTTAAATTTTAAAAACACTCATACATAAAGATACCGCAATAAACAGTACCAAAAGAACTCAGAAGGCTAAGACCGAAATAACAACACATAACACCAACCATTTAAACCTCTCGAACACCACAACACTTTGTAAAAATCACATGGTATAACAAAAAAGACTACTAAAATAGAGAGATCGACACTATTTAGGGTTTCAAGTATATGAAGTTCTTTGACCAACCGCTCAAACATAAGGGATGCAGAATAAATATGAAATGAATCAGAGAAAGGAAGAGGCACAATATCTAGTTCTATCATTCCCACTTCTCTAGATGCCTTCTTTGGAAACCTTCAAAATATGAAGAGCTCTGATTTAACAATATTTGAGGCAATCTTGAACTTTGTCTACTCACGGCAATTGGAAATACACGATGCTGAAGTTAAAACTCTTTGGTTAAAAAAAAATGCTAATCAAGTATGGTGCAATAATGAAAAGATTTGAGGTTAAATGTGTAGTGCGAAGATAATAGAAACTATAATGATTTTTGGGAAAAAAAATGCATGCATGCAAAATTACAATGCAATGATTAAAAAAATGTAAATTTAGAAATTAAATTAGTAATGCAATGATCCAAAATTTAGAAGCAGTATAAATGAACCGATAATTAAACTAATTGCAAAGAACTAAAATTAGTTCACCAAGATATTGCAAAGAACTAATTGTAAGAACTAAAATGAGATTCAAATCTCTCTAAACAATGTCTCTAAATTTGGAGTGCACCAAGATATGGTAGCTTCTTTACCTACACACTCAAAACATGATTAAACCAACCTGCTCTGATACCATGTTAAAATAATAACAAAATATAGAGAGACAAGAAATTGTTTAATTCAATGAGCAAGGAGTAAGAAGATTGACCATGAATTAACAGAAAACTAGGAGCATTCACCAAAGAGAAAAGCAACAAAGGAGACAATATTTTGAAGGGGGAAAAGCATAAAAAAACCCCGTGATATAATGAATGTGGCAAAAATGCCTAAGAATGAGAGAGAGAGAGAGAGAGAGAGAGAGAGAGAGAGAGAGAGAGAGAGAGAGAGAGAGAGAGAGAGCTTAGCTCATACAATAGTGTTCAAGAAGAAGAATTATCTCATATGAAGATAGAAGGAGAGTCATCTTTTTTAATAGAGATGTGAGAGAGGAGTTACATTGCAACTCCCATTTCTATGCATGCCACATTTCAATAGTGTGTGAGACAAGTTTAGGATTCATCATAAAGAGGAATATCTATTTTCCTTAATAAAGGAATTACAAATATGACATGTCCTCCCACTTGGACTAGAGGACAAATACAATAGGATACCTTGGTTTATCCTTTAAATACATATTTTACCAAGGAAAGACTAAATTCTAACAACAACGTTAACAATATATTTAAGAGAAAGTGTGAAAAGGGATTTCAAAATTTGGGTTTGACTTTCAAGCTAACCCTAATTCAAAATTAGGGCTAGGGTAAAAATAACAACTTCTAAAAAGTTGGACATTTTCTTATTTTCCTTCTCTAAACTCTAATGTAGGAGCATCCCAGGGTAGTTGGCTATCCTGCATGTTTGGGAGATTTGATGGAGTCATGTGGGACTTATTTTCATATGTGAGGGGTTTGGTAGAGTTGGATAAACCTACTCGGGTCTTGGCTAATTGGTTTTGATGTATTTAATGGAACTTGGCATGGTCTTGGTTGCTCAACATGGTCTAGGAGGAGCTCAACCTTGCTTAGGAATTTGGTGCCTATTACAGGCCGTATAAGTAATTTTCCACAAAGAGTTAGAGGATGAAAATTTCAAGGATTGAAGAGGGCCTATATTTCTACCTACAGTTTGAAGCATGAGTTCTAATTCATTCAGAACTAGGAGATATCATGATTTTACTAAGACATCAATTTTGGGCATTTAATTATTGTTGTTGGCTAGCTTGTGGCATTTAATTTATGTGTTTGTATTTAATTTATGTTCAAGGCAAACCTGTGGCTTAGATTGGTATAAGTAGGGGTTGTGGGGGAAGCCTTTAGGATTATTCATCCATCGGGGAGAAGAGGAGGTGGCTGTGGAGTGAGTTTTGAGGAGAGCTAGTAGCTACGGCTTGGGAAACAAGGAGATTTCTTGGTGGGCTTGCGAGCACAAGTTTAGATCTTCCTTGGGGGTTCCTACCAATGCGTGGATCTGGGCTAGCTATGGTTTGGTTTGGATCTTGTGAGATCTTGTGGAGTTTCTATTGTAATTGCATTGTATTTGGCCGTAACCTGGAAGGCCTTACAGTCAGGCATGTTGGATGAAAATATGATAATTCTATTATGAATTTTGGCATTGTGTGGTTCTAAATCTTTGTATTGTTATTATATTCTATTGTGTGGTTATTTGCTGGGGGCTAGGACATCTCCATCGGGGATCCTCCTACCTTGCACTACATCAAGTGGTATCAAAGCACAGTTGTTCCTGAGTGTGTGGATAGAGCACCGAATGTGAGGTAGTTTACACCAGGGCCTTGGGTGGATCTTTTTTCAGAGTGAAGGTTGTTCTTGAGTGTGTGGATAGAGTGCCCAATGTGAGGTAGTTTGCACTAGGACCTGGTTGAAGGTTGGATCTAGTTGGTGATTCATTGCAAGGGGTTTGCGAAGATCTTAGAAGATGGCTCTAAGAAGATTGGACCCTGAGATGATTGCAAAACTCCATGATGTGGTGGAGAAGAATATTTCAAAGACTTGTGCTTAGTTGGAAGCTAGATTGACTAATCAAGTTAATGAAGGGATGGTTGAGAGTGATCCATCTCTGGATAAATTTCATAAGAGAGTTTGAGAGGTCTTGAAACTGTGGAGCCAGAGTCTACCGATCAGGAAGTGATTTGTCTGGCCGGTTAGAAGACTTGTTCGAGAGAGAAGAGGGCACAGCAAGGTCAAGATGGAAGTTGGTTTTGTTGATCAGTGTGTGGAGGCTGATGCGGAACCTATGGAGAAATTTGTGGATGTTTCTATGGAGCTTCCTAACCTTTTTGATGTTGTGATTGAGGTTGGTTTTCATGATCAATTGGTTGAGTCTAACATGGAAATTATGGAGCACTTGTTCATGGATAATCAGGTTGCTAAGGGTGATGATCCATATGTTGGTAATATGGATGTTGTTGATATGGATGTTGCTGGTGTGGATTCACTAGTTGTTGATGTGGTTGAGGATCTACATGATACTATGGATTTGTATGTTCCCGATATGGACCTGTTGGTGGTTGACATGGTTGAGGATTTACATGTTGCTCCTATTGTGGATTTGAGCTTACATGTTGGTGACATGGATTTCATGTTCGAGGATATTGTTGTTGTTGGTAGTGATCAGCTACAGAGAATGTTGGTGAGGCACTATGTTCAATTTGTTCCTGGGAGTGAGCATGTTGATTGGATGGTTGAGATTCTAGTGGTTGACAGATGGATGCAGATTTGGATCATTTTCATGTTGGTTCTATTGTCCCTATTGGAGTGGAAGCCTTTGGTGAAGATGAAGATGGTTTCAGATATTTCATTTGGCATCAAAGTATGAGGCATACTTCTTTTTGCACCTGGGGAGTCTGATGGAGGAGCATCCCAGGGTAGTTGGCTATCCTGCATGTTTGGGAGATTTGATGGAGTCGTGTGGACTTATTTTCATATGTGAGGGGTTTTGTAGAGTTGGATAAACCTACTTGGGTCTTGGCTAATTGGTTTTGATGCATTTAATGGAACTTGGCATGGTCTTGGTTGCTCAGCATGGCCTAAGAGGAGCTCAACCTTGCTTAGGAATTTTGTGCCTATTACAGGCCGTATAAGTAATTTTCCACAAAGAGTTAGAGGATGAAAATTTCAAGGATTGAAGAGGGCCTATATTTCTACCCACAGTTTGAAGCATGAGTTCTAATTCATTCAGAACTAGGAGATATCGTGATTTTACTAAGACATCAATTTTGGGCATTTAATTATTGTTGTTGGCTGACTTGTGGCATTTAATTTATGTGTTTGTATTTAATTTATGTTCAAGGCTGACCTGTGGCTTAGATTGGTATAAGTAGGGGTTGTGGGGGAAGTCTTTAGGATTATTCATCCACCAGGGAGAAGAGGAGGTGGCTATGGAGCGAGTTTTGAGGAGAGCTAGTAGCCGCGGCTTAGCAAACAAGGAGATTTCTTGGTGGGCTTGCGAGCACAAGTTTAGATCTTCCCTGGGGGTTCCTACCAATGCATGGATCTGGGCTAGCTATGGTTTGGTTTGGATCTTGTGAGATCTTGTGGAGTTTCTATTGTAATTGCATTGTATTTGGCAGTAACCCAGAAGGCCTTACAGTCGGGCATGTTGGATGAAAATATGATAATTCTATTATGAGTTTTGGCATTGTGTGGTTCTAAATCTTTGTATTGTTATTATATTCTATTGTGTGGTTATTTTTTGGGGGCTAGGACATCTCCATCGAGGATCCTCCTACCTTGCACTGCATCAAACTCTCTCCCCTTAATCTCCAAACCCTAGGTAGGATTTTTTTTAAGTGTTTTTCTCCATTGTTGTTGCAAGTTAAGAGTTTTGGAGGAATGAAGACAAGGGTTCGAAAGAAAACATGTGAGGAAATACCCATAAGTGTATATGAGCATATACACCCATTTTGGTGTATATGCATATATACACTTATGTGTATATCTCTTTCAAGAACAACAACTTCCAAGAAAAAGAAGTGTTGCCTAGATTTGTCAATCTTCTATCCCCTCTTTTTTATTCTTTTATGCTCATTATTTCAATACCCATCTAGGTATTTTAATAATCTGATTTATTTAGATTGGTATGCATTTGTTTGCAAGATTTATATTTTAAAAAAAAAAAGACAAAAAAATATATATTTAGGGGTGGCCTCAGGAAGCCAAGGGCTCAACCCCAACCCCCATCCCTTTGTCTTACCCATGGTGGTCGAGCCACAGTCGCGGCCTAAGTCATGGCTATGGTAAGCATAGTCGTAACTTCAAGCCATGGTTGGGCTGCCCTCAAGTGTCCTACCCTTTGGGTTAGGGTTTGGCTACTTACCCCCTACTTTTCTTTTTAATTCATTTTTTAAAAATTTATTTATTCATTTAAGTTTATATATATATATATATATATTAGAATATGTTTTCTAAAAGAAATGCAATGTTAAATAGATCTCTATTTAAAACCTAGATAAATTATGTAGAAAAACATAATATTTGCAGCATTAAATATACATTTTCTTTTTTGAAACGGAATATACTATTCACAAACACACACACATATAACTATATATTTATGTAGTTTTTTGATAAACCCACAAAAGATTAAATACATACATATCAATCATATACTTTTATTTTTTGAAAAAGAAAATTTGTTGGTGAATACTAACAGTTTCACTTTTCTTTCGGGAAAATAAAACTACTAGAATGCAACTAAGAGGTATTAGTTAATATACAAACAAATATATTCTTTTTTTTGTATGAAGATTTTTAAACAATGCATGATAAAAAAAAACATGGAATTCTATTACTCAATAATACTTTCTTTTTTTTAAGAAATAAATCTTCTTTAACTAAAAGAAAATTAGAGGATATTTTAAAGTTCATTCTATCCCTAAATCCACTCATAAATGAGATAGTTTTTTTTTGTACATTACAAATCCAAATATCATTCTATTAAGACTAAACAAATTTTCCCAAACACACAATAACTAAATATTGATCCATAGTTTTAGAAAGACATCAACATAGAATGACCTTATCAAATAAATGCCTTTTCTTATGTAAAAGAACAACCTACATTTTCAAAATTCCAAACATGATACTAATTGAATCCTTTCCTTTTGATGCTTTCTCAAACATAAAAACATGGGTTCCTTTAGAATCTCATTTACATTAGATAAAATTTCTTTACAATATCAAGAAGAACAAGATACATCATTTATTACATTTCACTAGCTTTCTCTTTCCTTTTCATCATTCAAGAGCTAGGCATTCAACTTCAAGTAACAAGAGTTTCAAAACCTGCAGTATAAATATGGATGGATCATAGGAATGCTCACCTCCCAACCAAGGCCTCTAAGAGGCCACCCTTGAGCTAGGGGAACCAAGGCATACATGGGTCACACATACACAAGAATCACAACTACACAAGAAGAAAACAACATAAGAAAACAATCCCCTACCCAAGGATTTCACAAGGATCTCTGAATACCCATTTTTGGGGTGAAGGTGCAGGACCAAATAATCAAATGGGGAGATAGCCCAAACCTTAAAAAAATTAACACAATCCTTCACAAGGCAATAAATAGAAATATAGAAACTACCTGCGAACACAAAATCAACCACATCTCTTATGACCCCCAAGGCATTCTAGCCAAAAAATACCCTTATGACCCCCATGGAATTGGCATCAAGGAGCCCATACCCCATGATTTCTCCCTCTCCTCCTTGATGTTTTAGAAATCCATCAACATAGAATTACCTTATCAAATAAATGTCTTTTCTTATGTAAAAGAACAACCTACATTTTCAAAATTCCAAACATGATACTAATTGAATCATTTCCTTTTGATGCTTTCTCAAACATATAAACATGGGTTCCTTTAGAATCTCATTTACATTAGATAAAATTTATTTACAATATCAAGAAGAACAAGATACATCATTTATTACATTTCACTAGCTTTCTCTTCCCTTTTCATCCTTCAAGAGCTAGGCATTCAACTTCAAGTAATGAGAGTTTCAAAACCTGCAATATAAATATGGATGGACCATAGGAATTCTCACCTCTCAACCAAGGCCTCTAAGAGGCCATAGGGGAACCAAGACATAAACAGATCACATGCACACAAGAATCACAACTACACAAGAAGCAACCAACATAAGAAAACAATCCCCTACCCAAGGATTTCACAAGGATCTCTCAAGACCCATTTTTGGGGTGAAGGTGCAGGACCAAATACTCGAATGGGGAGATAGCCCAAACCTTAAAAAAATTAACACAAGCCTTCACAAGGAAATAAATAGAAATATAGAAACTACCTACAAACACAAAATCAACCACATCTCTTATGACCCCCAAGGAATTCTAGCCAAAAAATACCCTTATGACCCCCATGGAATTGGCATCAAGGAGCCCATACCCCATGATTTCTCCCTCTCCTCCTTGAGGAGAGACTCTACACCCATGAGTTGTCCCAAAAACCCTTCACCCCCAAGGCTACTCTTCCCTCCCAAGGGTGAGTGTGGCCTTGAGACTTCCAAAATAAATAAATCAATACAATGGAAAAGATCACAATACTACACAACAACAAAATCATGATCTTCACAACATCTAAAAGAACACAAGATTTACATTGCACTACTACTCAACAAAAAGAACAAACAAACAAGAACATGGAGATTATTCTAAATCCCTCAACTCACAAAACCAAATTTTCTCATGCAACAAGAACATTTAAATAAAGTTGGAGCCACCAACCTAGATCCAAAGAAAAATGGCAAGTGATGATGTGAGATCCTCCTTATCCAAGTTTCTCCTCCTTTCCAAGATTCCCCCAAAACTAGTCTAGTCTCTAAGTTAGAGAGTGGGTGTTCAAACTCTCCAAAATGAAGAGTCCCCACTAAAAAGGCCTCCACACAACTCCCCACAATCCCCTAGGGATAAGGTCTCCTTTCTCATTTGTTGGTCTTCCCTAAGCCCTTTACAAAAATTTCTAAAAATGAGCTCTTACAAACGTTGGGCAAAAAGGTGGGCATAGGACTATCATTCTAATGGATGGTGTTCTTACCAAGACCTTGCTTCAAAAGTTGATTTTCGGTCATTTTGAAAATCCAACTTTTCAAAGGGTCTTTTGGTCAACTATGAGTTGTCCCGTGGTTAAAATTTACCCTTACCCATAGGTATACCAAGTGGGCTAACTAAAAATGGCATAAACACACCCCTAGGCACCTTTCTAAGCCCCACAAAAGCTCATAACAAGGTCAAATTTGAAATTCTATGATAAGATGCTTCCTCAAGCTCCCTAACCAAGGGATTCATGTGGGGATCCTAAAGGGGTACTAACCTAGGTTGGTGGACAACCAATCCTCAAGTGGAACATGTCATGGCCACGTGTACACATTACAAGTGTCAAGTGACACAACACACAATTCACACATCACAGGCCACATGGCATTTCCACTTGAGCATTCTCATAAGAAATAAATAATTTACAAATTTACAAGTTAAATTGACACATACAAGTTGTATTTTACAAAATAAAATACAATTACAATGAGGTTTTGTGGCTTCATTAGACACAACCTTGGCTCAAACTGAATTTACATAGGTCTATGCTTTGGTTCCCCAATATAATACCATGGTCTAATTCCTTGCACACTAAAGTCCAACATAAGTAGTGAAAGGAATATAAATCCATAACATACATGATTTCCATTACATGCAATCTTAACAATTCATTTGCAACATATCATAAACAAATTACAATTTCACATAGCATAATATTTCATTTGTGAAAATATATATAACTCATCATGTAATAAAACAATTCTAACACTTAATAAATCTCATAGTATCATAATTTCATCAATTACTCATTTCCTAATTAATCACATAATATAATCTCATCATGACATCCAATATTCATAAAGCCAAATTAATCACAAATGTAGAACCATAATGATGTCACAGTAATCATCATAATAAACATATTATAATGTGCATCTAGCCTCTATGGTGATAAAAATCCATAACATAAAGTGTCTAAAAACCATAATGCATCAAAATATAGTATCAAATAAGTCTATCTCAAATGCAGAAACTAAAAAGCTATGACAAGCTCTAGGTGAGTCCTCACATCCTCCCCCTAGGCATGAACTTCCTTCAAGAGTTCATTAAAAAGATGTGGATATTGTGCTCTCATCTATGTTGCATCCTCCCATGATGTCATAACCTCATCATATCAATCCCACTTGACCCTAACCTGGTCTAGCTCTCGGCCTCAAAGAGCTAGCGTGCAGCATACCAAAATGTGGATGGGTTCTAATGCCACTTGTTCATCTAATCCACCTATAAGGCATCCCAATCTACGATATGAGACTCATCAAATATATACTTCCTCAATATTGGTACATGAAAGACATTGTGGATGCATGACAAGCTAGGTCACAAAGCTAGATGATAGGCGATAGGACCTATCTGCCCAAGAATCCCAAAAGGACCAATAAATTTGGGTGCAAGCTTAGAGCCCTTTCCATAATGGATTGGATTCTTATGTGGTCACACTCTCAAAAAGAATCAATCCCCAACAAAATAACTATGATCCTCTCTCTTTGCATTGCATACTTCTTCTATCTATACTTCACTTCCTTAAGACATTGTCTAATCAAGGTCACCTCCTGCTCCAACTCTTGCACTAACTCAGGACCTAAAGCAAATCTATCCTCAATGTGGTCCCAACTCAAAGGTGTCCTACATGGCCTGCAATACAATGCCTAATAGGGAGGCATGCCTAGAGAAGTTCGATGCCCATCATTGTAGGAAAACTCCACCAAATGAAGGTATTCCTCCCACCTAGTCTAATGATCCATGGCATACATGTGAAGCATACCCTCCAAAACTTGATTTACCATCTCAGTCTAACCATCTATCTCTGGGTGATATGTGGTGCTAAAATTGAGCTTAGTGCCCAAATCTATCTATAATCCCCTCCATAAGGATGATGTGAAGAGAGAATCTCAATCAGAAATAATCTTACGAGGTATGCCATAAAGTCTGACAATATCCTGCAAGAAAACTTGTGCTACTATTGGGGCTATAAAAGTGGTCTAAATAGGTGAGAAGTGGGCTACCTTGGTAAAATTTTCAACTATCACCATGATGGCATCGAGATGACATAGGGAGACCAATAATTAAATCCATAGAAATAACATCCTGTTGGAAACAATTGTCTGAAGGAAATTGCTACTCAATTATGTATTGTCTTTGATGTCACACAATGTCATAGCCCACAGCAACCAGTTACTACTGAGCTCAGTTGGTCTGCCAGACAAGAATATTAGTGCTTACCGAGTCCACTCGGTTATCAAAGAAAATCAGTATCTACCGAGTTCACTCGGTTGCCAAAGGAAATTTAGTGTTTACCGAGTTCAGTCGGTCATCGAAGGAAATTTAGTGTTTACCGAGTTCAGTCGGTCATCGAAGAAAAGTTAGTGTTTACCGAGTTCAGTCGGTCATCGAAGGAAAAGTTAGTGTTTACCGAGTTCAGTCGGTTATCGAAGGTAAAGGATTGTCGGTGTTTACCGAGTTCCCTCGGTCTCTGAAAGATTATAGAAAGTTATGGTCACCGAGCACTGTCGGCCCTTGAAGGATTTTTGCAAATAGAGTTTGCTTAATTCAGCCGACTGTTATACTAAATAATGTCGATTTGACAAATCTAAAATCATATAAATAAAAGGTCAAATGTGAAAAAAAAAAAGAAATATACAGCAGAAGATTTACAGAAGAAAAGCAGGAAAGGTGTATGCGAATTTGTGAAGGATGTTTAGATATCCTTGAGGTGCAGCAAAGATTTATTTGATCAGAAAGGATCAGACTTATGCAGAACAGAGATCTGTAATCAGCAAGACAGTTGCATTATTATACAGGTCATTTTTCATTGTTACCTTCTTATCATTGTAACAGTGAATTCTAAATCTCTTAACCGAGTTGGTTTAACAACCATATTGTAAATCCTCTAACAAGGTGACAATTCCATTGAATTGTTTTCAAGACCTCTTACCAGGCCACTCCTAGCAGGGTTTTTTAAATCCTCTAACAAGGTCACACCTAACAGTGTGTTTTGTAACCTTTTACCGGGTTGGCTTCTAACCGGGCATCACTTCAGAAAAGTGAAAAATCAGTATCTAGATACATTGGTGGTTTTTCCCATATTGGGTTTCCACGTTAAATCTTGTGTCTCTTGTGTTCTTAATTGCTTTCTCAATCATATACATGTGCTGATGAATATCTAAAGATAATTTTGCTAATACTTTCTGCATCTTCAATATTACTGCAATCTATTTACCGAGTGCTAAAACAGATAACATTGTTAAGATATCCTAAGGGTTCTGGAAAGAATTAATTGTGAAGTGTTTTATAATTGACTGATTCACCCCCCCTCTCAGTCACTTCATCCATATTCCATCAATTGGTATCAGAGCATTTGGTGCTTGCAGGAAGGGTTTCAAAGACCTAAGCTAAAGATCAGGATGTCTTACAAGAGGGAAATTCCAAAGCTCAACAGAGATAACTTTTCAGCATGGCAAGGTCTCATGCGACTTCATCTGGCTTCCATTGGTGATTCAGGATGCAAATACATTGATGAAGAATACACAATTCCTAATGGCGCATTAACTATTGAAGACATTGCAGATAAAAAGACTCACAACACCATGATGATAGACATTGCATCTACTCTCAGCTATGAAGAATTTGATGATATTAAAGACTGCACTACTGCATATGAAATGTGGATGGCACTGAAGAAAATATATGGTGGTGATGCAAATGTGAAAAGAGCCAAAGCAGAAAGCCTAAGAGGATAGTTTGACAAGATGAATATGAAGGAAGATGAAAACATTGCAAAATATGTTGAAAGAATCAAAGCAAGTGTAAGTGCAATTAGAGCTTCTGGAGGAACAATCTCAGATGAAACTGTTATAAGTAAGGTACTCAGAACATTACTCCCTATCTATGCAATAAGAGTATCAGCTATTCAAGAAAGAAGATGTGAAAAAAACCACAATATAACTTTGGATGCTTTAGTTGGAAGATTGACAACCTTTGAATTAGACAACTATGACAACTATGTTCCTTGTTCCAAAAATATTGAATCAGCATTTGAGGCCAAGGTTTCACTAAAGAAGAACAAGAAAATTAAAGAAGTTCAGTCAGAAAGTGAAGAAGTATCAGAAGAAAGTTCTGATAGTGATCTTGAAATTGTAGAAGCATTACTTGCAAAGAAGTACTCTAGAGGGAAAGGTAAATATAAAGGTAAAACTCCTTTAATCTATTTTTCATGTGAAGAAATTGGACATATTGCAGCTAGGTGCCCAAACAAGCAAGTCAAGGAAGAGAAGAGAAGTCACAAGTACTATGGCAAAAAGAATTTCAAATCATACAAGGATAAAGGTAAGAAATCATGTTTTATGGCTAAAGATTCTGATGATAGTGAAGAAGAAATTGTCTTTATTGCTATAAAAGATGAATCTGATGATGATGAAGATAAGATGGCACTTATTTCTCATATAAGCAAAGATGATATATGGATAATAGACAGCGGATGTTCACACCACATGACTGGTGACAAGACAAAATTTGAATATCTAGAAGACTGTGATAGTGGTAATGTAAGATTTGGAAACAATGAACCTTGTTGTATAAAAGGAAAAGGAAGAATCTCATTAACCAAAGAACTCATATGTGATAATGCTTATTGGGTTGAAGGACTAAAACATAATCTTCTAAGTGTAGCACAGTTAATCAACACTGGTTTCAAGGTTGAATTCATGAATGGTCAAGCAAGACTGCTGGATGGAAAAGGAAAACTCATTGGATCAGGCAAACAAACAAAAGGTAACTTATTTTATCTTGATCTCAGTGAATATTCATGCTTTATTGCTCAAATAGAAGAAAGTTGGCTATGGCACAAAAGGTTATGTCATGTGAATTTTGATAACATGATAAAAATAAGCAAATTCAAGAAGGTTAGAGGCATTCCTACTTTGAAGAAACCTGACACTGGTCTATGTAAGAATTGTCAGATTGGCAAAATGAGTAAAACTAGTTTCAAGAGTAAGAACTATCAGTCTAAAGAAATTTTGGAAATTGTGCATACTGATTTATGTGGACCTATTGGAATACAAAGCTATACTGGAGATAAATTCTTTATTCTTTTCGTTGATGATTATTCTAGAATGATGACTATTATGTATTTAAGAGAAAAATCAGAAGCATTTGAAAAGTTCAAATGGTACTTAGCAAGAGTAGAAAAGGAAACAGGGAAAAGATTGAAATGTTTAAGATTAGACAGAGGTGGTGAATTCATCTCCCATGATTTTAACAACTTTTGCATTGAAAGAGGAATCAAAAGACAGGTATCAGCTCCTAGAACTCCTGAGCAGAATGGAATAGCAGAAAGAAGAACCAGATCTATTATGGATTGTGCAAGGACTCTAATGATAGAAAAGAACATCGCTATAAAGTACTGGAAGGAAGCTATCAGCACTGCAGTTCATACCTTGAACCGAGTACAACTGAAGAAGGACACATTCAAAACTCCTTATGAATTATGGTATGGCTATAAACCCAATGTAAGTTACATGAAAATATTTGGTAGCAAGTGTTATATCTTAAAAGAATCTAGAAGAAATAAATTTGATGTGAAAAGTGATGAAGGAATATTCCTAGGATATTCTAGCAAAAGCAAGGCATACAAATGTCTGAACTTATCTACTCACAAAGTCATAGAAAGTATACATGTAAAATTTGATGAGTTTGCAAAAAAGACTGAGGAAGAAAGCAAAAGGGAACCTGAGAACTACAGAAGATTCATTTACATTGAACCTGAAACATTGGCAGACACAACTATTAGTAAGGAAACTATATCTACCAAGCCAAGCACAGTTACCGAGTCACAAATCGAGTCACAGGAAGAAGTTCAAACCTCATCACAGCAAGAAATTCAGACCGAGTCTCAGCCTGAAGTTACCGAGCAAATATTTACCGAGCCCGAGCAACCTGAAGAAGAGATCCTAGAAGACAACAACATGAATCATTCAAAAGGCAAGGAACCTATACTAGCCAAATATGTCAGAAGACATCATACACCGAATCAAATCATTAGAAACAAATCAGATGGTACTATGACAAGAAGCAAGCTAAAAGGTACATGTCTGCTTACTGACTTTGAACCTAGAAATATCAAAGATGCATTGGAAAATGAAAGTTAGATTGAAGCAATGAATGAAGAATTAGAACAAATACAAAAGAACAAAACTTGGACTCTTGTACCTAGACCTAAAGATAAGAATGTAATTGGAACAAAATGGGTATTCAAGAATAAGTTGAATGAAGATGGTCAAGTATCTAGAAACAAAGCTAGACTAGTATGTAAAGGTTATTCTCAAGAAGAAGGTATAGATTATGGAGAAACTTTTGCTCCTTTTGCAAGATTAGAAGGTGTAAGAACTCTACTTGCTTATGCAGCACACAAAGGATTTAAGGTATATCAGATGGATATTAAATCTGCATTTCTCAATGGAATTCTTGATGAAGAAGTCTACATTGAACAACCTGAAGGTTTTGTTGATCTAGATAAAAGGGACATGGTCTGCAGGTTACACAAAGCATTGTATGGTTTAAAACAAGCTCCTAGAGCATGGTATGAAAGACTCCATAACTATTTGATTCAGATTAATTTTAAAAGAGCTAATGATAACAGCAATCTGTATATTAAAGAAGGACCGGATGACAAAATTGTATTGGCAAAAATATTTGTGGATGATACTATATTTACAGGGAATGAGGATCAGTGCAAAGAATTTTCAGAGCAAATGAAAAAAGAATTTGAAATGTCTATGTTTGGTTTAATAAAATTCTTTGTTGGTCTTCAAATTCAGCAAAGCAAGAATGGTATATACATTACTCAATCTAAATACATTAAGGAAATACTTAAGAAGTTTGGTATGGAAGATTCAAAACCAGTTGGTACACCCATGTGTACTGGACTGAAACTTACCAAAAATGATGATTCAAAAGAAGTTGATCAGACCCTATACCGATCTATGATTGGAAAATTGCAGTATGTAGTACATACAAGACCTGATATTGCCTTAGCAGTCGGTATAGTAGCTAGATTCTTAGCAAAACCTAAGGAAAATCACATGATGGCAATCAAAAGAATCTTAAGATACTTAAGAGGAACTAAAGAATATGGTTTGTGGTATAAATTTGGAGGCAATCTAGACTTAAAAGTGTAAACTGATGCTGATTGGGCAGGAAACATTGATGACAGAAAAAGCACAAGCGATGGAGCATTCTTTCTTGGAAAAAGACTGGTATCCTGGACTAGTAAAAAGCAGAATTGCACATCTCAATCCACAGCTGAAGCAGAATATGTTGCTGCTGCAGTAAACTGTTCAAATATTGTTTGGTTTAAACAGCTATTAGAAGGTATGAAGGTTGAAATCAAAGAACCAGTTGTTATATTTTGTGACAATACCAGTGCAATAAACATTTCTAAGAATCCAGTGATGCATTCCAAAACCAAGCACATTGCTATTAAATATCACTTTGTGAGAGAATTGGTGCAGGATAAGGAAATCAGATTAGAATATATTCATACAAAAGAATAGATTGCAGACATTTTTACCAAACCATTACCTAAGGATGCATTTATGTATCTAAGAGGTAAGTTAGGGGTCATTCCCCTATCCGAGGCTCACTAAATACAGTTTTAGTGATGCATCAACTAGAAAATGATTGAAAATCAACCAGTTGATGCAGCATATTCAAGGAATCATTGCATATGAATCAGTACTTGAGGTACATTAATTTTCACCGGTAATATGTGAATTGTCTTTGGCATGTGTTGTCAAAGAGGGAGTGTTTGCTATGTCTTTGCTATTACTTCAAGAAATTTTCAATAATCAGAAGGAAGAATTTTCAAGATACAGGAACTTTGCTGACAGAGGGAGATTTGAATCTGAACCAAGCTAACTCTTTCAAATTTCTTATGATATGACATATTGTGTTGCCATCAATGCCAAAGAGGGAGATTGTTGGAAACAATTGTCTGAAGGAAATTGCTACTCAATTATGTATTGTCTTTGATGTCACACAATGTCATAGCCCACAGCAACCAGTTACTACCGAGCTCAGTCGGTCTGCCAGACAGGAATATTAGTGCTTACCGAGTCCACTCGGATATCAAAGAAAATCAGTATCTACCAAGTTCACTCGGTTGCCAAAGGAAATTTAGTGTTTACCGAGTTCAGTCGGTCATCGAAGGAAATTTAGTGTTTACCGAGTTCAGTCGGTCATCGAAGAAAAGTTAGTGTTTACCGAGTTCAGTCGGTCATCGAAGGAAAAGTTAGTGTTTACCGAGTTTAGTCAGTTATCGAAGGTAAAGGATTGTCGGTGTTTACCGAGTTCCCTCGGTCTCCGAAAGATTATAGAAAGTTATGGTCACCGAGCACTGTCGGCCCTTGAAGGATTTTTGCAAATAGAGTTTGCTTAATTCAGCTGACTGTTATACTAAATAATGTCGATTTGACAAATCTAAAATCATATAAATAAAAGGTCAAATGTGAAAAAAAAAAAGAAATATACAGCAGAAGATTTACAGAAGAAAAGCAAGAAAGGTGTATGCGAATTTGTGAAGGATGTTCAAATATCCTTGAGGTGCAGCAGAGATTTATTCGATTAGAAAGGATCAGGCTTATGCAGAACAGAGATCTATAATCAGCAAGACAGTTGCATTATTATACAGGTCATTTTTCATTGTTACCTTCTTATCATTGTAATAGTGAATTCTAAATCTCTTAACCGAGTTGGTTTAACAACCATATTGTAAATCCTCTAACAAGGTGACAATTCCATTGAATTGTTTTCAAGACCTCTTACCAGGCCACTCCTAGCAGGGTGTTTTAAATCCTCTAACAAGGTCACACCTAATAGTGTGTTTTGTAACCTTTTACTGGGTTGGCTTCTAACCGGGCATCACTTCAGAAAAGTGAAAAATCAGTATCTAGATACATTGGTGGTTTTTCCATTATTGGGTTTCCACGTTAAATCTTGTGTCTCTTGTGTTCTTAATTGCTTTCTCAATCATATACATGTGCTGATGAATATCTAAAGATAATTTTGCTAATACTTTCTACATCTTCAATATTACTGCAATCTATTTACCGAGTGCTAAAATAGATAACATTGTTAAGATATCCTAAGGGTTCTGGAAAGAATTAATTGTGAAGTGTTTTATAGTTGATTGATTCACCCCCCCTCTCAGTCACTTCATCCATATTCCATCACATCCCACTTCCACTCTGATATCTCATGAGGCTGAAGAAAACCACCAGGGTGATGATGTTCTACCTTAACCCTTTGACACTCAAGGGATCATGCCACTATCTCATCTATATCCTGCCTCATCCCTGGCCAATGGTATAACTCCCTCAAATCTGCATGCATCTTCTTGACTCTGGGATGTGTTGCATTCGGTGCTCTATGAGCCTCTAACATGATAAACACTTGCAAATCTCCAAAGGAAGGTACATAGATGCATGCTCTATGGCATAAAAGCCCATCAAAAGCTATAGAATATCCTAAAAACTTTACCCTCAAGGGTACCCTGAGACCAAATAATCTGACCGACCTCAACATACCAAGCATCCTCATGTTTATGGTGCAATATATGGTCTCTCAATTATGTACCTACAATCATAGAGTAGGCCCCATGATGTCTCCTACTCAAGGCATCAACAACCATATTCTCCTTGCCCTTGATGTAGTGGACATCAAAATTATACTCACAAATAAATTCCATCCACCTCTGCTGACGTGCATTCAGGTTCGGCTAAGTGAAAATGTACTGCAAGATATGATGATTTGAATGGAGCTCAAAGTGATGACCCAAAATAAAGTGCCGCCATCTCACTAATTCATGAACCACTGCAACTAAATCGAGGTCATGAGTGGGGTAATTAAGCTTGCGAGTCTTAATTTTCCTAGACTCATATGCAATGGCTCACCCATTCTGCATAAGAATTGCTCCCACACCATCCAAGGAAGCATTTGTGCATACAATGAAATACGCTAAAGGATTAGGCACTACAAGAATTGGTACACTAGTAAGTGCTCCTCTCACACTTCTCGGTCCACTAAAACTTCTTTCCCTTTCACTAAAGAGAAGTAATGGGATGAGCCACTCTAGAAAAACCCTCTACAAAACACCTGTAGTAACCTACCAATCCCATAAAACTCCTGACCTCGATCATAGAAGTAGGTGCGGGCCAATTCATGATGGCTCTAATCTTAGATGGATCAACTTAGATCCCATCTCCTAACATAATGTGCCCAAGGTAATAAATCTTGCACCTATAAAAGGTGCATTTAGACAAGCTTCCATATAATTGATTGTCTCTAAGACACTGCAATACCTACCTCAAGTTCTCTTCATGCTCCTCCTCATCCCCAGAATATATCAAAATAGCATCAAGGAACACCACTACAAACTTATCAAGGAAAGTGAAGAATACCCCATTCATAAGGCTCATGAAAACTACTAGAGAATTTGTGATACCCAAAGGTACAATCATGAACTTATAATGCCCATATCTGGTACAAAATGTAGTTTTAGGGATATCGCTATCCATAATCTGTAACTGGTGATATCCAAACTTAAGATCAATCTTGGAAAACACTTTAGCACCCTAAAGTTGATCAAATAAATCATCAATCCTGGGAAGCAGATACTGATTGTTGATGGTCAACTTATTCAACTATCGATAATCCATACATAACCATAAAGATTTATCCTTCTTCTTAACAAAGATAATGGGTGCACCCCAAAGTGAAATACTAGGACAAATGTGTCATTTCTCCAAAATCTCTTCTAACTGGATCTTGAGCTCATTAAGCTCATTATTGGTCATCCTATAAGGTGCCATCAAAATTGGAGCATCTCCTGGCATGAGTTCAGTGTAGAAATCCACTGCTCTACGAGGAGGCATACCTAAAAGCTTAGTAGGAAATACATCTACAAACCCCTGAAGTATAGGATAATCATCAAGAGATGGTTCCCTTTCCTCCTCATCCTCTCTATCATTTTTGGTAATAGAAAATATCTGGCATCCCTTCTGCATGCTCTACTTAAGCTACATGGTAGAGATCATACATAGAGATATGCCTCTTTGAATCCCATAAATCACAATAGGTGTCATTTGATCATCTTGATGCTTAATCCTTTTCTATCAACAATCTAACTTAGCTCTATGGGAATATAGCCAATCCATGCTAAGTACTATGCCATAAGATCCCAAATATGTGATACCAATGTCTAAAGTAGTGGTCAAATCACCAATCTACACCTCGCAATCCCTTACCAAGGAGTTGACTGAAGCTCTAGACTCTGATGCTAACTCAACTTCCCAACTGACTTCCTGCCTAGCTACCACTATCCCATAATGCTCGACTACCAATGGAGATATAAAAGAATAAGTAGCCCCACAATTCAACAAAATGGTAATGCTACTACCTCTGACCATACCTACAGTCTCTATAACTATGGCCTAATGCTCTTCCTAGCAGTTATCAACCGCTGAAAAAACCTTGTGAGACTTTCCAAAGTCCCCAATTGTAGGCTCTAATGTTTCCATACACTAACTACCTTCCATCTGACCCTGAGGACAATCTCGAGCTAAGTGCCCCATGGCACCACATGGATAACAAGGGTCACATGTGTGAGTCTGAACTCCCTATGGCCTAGATTTTTTTTGTCCATTGGTCCTACTACACCCACTGTAACCCCCCTGAGAGGACTACTAAGCATGTTTCGGAGGTGCATTTAAATTATATGGATGTTGATCCTTCCTAGGACCCTATGCCTTCCACTATTTGGGCTTAGAGCCCTATTGTCCTTGAGGTGGTTTCTGCCTCTAATTCTATTGAGACTTTTGTTGTGGGTTCTTATTAAAAGACCTTGAAGACTGCCTATTGTTACTCTTCCAATGATTCTTCTGGTAACCATGAGACTAAGATGAAAAGTTATGGTTTTGAGACCTATCACGAGCATCTTACGACCTACCCCAAATCTCCTCTAAAATCAATGCCATCTCTACAGCCTCTCAAAGGTTCCCTAGAGTGGTCATGCAAACCTGTCCTAAAATCCAATCATTGAGTACCTTGACAAATTGAGAACCTACAATTTTGTCATCCTTCATGTAGTCTACATAGGGTAAAAACTCAAGGAAACGACTGTCATATTGAAGTACTATGACTCCCCTCTACTAGAGGTCATGAAACTCATCTATATGATGATGCCTGTAATGCTCTGACAATTAATTGTCTCTAAATCTCTCTAGAAAGACCTCCCAAGTGATAGTGTCCATGGTAGTGTTATTCTCAAATTCCTCATTCTTCCACCAGATGGAAGTGCCTCCCCTTAGTAGGTGAACTACAAATCATTCATTAAGGTTGATCTTGTAATGACACAACCCAAAATACCTGTCTAAACTCAATAGCCATGCCTCATCCTATGTTCCATCAGTAGACCCATGATACAAAGGTGGCTGAAGTTGTAGGAGATCTTTGATCGGGTCCCCAACATCATAGGGTTCCCTCTCAACTATTTGGGGTCGTGGTTCTGGCATGCAAACTGATTCCACCTCATGAGATCCCTGTCCCTCCTCGTGATCACATGGAGGACTCCTAGTCCTCTCTCTAGCCTCTAATCTATGTCCTTCTGATAACTGATGCTTTGACTAAGGAATCATGATAGGAAACCTATCCTTGATAGCTCCAATAAGGTTCTAAAGAGCTAACAAAACCTCCTGGTTAGGATTTGGGAGTGGTACGGGAGGAGGTTCTAGACCTCCT
The DNA here is from genome assembly GCA_027943335.1 of Chamaecyparis obtusa. Taxonomy (NCBI): domain Eukaryota; kingdom Viridiplantae; phylum Streptophyta; class Pinopsida; order Cupressales; family Cupressaceae; genus Chamaecyparis; species Chamaecyparis obtusa. The sequence continues at coordinate 165,586 of BSBK01010857.1, forward strand.
CCTAGTATTTATACTCTTTTCTTATCTTGCATGTGAATTGAGGGGGTTCGCCTAGGTCCTCATCCTCTATTACGTCTATGAGCTTGACGCGTAAGGGGAAGTATCCTACAAATTCAATAAGGTCAAAGTTAGATGAGAAACATAATGGGTTATAGGAACCAAGTTTTTGCAAACCTGGCTTTGATACCAAATGTCATGCCCATATTTCTACAAGAAAAAAACACACTAATTTTTTTTTTTAAAGTATAATATTATTATTTGTTTGATAAATTAAATACCTACTTAGTCTTAGAAAGATGACTTAAATGAAGGTTTGAACTATTAAGGTAGATAACTTTAATCCCTAGAGGGGAATCATGGTGAGGGGTTAACGAACCCACCAACATCCCTCTCACAAAAGGCGACAAAACCTTGGGGTTAACAAGCTTAGTCAAAGCCCATTTAAATAATTTAGACAAATAAAATTAGCAAGGTTACTAATTGAACAAAAGGTCATTTTCCCTTAACTATCCTTAATTTAGTCATGAATTTTTATTAATTAAATAATTTATTTAAACTTACTACTAGGTGATAGTGTTAATCTTTAAACAACTTAAATAATGTTTTAATTCGATTTACTAAAATTAAGAAAAAATCATTTAAGAATTTACTTAACAAAGTTTTCCCACTTACTAAAATTTCCTCCATGAGATGAGCCTTACCCCAAATTATGAATAAATGTAAGGTTGTAAAGTGTCTCTTTTTCCACATTGCCCCTTTTCTATATGATCTTAATTTAATCTTTTCTTTGCAAAAAGATCATTATCTAAGGTTAAATTAATTATTCCATGAAGGGGTCTCTTTTAAAAGATTAATAATAATTTTAAAAATAACCTTCCAAAGGAATTAATCCCTAGAATAAAAGTTAAACATTAACTCATCAGTAAATAAATTAACTCCAACTTGCATCTCTAAAGAACAATAAAATCAAAGGTGAACTTTAATATAAAGTTAAAATTTAATTCCATGAGGAAGAACAACTTTAAACAATATATTTAAGAGAAAGTGGGAAAAGGGATTTCAAAATTTGGGTTTGACTTTCATCCTAACCCTAATTCAAAATTAGGGCTAGGGTGAAAATGACAACTTCCAAAAAGTTGGAATTTTTCCCATTTTCCTTCTCTAAACTCTCTCCCCTTCATCTCCAAACCCTAGGTAGGATTTTTTTTAGGGTTTTTCTCCATTTTTGTTCTAGGTTAAGAGTTTTGGAGGAATGAAGACAAGGGTTTGAAAGGAAACACATGAGGAAATACCCATAAGTGTATATGAGCATATACACCCATTTTGGTGTATATGCATATATACACTTGTGTATATCTCTTTCAAGAACAAAAACTTCCAAGAGAAAGAACTTCTACCCAAATTTGTAAATCTTCTATTCGCTTTTTTTCTTATTTTATGTTCATTATTTCAATACCCATCTAGGTATTTGAATCATTTGATTTATTTAGATTGGTATGCATTTTTTTGCAATATTTATATCTATTTAAAAAAACAAAAAAAAAATACATTTGGGGGGGGGGGGGGGGGGCGGGCGGGGGCTGGGGGAGCCAAGGGCTCAACCCCAGCTCGTGTCTCTTTGTGTTACCCCACAATGGCCGAACCACAATCACGATTGTGGCTTCAAGCACTAGTACATTTTGCACCATTTTTTGACGCACTATTGGTCAAATTTTCTACCCAACTCGGTCAAATAGTCGACCAACTGCTTCATCGCTATTATCTACATCAAAATATCAACCCATTGTTCCAACCGTAGAATAATTGATGCCAATATTGGTCAAAAATGAGAGCAATCTAGGCCGAAAATAACATTATCAAGTGTTGGTATATTGGTCAATCTTTCGACCAATATAGATTAATATTGGTCAAAAACTTTGGTCGCTTTGACTTGGATGCCAAACTCATGATGTCATGTTTCAACCACATTTTGTTGCACATTAGACCAGGGTGCCAAACCCATGACGCCACATTTCGACATAGATTGGTCAATTTTTAGACCAAACCAAGCCAAGCTTTCGACAGAAATATCTAGCGGCTCTGACCAGGATGCCAAACCCACAACACCAAATTTTGACATAGAATGGTCAATGTTTAGACCAAACTATGTGATATTTTTTATGACTGTGAGTCAAAATTTTGATGAAAGATGGAGTGTTTAAAAAAATTGAAGATAAATATCCAGACTAATCACCAATGACATCCTAATCGGTGATTAGTCTGGATATTTATCTTCAAGTGTTCACACTCATTTTTTTGCTTGTTACCAGTGGGTCCTTGCTCATTCTATTTTCTAGACTGCTTTGGGCTCTAGCAATCCATCTGCTCTGCTCTACATGAAACTGTGGGTTTTTTCATTTTGTTTGAACTATTTGAGTGATAGGTTGTGACTAGTGATCTGTGAATTGGTAGAGCTTTTGTTGGAAATTTGGCTAATGTGGATGCATAGATGTTGTCATTATGGCAACATATGATCTCTATTGATAGCGCAGAATCTACAATGCAAGTATGGCAAGTTGAAGGAAGAAATTGTCTAAGTATGGATATAGTGATCCTGACAGAGCACCCGATGAAGATTTAGTTGGCGACGTCCACTGGAGAAATATTTTTGTTTACGTAGTTAATTAAAGCTTCTATAGAGTATGAGGACACCCCATCTCAGTGTGCATAAAGTTTGGAGTAGTACAGATGAAGTTATTTGAAGTTTACCGAAGATAGTTTTTGCAGACAGAATAGTTTTGGAGACAGTATTAGCGAAAGAGTTAAGGGATTATTTTTGTTTGTCAAAATAATGACTTAACATTATGAAGGGATGACATCCTAGAAGTTTACTCTTGGATAAATATTTTGGAAGCTGACCATATAAAGTTATTAGCTCTAATAACTCATATATTAGGCATACTTGAAATGTAATGAAATAGTGAATATATGTGATGTGTAAAAAGAAAGAAAAGGATAACTTGCGATAGTTGTATATTGTGATAGCAGAAAAGGCTATTGATGCAAAGTTGTAAGTAGTACCATACTATAGTTAGAAACATTTTTTATTACCTATTTGGGCAGTGAGATCAGCTGGCGATCAGGTTTTGTAATCTAACTCCTAACAGGGTTAAGGCTTCTAACAAGGCCTAAAGTCCTTTAACCAGGACAAATCTACTATATGTTGTAAATTGACTCTTAATAGGGTCCAATATCCCTAACAAGATACTTTTGATTAGTGATCTTTGTGGGTACCATCCCCACCGGAGTTTTCCCTTGGCCAGGGTTTCCTCAAGAACATATCATGTGTTATGAGTTCTTTCTATTTACTACTATGTTTGTTAATCATCTTTATAATCTTTGTATGCACTAAAGTAATCTGTTATATCCATAAGTGGGAAAAAGAAAAAGTTTGTGAAATATTGATTCACCCCCCCTCTCAGTATTTCCTATTTCTAACAATTGGTATCAGAGCACAGTTACTCAGAGAAGGAACATTCAAGGAAAGCTTAGTAGCTTGAGTAAGCTCTCTATGGATATGGATCAACTTCAGAAGAATATTAAAGAAGCTCTTGAATAGATTGATATGCTTATTGATGAAAGAAACTCCTTAAGAAGAAAGTATGAAGATGCAAAGAATGCTATTGACAAATTAAAAGGTAAGATTGAAGATCTGAAATCTGAAAAGAAATATGATATGCTTGTTGAAGATTGTGATGAATTAGAAAAAGAAAATGAGATCCTTAAGCATGAACTGAAGATAGTAAATCTAAAGCTTAGTATGAAAGATGGAAATTTGAGATCTGATAATGAAAAATTGAAAATTGAGAATGAAGATCTGAGATCAAGACTTGAAAAGGAAACATCTGAATCTGAAAAAGTAAAAGTGCAGTATGTGGAACTTGAGAAGTATAATAAAATTGTGAAGGGTGAATTAACTCAATCTAAACAAAAACTTGAAAGGCTATATTCAAATAGTGATAAGACAGAAAAACAAATTTCTTTTGAAGAACCATTCTTTGATAGGACTGGATTTGGATTCAGTATGTTTAGAACAAACCATGAAAGTAAGAAGCCAGATCTGAAGACATCTGAAAGTGTGGAGGAAATGAAGCTAGATGAGAACACATTGGTAGATCCACCTAAAGAAGAATCAAAGCAAGAAGAATCAAAATAGGAAGAATCATCTAAAGGTATGCAAAGAGAATTCAAAGGTAGATGTTTTGCTTGTAATACTATTGGGCACATGAAGAGAGATTGCACAGGTAAGCAATTTAAACCTCTTAATGGACATTGTTATAATTGTCATAGTTTTGGACACAGAGCTAATGAATGTAGAAGACCTAAAGTAATTTTGAATAATTATGATAGAATGATTGGGAATACTAACAATGCAGATAAGAGATTTATTGAAGAAATGAATTAAAAAAAAGTGGTAGTATGTTTTAGATGCAACAAAGTAGGACATATTGCTAGAAATTGGAGGTCACAGATTAACCAGCAAGGATAGAGATTTGGAAACAATGGAATCATTTTTTAGATATGCAACAAGTTTGGACACTCAGCAAGAGTTTGCAGAATGAACAATGGAGGTTATCATCATAACCCTAACCCTAGGAACAATGTAAGAAGGAATGAAAATGTAGGAAACAAAGAGAAAGGTTGTTGTAGCAATAAAGATGAAGTAAAATTTGATAAAGGCATAGATCAAGGAGGTATATTCAGCACTAAAAGTAGTCAGGAAGGTAATGTAACTAATGGTAAGGATGAATCTTTACCTGACCCTTCTTTAAGTACTTAAATTATGTAAGTTTTCATAGTTTAGGACTTAGTATTAGTGTAGATTAGAAATTTGAATGAGTTAAGTTTTGCGTAGTTAGATATAGGTTTTTTATGTTGCACTAATGCTATGGTTAAGTGTGAAAAAGAAAATATCATGTTTTACGAGGTCACAAAAAGTTTTATGGTTGCAGGTTTGTAGAATCAACTTTTTGAGGTTTTAGTGGCAAAATGAATGAATGCAATGTCAGATCAAGTTAATGTGAAGTGTTATAAGGTCGAAATCAAATTTATCATGATTAAAAAGTGATTGAAAAGAGATTTGAAAGAAGAAAAAGTGAGTGGAGGATGATTTGAAGAAGTTTGGAAGTAGTTTGCAGCGATGATCATACCGAAACCCTAGATTTGCAAAGTTGAGGTATTTTTTGATCTTTAATCAGTTGATAAGATGGATATTTCTATGGTTCATAATGTTAAGGATAAGAATAGACCTAAGATTAAGAAAGAACCAGTAGAACTAGCTGAAATTGATGTCAAACTAGCATTATCATCCATACCAGATGGAGTATTACACATTGAGAATGTTAAAGGATATTTAGGTTGCAAGTTTGAAACTTTGGGAGATGTAGATTTTAGTGATGATTACAAGAAATTGTATAATCAAGACATGTCAGTTAAATTTACTTATGGGAACCTAGAGAACAATGAAATTATCAATTATTCGATGAAGTATGAATTTAATGATGAGGAATGTACCAAGATCATTTTAAGTAGAATCCACAATGGGAAATTCTAGATGGAGGATAGAGTTATTGATATAATTGCTGACCTAATTCATGATGTTACTTATCAAAAGTTGGAGAGATTCCACTAAATGAAAAGAACATGAGAAAGATTGTTTTAGACAACACTGGATCTAGTTATAATGGTAGAGGAATTGCGATAAGTAAAATTAAGCAAGATGATGTTAGGTACCTTTGCAAGATCCTAACAACTAAATTATGTGGTAGTTCAAGGGAAGATGACATGACTGTAGGAATGGTTCATGTATCTTATCTTATGTGTATTGAGAAGAAACAAGTAGACCTATGTGAAATTTTGAAAATTCAATTATTTGAGAGCTTAGAAAAGATTAAGAAGGCTAAGTACACACAGTTTAGGTTTTCATCTCTGATAACCTATATGTTTTTCCATATTTTGAGAAGATTTCCTTACAAAGTTGATTGGAGTGACAATGTGAACACAATGGAAAGAATAAACTCAGTCTACATGAAGCACCTAATTGATAAAGTCAATGACAGTGTGAAGCTTGTATTGAAGACTTTTCATAATATTGTTAAGAACAAATCAAGGATTCCTCAATCCTTAGTTGAAAAGCATAAAGATGACATTTTCTTTATGGTAGACATTGATTTCACCTACATTGAAGCAGTTGAGCCTAGAATGGAATTCATAGACCCTCTTGGCTATGAAATATCTGAAGCAGAAATAGTAGGATATGTGAATAGACTATTAAAGTGTGAGTTGGATGGTCATGCAAATAGGTTTGGAACCTATGGAGAGAATTTCAACTTTGCAATAAGTTTGAGAGGAAAGAAGCAATCTAGTAGGAGAGTTGAATCTACTATGAAGAAAATACTAAAAGAATCAGGTATGTCAAGTCATGAGTTTGACATAGCTAAAAAGACTATAGAAGCCTTGAAGCAAAGTGAAAATCTTGTAATTCCACCTGTGGCATCTAGTGCAGACCTTGTTGATCCTATTGTAGTAAAGGTAAAAGTTGAAGTACCTAAAAAAGATGAAGGAGATAAATCTTTTTCTCCTATTCCTAGCAAAAGAGTAAAAGTGAGTGCAATAGGACCCAACAAGAGACAGAAAGTGATTCTACCACCTGTACCTAGAAAAGTAGTAGAAATTAAAGATGATGATGAAGTTTCAATCAAGAAGAAAACTTGGAAACCAAGAATTGAAAGAGTTAATGAAGATATATTGAAGCATGGAGACTTCACTAAGATAAATAAATTCTATGATCTATATGGATCATTTGACAAATTGAATTTTGAAAATGCAATGATTACACATATGATTTTGACAAATAAGAAACTTAGCTCTATTCATGGTAAGATCCTAGAAGATTTGTATAACAGACTTGTGAATAGAAAACAAAGAGCACAAGAAGAGGACATAAAGATGAGATAACATGTAATCAGAGGAATCGCATGTAGAGGAAGTTGGTATTGAAGAAGTCCCATCTTCTTCACATATCAATATTGGCAAAGAATCAATGGACATTGAAGGAACCAAAGTGACACTAGAGTTAGATGATGCAGTATTTCATGATCTAGGAAACATTGTTGACAATTTGGCTTTAGAAGAGCAAGAGAAGATTACAAAATCAGAAAAGGATACAGAGGTAGTGGATGCACCAACTGTATCAGAATCAGTTCCAGCAGAGTAGACAGTTAAAGGTAAACAAATTTTGACAGAGATCACTACCCCTAGTGCACCTGATAGTAAGAAGAGATAGATTGGTTCAATTTTTGAAGACCTTGGAAAAGAGGTTGAAGATGATGATCAGCTTGAGTTCATCACATCTCTTAATAAAATTATTGGAAAGAATAAGAAGGTGAAGGACCTTGAAGGCAAAGTTAGAGTTTTGACAGAGAAACTTGAGAGTGTGATCAACACTAAGGTATTTGAATCAGATCCACTTGAGAAAGCTAAAATAGTAATAAACTCTTTTGACTCTAAATTTTCTAACTTAAAGGATATTGCTAGAATAAAAGTTCAGGAAGCCTTTGAAGATGAAATGCAACAAAATTTAAGTGTAAATATTCAAAATGATATTGGTAATTTGGATGTATGCATAAAGAATTTGAGAAAACATTTTGAGATTGGAAAGAGTTTGTATATACAATGCACAAAATCAGAAATCCTAATAGTTGAAGAAGATAAGAAGATTAGAGAGAAGATAGATGTAATTACAGCTGAAACAAACACCTTGACAAGCCCAAATGTAAAGATAAGTTCTATAGAGTAGAACATAAGGAAGTTAAATGATGAAATCAGAGTGTTAGCAGAGGAGAAGAATAGAAAGATGATTAGGATTAACATCTTGAGAGAGCATATCTCAATCAAGACCTCAATTGTTGAAGACCAAATTGAGCAGTGTCTTTCAGCAAAGACATCTTTTTAGAAGTTTAGCTTTAATTCCCTGCAAGCTTGTTAGACAACAGCATACGAATTGAGTACTCTACTTAATGTTGCTGAATCCATCAGGAAGATATGGGAGAAAGATTTTGAATCATGGAAGTCAGAGTTTGGTGACTTTGTTGCAAGCCTACCACCTTTGCAATAGCTGATAACAAGGTATCAAGTTTTTTTTTTAAATTTTTGTACACCCTATCTTTGTCATTGTTCTCAAAGGGGCAGAGATAGTAGAAAATTGAAATATATGTTGAGGAAGCATACTCATAGGGGGATCTATTCTATGGAGTACAATATTGTATATGTGTTGTATAACATTTGGCCACAATTTTGTGTAAATACTTTGAAGTTTTGTTTGCACACTTAGCCAATTTTCCCATATGTTGCCACCAATGACAAAGGGGGAGATTGTTGGCAATTTGGCTAATGTGGATGCATAGATGTTATCATTATGGAAACATATGATCTCTATTGAGAGCACAGAATCTAGAATGCAAGTATGGAAAGTTGAAGGAAGAAATTGTCTAAGTATGGATAAAGTGATCCTGACAGAGCACCCGATGAAGATTTAGTTGGCGATGTCCACTGGAGCAATATTTTTGTTTGTGTAGTTAAATAAAGCTTCTAAAGAGTATGAGGATACCCCATCTCAGTGTGCATAGATTTTGGAGCAGTAAAGATGAAGTTATTCAAAGTTTACCGAAGACAGTTTTTGCAGACAGAACAGTTTTGGAGACAGTATTAGTGAAAGATTTAAGGGATTATTTTTGTTTGTCAAAATAATGACTTAACATTATGAAGGGATGACATCCTACATGTTTACTCTTGGATAAATATTTTGGAAGCCGACCATATAAAGTTATTAGCTCTAATAACTCATATATTAGGCATACTTGAAATGTAATGAAATAGTGAATATATGTGATGTGCAAAAAGAAAGAAAAGGATAACTTGCGATAGTTGTATATTATGATAGCAGAAAAGGCTATTGATGTGATGTTGTAAGCAGTACCATACTATAGTCAGAAACATTTTGTATTACCTATTTGGGCAGTGAGCTCAGCTGGTGATCAGGTTTTGTAATCTAACTCCTAACAGGGTTAAGGCTTCTAACAAGGCCTAAAGTCCTTTAACCATGATAGATCTACTATATGTTGTAAATTGACTCTTAACAGGGTCCAATATCCCTAACAGGATACTTTTGATTAATGATCTTTGTGGGTACCATCCCCACCGGGTTTTTCCCTTAGCCAGGGTTTCCTCGAGAACATATCATGTGTTATGAGTTCTTTCTATTTACTGCTATGTTTGTTAATCAGCTTGATAATCTTTGTATGCACTAAAGTAATTTGTTATATCCATAAGTGGGCAAAAGAAAAAGTTTTTGAAATATTGATTCAACCCCCCCTCTCAGTATTTCCTATTTCTAACAGCTTCCTCTTAGATGCCAACAACTCTTCAAATCTATTGGTGTGAAGCCCCCAAAGGGTATTCTACTCTATGGGCCTCTTGGTTCTCGAAAAACTTTAATTGCTAGGGAACTGGCAAATGAAACCGGTGCCTTCTTTTTCTATATCAATGGACCTGAAATCATATCAAAGTTGGCTGGAGAAAGTGAAAGAAATCTCTAGAAGGCTTTTGAGGAGGCTGAGAAGAATGCCCCGTCCATTATATTTATTGATGAGATATTACAAAGATTTGTCAGTGGGCTTGCAAGTATGCTATTAGAGAAAATATTGAGAAGGTGAGTTTCGATTGTGGTGGCTTTTGCAAACTAGATTTGGTTATGAATTTCTTAATGGTTTTTTTTGAACTGGTTTGTTAGAATTTTACAGTTTTTGATTAAGTTTTTCTCAACTTGTATCTTATTATTTCAATTTGTCATGTTCTCTTTCCTCTGCACTTTTATAGGATAATATTGAATGTGAAAGAAAAAGAAGTGAGAACGAGGTACTTGATGAGGATGATAGTGATGAGGTAGCTGAAATAAAGGCTGCTCATTTTGAGGAGTCAATGAAATATGCTTGAAGAAGTGTTAGTGATGCTGATATTCGAAAGTATCAAGCCTTTGCACAAACACTACAACAATCTCAAGGATTTGGTTCTGAATTTTGATTTCTTGGTGCTTCTTTTGGTGCTTCTGCTAGTGCTTCAGATGTATTTGCTACAGCAGATAATAAAGATGGTGATGACTTATACAATTAGGAAACTTAGTACACAATTTTCATCTTAATGAAGTGACAAATGTGTCTATTCTAGCAGGGACCTTCCACTGACAAATAGCCAATGCTATTCAATTTGGCTCCAGCTTTTGCTTGTATGAGTTTTATTTGTTCATATGTTTGAAACTTTATTTAGTTTATCAACCCTTTATCCAAGGACTTACTAACTTGTATGTATTTAGAGAAATATTAATTGTGGCAAGGAAATTTAGCTATGGAAACTTTTTCTCAAGTGGTAGATAATGCTATGAAAACCTTTCTTTTTAAAAAAAAAATCCTACTAGAAAATCAATATTGCTCGCAATCTGATTGCCAAAGTGGCCAAAGACTATGTTAGGCTAATAAAATATGGGGATTCTCTTTACCGCTGAAAATCTTTGAAGGTTGTTGCACTTGGATGGTTATGTACCATTGTTAAGAGAATTGGACCGAGTTTGGCTTACCTCAAATAGGTGAGGTAGCATATGGTTATGTTCTTTTTTCTATCTATCTGGTTTTCACTACCTATCGTTCCTTGGGATATCTTGCAAGGGTTCTATAAATTGATGGTCTATATTTTGGTGGGTGTCTTGTATGGGCCTATGAACTTTTTTAGGGTACTTGTTCTAAATTAGATGTAATAAGTTAGAGAAGTATGTCTCAAAGAGAATTTATTTTTTAATTTCAAATTTTATAAGAGCAAAGATGTTTTATTTTGAGGGTATTGAGCACACCTCTTGACTCCAAATATTTCCTGAAAGCTTATAAGAGAAGAGATATTATATGATAATACAAATCACATTAATCTAAATGACTACTACACCATTTCAAAGATCATATCAATCAAATTAATTTGAATCCTCACAAGGAAAACATAACATTCAGGCATCCAAAAATAATGGATGCAAATTCACAAACTAATTTTCTAAAATCAGCATTTCATCATATAAGAGGAACTACCAATATTAATATATTATCTCACAAATAGATGCAAATTCAAAAACTAATTTTCTAGATTCAGCATTTCATCATATAAGAAGAACTACCGATATCAATATATTATCTCCCAATGTATATTACATACAAGTTTTAAAATTATAAATATACAAATCTATAAAATATACATATATAACATAAAAGGAAGTGTTGATGCATACTGACAAATCAAATAAGGAAAGCTTATGCTCTCTCGATTTGTAAAATTTTCTCTGCCTCTACTTTTTCTTGTGTTGCCACCCTCATTCTTGCAGCTGATATAAAACAATGAAATGAATGATGGTGAAATTGAGAGAATTTTTGGGTAAATAAACTAAATAGATATAGAACAAAAATATGAACAAAGTTGAGGATAATGAGTTGGGTTTTCTTAAATAAATGAATACCATCAACCCATTTACAAAATGAAAAAGTATATGCTAGCAATCTCCAACAATGTCATGGTAAAAAGGACATTTAGTATTGGATGTAAAAGTCTTTCCTACATTTATTTCATTGATTTCTTTCTTGACATGCACATCAACCTATATATCCACAATAAGTGTTTGAACTATCTCATATCTATAGTTTGACATAGCCTGTAAGCATAGAAATGAACGATTAAATCATACTGCATTAAAATTTCATCTTGTTTGATATTTAAGAGATATTTTATAGTAATCAATTGACAATACACATCAATAAATAAATGAAAGTGATATGAATATATTGTTGGCATTAAGTATGTTTTTCATTAGTGACAACACTTATTCAGACTCTGTGTGTTTACCGAGTAGAACAGTGTTTACCGAGCAGACCGAGCTTTGCAGTTCTTATTGAGTTATCATTACTGAGTGATGAGATGAGTAGTGTTTACCGAGTGCCAGCACGATAAATAGGGAATTTAGTTTCTACCAAGTGACACTATATCTACCGAGTCTCCAGTATATACCGAGTTTGAAACTACAACCGAGTGGTTAGTATGGACCGAGCCTCCACTTCTACCAAGAGCATGACGACGCTGAGTAATGCAGTGGATTGTTGGAAACAATTGTCTGAAGGAAATTGCTACTCAATTATGTATTGTCTTTGATGTCACACTATGTCATAGTCCGCAACAATCTACTTCTACCGAGCTCAGTCGGTCTGCCAGACAGGAATATTTAGTGTTTACCGAGTTCACTCGGTTGTCGAAGAAAAGTAGTATTTACCGAGTTCACTCGGTTGCCAAAGAAAGTTTAGTGTTTACCGAGTTCAGTCGGTCATCAAAAGAAAGTTTAGTGTTTATCGAGTTCAGTCGGTCATCAAAGGAAAGTTAGTATTTACTGAGTTCAGTCGGTCATCAAAGGAAAGTTAGTATTTACCGAGTTCAGTCGGTTATCAAAGGTAAAGGATTGTTGGTGTTTACCGAGTTCCCTCGGTCTCCGAAAAATTATAAAAAGATATGGTCACCGAGCACTGTCGGCCCTTGAAGGATTTTTGCAAATAGAGTTTACTTAATTTAGCCGACTGTTATACTAAATAGTGTCGATTTGACTAATCCAAAATCATATAAATAAAAGGTCAAATGTGAAAAGTAAAAATAACACAGCAGAAGATTTATCGAAGAAAAGAAGGAAAGATATATGCGAATCTGTGAAGGATGTTCAGATATCCTTGAGGAGCAGCAGAGATTTATTCGATCAGAGAGGATCAGACTTATGCAGAACAGAGATCTGTAATCAGCAAGACAGTTGCATTATTATACAGGTCACTTTTTCATTGTTACCTTCTTATCATTGTAACAGTGAATTCTAAATCTCTTAACCGAGTTGGTTTAACAGCCATAATATAAATCCTCTAACAAGGTGACAATTCCATTGAATTGTTTTCAAGACCTCTTACCAGGCCACTCCTAGCAGGGTGTTTTAAATCCTCTAACAAGGTCACACCTAACAGTGTGTTTTGTAACCTTTTACCGGGTTGGCTTCTAACCGGGCATCACTTCAGAAAAGTGAAAATCAGTATCTAGATACATTGGTGGTTTTTCCCATATTGGGTTTCCACGTTAAATCTTGTGTCTCTTGTGTTCTCAATTACTTCCTCAATCATTTACATGCACTGATGAATATCTAAAGATAATATTGCTAATACTTTCTGCATCTTCAAAGTTACTGCAATCTATTTACCGAGTGCTAAGACAGACAACATTGTTAAGATATCTTAAAGGATCTGGAAAGAATTAATTGCGAAGTGTTTTTATGGTTGATTGATTCACCCCCCCCCCTCTCAGTCACTTCATCCATATTCCATCAATTGGTATCAGAGCTTTTGGTGCTTGCAGGAAGGGTTTCAAAGACCTAAGCTAAAGATCAGGATGTCTTACAAGAGGGAAATTCCAAAGCTTAACAGAGATAACTTTTCAGCATGGCAAGGTCTCATGCGACTTCATCTGGCTTCCATTGGTGATTCAGGATGCAAATACATTGATGAAGAGTATACAATTCCTAATGGCGCATTAACTGTTGAAGACATTGCAGATAAAAAGACTCACAACACCATGATGATAGACATTGCATCTTCTCTCAGCTATGAAGAATTTGATGATATTAAAGACTGCACTACTGCATATGAAATGTGGGTAGCACTGAAGAAAATATATGGTGGTGATGCAAATGTGAAGAGAGCCAAAGCAGAAAGTCTAAGAGGACAGTTTGACAAGATGAATATGAAGGAACATGAAAACATTGCAAAATATGTTGAAAGAATCAAAGCAAGTGTAAGTGCAATTAGAGCTTCTAGAGGAACAATCTCAGATGAGACTGTTATAAGTAAGGTACTCAGAACACTACTCCCTATCTATGCAATAAGAGTATCTGCTATTCAAGAAAGAAGATGTGAAGCAAACCACAGTATAACCTTGGATGCTCTAGTTGGAAGATTGACAGCTTTTGAATTAGACAACTATGACAACTATGTTCCTAGTTCCAAAAATATTGAATCAGCATTTGAGGCCAAGGTTTCACTAAAGAAGAACAAGAAAATTAAAGAAGTTCAGACAGACAGTGAAGAAGAATCAGAAGAAAGTTCTGATAGTGATCTTGAAATTGTAGAAGCATTACTTGCAAAGAAGTACTCTAGAGGGAAAGGTAAGTATAAAGGTAAAAATCCTTTAATCTATTTTTCATGTGAAGAAATTGGACATATTGTAGCTAGGTGCCCAAACAAGCAAGTCAAGGAAGAAAAGAGAAGTCACAAGTACTATGGCAAAAAGAATTTCAAATCATATAAGGATAAAGGTAAGAAATCGTGTTTTATGGCTAAAGATTCTGATGATAGTGAAGAAGAAATTGTCTTTATTGCTATAAAAGATGAATCTGATGATGATGAAGATAAGATGGCACTTATTTCTCATATAAGCAAAGATGATATATGGATAATAGACAGCAGATTTTCACACCACATGACTGGTGACAAGACAAAATTTGAATATCTAGAAGACTGTGACAATGGTAATGTAAGATTTGGAAACAATGAACCTTGTTGTATAAAAGGAAAAGGAAGAATCTCATTAACCAAAGAACTCATATGTGATAATGCTTACTGGGTTGAAGGACTAAAACATAATCTTCTAAGTGTAGCACAGCTAATCAACACTGGTTTCAAGGTTGAATTCATGAATGGTCAAGCAAGACTGCTGGATGGAAAAGGAAAACTCATTGGATGAGGCAAACAAACAAAAGGTAACCTATTTTATCTTGATCTCAATGAATATTCATGCTTTATTGCTCAAATAGAAGAAAGTTGGCTATGGCACAAAAGGTTATGTCATGTGAATTTTGATAACATGATAAAAATAAGCAAATTCAAGAAGGTTAGAGGCATTCCTACTTTGAAGAAACCTGACACTGGTCTATGTAAGAATTGTCAGATTGGCAAAATGAGTAAAACTAGTTTCAAGAGTAAGAACTATCAGTCTAAAGAAATTTTGGAAATTGTGCATACTGATTTATGTGGACCTATTGGAATACAAAGCTATACTGGAGATAAATTCTTTATTCTTCTCGTTGATGATTATTCTAGAATGATGACTGTTATGTATTTAAGAGAAAAATCAGAGGCATTTGAAAAGTTCAAATGGTACTTAGCAAGAGTAGAAAAAGAAACAGGGAAAAGATTGAAATGCTTAAGATCAGACAGAGGTGGTGAATTCATCTCCCATGATTTTAACAACTTCTGCATTGAAAGAGGAATCAAAAGGAAGGTATCAGCTCCTAGAACTCCTGAGCAGAATGGAATAGCAGAAAGAAGAAACAGATCTATTATGGATTGTGCAAGGACTCTAATGATAGAAAAGAACATCGCTATAAAGTACTGGAAGGAAGCTATCAGCACTGCAGTTCATACCTTGAACCGAGTACAACTGAAGAAAGACACATTCAAAACTCCTTATGAATTATGGTATGGCTATAAACCTAATGTAAGTTACATGAAGATATTTGGTAGCAAGTGTTATATCTTAAAAGAATCCAGAAGAAATAAATTTGATGTGAAAAGTGATGAAGGAATATTCCTAGGATATTCTAGCAAAAGCAAGGCATACAAATGTTTGAACTTATCTACTCACAAAGTCATAGAAAGTATACATGTGAAATTTGATGAGTTTGCAGAAAAGACTAAGGAAGAAAGCAAAAGGGAACCTGAGAACTATAGAAGATTCGTTTACATTGAACCTGAAACATTGACAGACACAACTATCAATAAGGAAGCTATATCTACCAAGCCAAGCACAGTTACCGAGTCATAGGAAGAAGTTCAAACCGAGTCACAGGAAGAAGTTCAAACCGAGTCACAGGAAGAAGTTCAAACCGAGTCACAGGAAGAAATTCAGACCGAGTCTCAGCCTGAAGTTACCGAGCAAATATCTACCGTGCCCGAGCAACCTGAAGAAGAGATCCTAGAAGACAACAGCATGAATCTTTCAAAAGGCAAGGAACCTATACTAGCCAAATATGTCAGAAGACATCATACACCAGATCAAATCATTGGAAACAAATCAGATGGTACTATGACAAGAAGCAAGCTAAAAGGTACATGTCTACTTACTGATTTTGAACCTAGAAATATCAAAGATGCATTAGAAAATGAAAGTTGGATTGAAGCAATGAATGAAGAATTAGAACAAATACAAAAGAACAAAACTTGGACTCTTGTACCTAGACCTAAAGATAAGAATGTAATTGGAACAAAATGGGTATTCAGAAACAAACTGAATGAAGATGGTCAAGTATCTAGAAACAAAGCTAGACTGGTATGTAAAGGTTATTCTCAAGAAGAAGGTATAGATTATGGAGAAACTTTTGCTCCTATTGCAAGATTAGAAGGTGTAAGAAGTCTACTTGCTTATGCAGCACACAAAGGATTTAAGGTATATCAGATGGATATAAAATCTGCATTTCTCAATGGAATTCTTGATGAAGAAGTCTACATTGAACAACCTGAAGGTTTTGTTGATCCAGACAAAAGGGACATGGTCTGCAGGTTACACAAAGCATTGTATGGTTTAAAACAAGCTCCTAGAGCATGGTATGAAAGACTCCATAACTATTTGATCCAGATTAATTTCAAAAGAGCTAATGATAACAGCAATCTGTATATTAAAGAAGGACCGGATGACAAAATTGTATTGGCAGAAATATTTGTGGATGATACTATATTTACAGGGAATGAGGATCAGTGCAAAGAATTTTCAGAACAAATGAACAGAGAATTTGAAATGTCTATGTTTGGTTTAATAAAATTCTTTGTTGGTCTTCAAATTCAGCAAAGCAAGAATGGTATATACATTACTCAATCCAAATACATTAAGGAGATACTTAAGAAGTTTGGAATGGAAGATTCAAAACTAGTTGGTACACCCATGTGTACTGGACTGAAACTTACCAAAAATGATGATTCAAAAGAAGTTGATCAGACCCTATACCGATCTATGATTGGAAAATTGCATTATGTGGTACATACAAGACCTGATATTGCCTTAGCAGTCGGTATAGTAGCTAGATTCTCAGCAAAACCTAAGGAAAATCACATGATGGCAATCAAAAGAATCTTAAGATACTTAAGAGGAACTGAAGAGTATGGTTTGTGGTATAAATTTGGAGGCAATCTAGACTTGAAAGTGTTTACTGATGCTGATTGGGCAGGAAACATTGATGATAGAAAAAGTACAAGTGGTGGAGCATTTTTTCTTGGAAAAAGACTGGTATCCTGGACTAGTAAAAAGCAGAATTGTACATCTCAATCCACAGCCGAAGTAGAATATGTTGCTGCTGCAGTAAACTGTTCAAATATTGTTTGGTTTAAACAGCTATTAGAAGGTATGAAGGTTGAAATCAAAGAACCAGTTGTTATATTTTGTGGCAATACCAGTGCAATAAACATTTCTAAGAATCTAGTGATGCATTCCAAAACCAAGCACATTGCTATTAAATATCACTTTGTCAGAGAATTGGTGCAGGACAAGGAAATCTGATTAGAATATATTCATACAAAAGAATAGATTGCAGACATTTTTACCAAACCATTACCTAAGGATGCATTTGTGTATCTAAGAGGTAAGTTAGGGGTCATTCCCCTATCCGAGGCTCACTAAATACAGTTTTAGTGATGCATCAACCAGAACATGATTGAAAATCAACCTGTTGATGCAGCATATTAAAGGAATCATTGCATATGAATCAGTACTTGAGGTACATTAATTTTCACCGGTAATATGTGAATTGTCTTTGGCATGTGTTGTCAAAGAGGGAGTGTTTGCTATGTCTTTGCTATTACTTCAAGAAATTTTAAAATAGTCAGAAGGAAGAATTTTCAGGATATAGGAAGTTTGCTGACAGAGGGAGATTTGAATCCAAACCGAGCTAACTCTTTCAAATTTCTTATGCTATGACATATTGTGTTGCCATCAATGCCAAAGAGGGAGATTGTTGGAAACAATTGTCTGAAGGAAATTGCTACTCAATTATGTATTGTCTTTGATGTCACACTATGTCATAGTCCGTAGCAATCTGCTTCTATCGAGCTCAGTCGGTCTGCCAGATAGGAATATTTAGTGTTTACCGAGTTCACTCGGTTGTCAAAGAAAAGTAGTATTTACGGAGTTCACTCGGTTGCCAAAGAAAGTTTAGTGTTTACCGAGTTCAGTTGGTCATCAAAAGAAAGTTTAGTGTTTACCGAGTTCAGTCGGTCATCAAAGGAAAGTTAGTATTTACCGATTTCAGTCGGTCATCAAAGGAAAGTTAGTATTTACCGAGTTCAGTCGGTTATCAAAGGTAAAGGATTGTTGGTGTTTACCGAGTTCCCTCGGTCTCTGAAAAATTATAAAAAGATATGGTCACCGAGCACTGTCGGCCCTTGAAGGATTTTTGCAAATAGAGTTTACTTAATTCAGCCGACTATTATACTAAATAGTGTCGATTTGACTAATCCAAAATCATATAAATAAAAGGTCAAATGTGAAAAGTAAAAATAACACAACAGAAGATTTATCGAAGAAAAGAAGGAAAGATATATGCGAATCTGTGAAGGATGTTCAGATATCCTTGAGGAGCAGCAGAGATTTATTCGATCAGAGAGGATCAAACTTATGCAGAATAGAGATCTGTAATCAGCAAGACAGTTGCATTATTATACAGGTCACTTTTTCATTGTTACCTTCTTATCATTGTAACAGTGAATTCTAAATCTCTTAACCGAGTTGGTTTAACAGCCATAATATAAATCCTCTAACAAGGTGACAATTCCATTGAATTGTTTTCAAGACCTCATACTAGGCCACTCCTAGCAGGGTGTTTTAAATCCTCTAACAAGGTCACACCTAACAGTGTGTTTTGTAACCTTTTACCAGGTTGGCTTCTAACCGGGCATCACTTCAGAAAAGTGAAAATCAGTATCTAGATACATTGGTGGTTTTTCCCATATTGGGTTTCCATGTTAAATCTTGTGTCTCTTGTGTTCTCAATTGCTTCCTCAATCATTTACATGCACTGATGAATATCTAAAGATAATATTGCTAATACTTTCTGCATCTTCAAAGTTACTGCAATCTATTTACCGAGTGCTAAGACAGACAACATTGTTAAGATATCTTAAAGGATCTGCAAAGAATTAATTGTGAAGTGTTTTTATGGTTGACTGATTCACCCCCCCCCCCCTCTCAGTCACTTCATCCATATTCCATCAGTGGATGCCAAGTATCAGAAAGTCACCGAGTTAGTTTGCAGTAACTCAGTAACTATATTTGGGCCGACTCAGTAATATTTGTGTTAGCTTGTTTAAGAGCCAACTTTGTAATTATTTTGTAATTGTTTTGGATTGATATATAAACAATATTTTTTTATCATATCCAAGGTGTGAATAAGCGAGAAGTTAAAAGAATATGTGCATATGCGAAGATGCAAGAAAGGCAAAGATAAGAAAATTACAAAGGGCTATAGTAGTATAATGAGCAGCAGAGATATATCTATCACAGAAGGTGATCAGTACATCAAAGAATCTCAATCAAAAAGTATAGTTGCAAGTAAGAGATCTACTGTTTCATCCTAACAGGTGAATCAGCCTGAAATCCTTTAACAGGGTAGACTTAATAGTCTTTTGTAAAATCTCTTAACCAAGTGCATACTTCATTGTATGTTTGTAAATCCTCTAATAAGGTGGACCAAGCATTCCTAATTGCTCCAAACAAGGTAGATCATCAGAAGTGATCATTGTAAGCCTTAATTGGAAAACTTTATAATGCAGTATTGAAGTTTTGTGGGTATCATCCTCACCCCAGTTTTACTTTCTATTTAGAAGGTTTCTGGGTCACCAAATCATTGTGTTCAAAGTGTTATGAATGCTTTATTCTTTTTGTTACTCATGCATGCAGTTAGCTTATTGATCTAAATGTTATTTGGAATATGGTTAGGATCTAAAATTTGTAAAAAGTTTTAAAGTTACTGATTCACCCCTCCCCTCTCAGTAACTTGGCTAGACTTGAATATTTCCAACATATATCAACCTTTTGAAGTTCTTCAACAACTTTAGCAACCTCGTTCTTTTTCTCAAAGATATCATCTAGATTCATCTTTGGAACACTGGAACGAATAACTACAAATCATACATGGAAACAAGGTAGTTTATCAGAGCAGAGATATTATATGATAATACAAATCACATTAATCTAAAATAATACAAATCACATTAGGCCAAGAGAGGTTGATGCATTCATTACACAAAATGAAGTTGAATCATGCCAGACAATGACAATGAGAAGTTGACTATTGGCCCTTCTATTTTTTTATTTGATAGTTGCCTGACAATGACACATTAAAAATATACTTATGAGCAAAGACCTAGAATGAATGAAATTGATTAAATAATGAAGGTATGTCAGTTTGAGCTTCAATTGGTTTTGAGAATACTTTAATATTCTCTACTTAACAAGGCCAACCACATGAAGGTGGAAGCTCATCTGGCCTCTCCCCTCCTCCCCCTAACATCAATCTAAATTCTCTATTAACATCTAATTACACACTTCATTCATCCATTTATGAAATATAACATTCAATCAATACAATCACATAACATTCATTAATATGATATAACATTCACTAATACACAACACTAATCAAGAATTCATTAACACATAACAATGTTCATTAACATGACATATAATTCAATATTAATACAAAACATTCATAGATAGTTACTTAAAACAACCTTCTTTCATTATCCAACAAAGTTAATCAAACAAGTTTTATCAAAGAGCATTTTTAAGAAATCATTTCTTTTCTGGGTTTTTCTTAGATTTCTTATTTAGGTAAAGGCTGACATGAGCATCAATATTATCTTACTCCTCTTATGGTTTTGATCTCAAATTATGATGTTTCCTCATGTCTCGAGGAGGAAGACGTTGCTGCACTAAAGTGGGGTCTGCTCCAATAACAAGTAAATGGGTTAAATTCACATACTTTTTTTACTGTTACATGTATTTCATTAACTAGTAGAACATAACATGCATTTTTCTTTACCTGAAAATGCCACATCATCATGTACAATAACATTTTGATCTTCCTCCACCTCAGCATGTTCAACATGCTCAAAAATATTCAAAAAAAGCTTACACAGCCAATTACAATTAAAGATGTTAAATTCTATTAATAATTACATAATTTATTTCCAATAGAAAATTAATACCTCCAACACTGTGATGTAAATCATGGCCTTCATCATGCCTAGGTTCTGTGGTAGGATTTGAAGGCTATAGTAAAATGTCATGCAGATTGTTATCATGAAATAGTCAATTTATGTTCAAAATTAACTATTCAATTTGATTTACTTTTCATTTGACCAATTTACCCATGTCTCATCTGTTACAGCAGATTCTTCATTATGGCTTTGGGATTCTTGGCGTAGGTGTGCAACCATGACTACATAGCCTTCCTTCAAGGCTATTATCTTGTCTTCATCTATGGGCTCTACATTGAATTATGTGCCTTGTATTTTTTGTTTAATATCATCACTTTTACATGTATGATTTGATTAAACAAAATTGTTTGCAACCTTATATATAAAATTTTGATATGAAATTTCAATGCTACTACTTATAAGTCAAGAGTGAAGTTTCATATAGCCACCAGAGCCAAGTTTGTGTTGGCCAACCTTTGTTAATCTCGCATGTGTGGCTTTTGATGTGTCTTGCAGTCTATGAAAAGTTTGAAACATGTTAGATTATATATTTACAAAGATCACTAATTAGTGCATGATTACATTCTACTTAATACTATCATGACATACCTTCTTTTTTCATCTTCTAGTTGAATTCCATTACCCTTTAGCCTTTTCTCTTTGCATCTTCCATTATTTCATTCGATTCCATCAATGGAATCATAGGAGGACACTCATACTTTGGGTTATCCTTTAAAGCCCTTCTATATTGGTCCCTCATAGTCTTTATATGTTTGGTTGCTCTTTTAAGAATAATGACTCTGCCAAAAGTTTTATTTCCAAAGAGGTCCTCTAAAGATTTAATGAGCTGAAATTTTAAGTTAGCATCCTGATCATTCCACCTTTTTTGAAAAAACAAAATTGTTAGATATCATAACATTAATATAGTACAATAAATGGAAGATAAGAAAAATATTGTACCAATATTATGAAGCTACGTACCTTTTACGTATGGTGGGCCCAAATAGCTTCAATGCCATTTCAAAAAGAGTTTCATAAAAAACATCATTTCCTACAAAAATACCATGGGATTATCAGTCCAAAATGAGTTATGTATAAGTAAACTACAATTACACTATAAATAATAACAATTTTAAAGCACCTGGAAGCTTTGGTACTTTTAACAGAACCATATTGTTCTTGTTCATCAACAATGTCCCCGCAAATGAACTAGTACTAGTAACATGGGCTGATCCAGGAAATGGTTGATCTTCACTAGTACTGGTCTAATCTATTCTTGTACTAGGTGTAGGTGTATCTATTAGTGCACAAAATAGGTCCATACAATGTATAAAATTCACACAAGAAAAATAATCAATGCATGATTAGAACATAACAAAATATAGAAAAATAAGGTTTTAATAGTTGTAGATGGTACAGAGGAAGATGTCTACAAGCACCTTGTTGCGGACAATGTAGTTTTCAAATACGGAATGTTAACCAAAGGAGGCATCTGCACTTCATCATGAGTAGAAGAATGCATTGTTAGCAAAGACATTTGCAATGGATAAAGATTAAATGGGGTACTAGAAGCATCCCAAACATAAGTTGAGTCAATAATGCATACAAAGGTTAAATCATTGGTTAAAGGTTTAAGGATTATTTACATGAAGGTAGTGCGACACTACAACTCTCACCATGTTGACAATGTTTCACATGTGTCAAAAAATCCTATAAGAAGAAAACATCATATTTTAGATCATGATCCATAAGATAGCATAAAATACAAACATATATTGAACTTTAATTATTGCTTAAAATTAATTACTTCTTACACTAATAGATTTGACTCTACATGTCAATTCTTCTTTGAGTTCCTTTAACTCCTCAGTTTCATTTTCTTCCATTAAAAGGTTAAGAATTTCATTACCATATTTATTTTTTATTTGAGTACACATGAATACATGGTTAGAGTTAGATTCTATGTCATCTCTAAATGCCGCCTCAACTTTAGATCGCAATAGATCTATTGCCTCTTTTTCTTTTCTCTATCAATAAGTATCAAGTTGTGACATCAATATCAATAAAATTGTATCAAAATAAGTCCAAAGCCATAAAGAAAAGAACATAATAAGATGACATTTTTTTCTACATAATTTGTATAATTACACTAATTAAGGTTTACCTTTGTTGAAGAAGGTTTACTATGAGGAACATCCCCACTTGTATCTTGAGGTGGAATATCCATGTCACCTTGTGACAAAGATTAGTAATTCTTAGCAATCAAAAGCGATTTGAGTCAATATTAATTGGAGGAAATTGGTTTAAATGTTATACTTATCAATCCCATGATAGGGAATTTTTTTTTATCTACACGATTCAAATTTTAATCTATTAGAAGCTCTTCCCCTGCACTTATTGATTTTATCGCACATACAAATACATGATTTCCCTCGTGTGCCTTGAATATGCAATTCAACCACTTATTAGTTGACACAGGTCGAGAACTATTTATAAAACCTAAAATATTCCATGTTGCTTTTAGCCTTCCATCAATATACATAGCGAGCCTTTTGGTTTCATCATTTTCTTTGCATTGTATATAATTTGCTGACAATGCATACCTACACATACTTTTTTTATATTGCACAATCCGCATCCAATTCTTGTAATTGTAACAAGGTCCTACATACTCCATCAATTCAACAACTTGATTATAACTGACCTTTATGCCATCCATGGAAAATAAGCCCAAACCATGTAATGAAGATGGAACTATGCGATATATCATTTCGTTAACAGAAAAATTAGTATTAACTAGAGGTAGTTCCTTGGGTACCCATTCTTTCTAAAGATGTGTGTACCTTAAGGGAACCTTCATGTCACCTTTGGTCTCATTATCATAAGAACATGACCCTCCCTTAGCAAGGAAAAATTTCATTTGTTTATCAAATTTTCTTCTAATCCTTTGACCTCTAGTTGATCTCCCTATTTTAGACCTACCAGATGTCTCACTTTTGTCTTCTATTCCTGCATTTTCCTCACCTGAGGAAGACAGATTAGAAAAATACCTATTTGGTGATACCTGCAATCTATCAAATGAGAGACATAGTAGGATCTATATATTTTTCTAACTAAAGAGAAGGAAACCAAATAATAAATTATACTTGTCGATCCATGTCAAAGGCATTAAATTTTCTACATATGTAAATCATTTTTTTTTAAGTTAGCCAAAAATTACATGATTACATGATATGTAAGCTACAAATTACATAGAAGATAAAATTTACATGATGCAAAATATACTCCATGACTATAGAGTTCAACACATAATAACTTAATTCAAATTTCTATGAATAAATCAATACCTCATACGTGGCATTGATCATACCTTGACATACATTTCATTGATCATGTTATTGATCATCCTCCTCATCCATGTCATCATCATGACTATCATCATCATCATGAATACTATCATCATCATCATCGTCGTCGTCGTCATCATTGTCGTCATCATCGTCGTCGTCATCATCATCATCATCATCATCATCATCATCATTGTCGTTGTCATCACCATCATCACCATCATCATGACTATCATCATCATGATCATCATCATCATGACCATCATCATCATGACCATCATTAGCATCATTAGAATCATCATCATCATTTTCTTCTTCTTCTTCTTCTTCTTCTTCTTCTTCTTCATTTTGTAACAGTCGTCCATGATCATCATTTACTTCATCTTCTAATTCTTCAGTATCTTCTTCCATCACATTATATTGTATTGGCCTTCCTCTTGGATCATGTCTAAAAACAAATGACCAACCCAATTTATGTGGAATGGAAAACTAAAACACTTGCTAACATTTAATAACTTACCTTGAGGAAGGTATGCCAATCATGTGTTTTCAACCCTGGCCCAAAATCACCTTTCTTTGATACAAGACTTCTTATATTTGCAGCAAATCCTATTGGAAATTTTGTTTTTTTTATGACTTCTTTTAATGCATCACTTTCCTACTCAATTAATAACCAAGCAAGGGCACTCATATTTATGCGGTCTCCATTGCTATTTGATTCAATGAAAGTTTTTAGTGCATGATTGGATTCATGAATGTCATTAGAAATTTTGGCCATTTTTCTTTGTCATGCCTTCCATCCAATCTTTTTCATAGCGTCTCTATTACATTCTTTTCAATATGCATAGCATCAAACAAATGCACAATTGGGAGATCATTGTAGTACAGAAACCTACTAAATTGACTAGTATAACTTTTTATTCCTCTAGGAAGTTGTTCATTGATGCCTTGATGACCTTTACGAGCATTAATAACATCATTAGTAAATAAAAGGCAATATCAAAATCTAAATTTCAAACAAAAATCATCAAATGGAATGACATTACCTCGATGATTTAGTCTATTTTATTCCATCTTCCATATACGAGGTGTCATTCTTCATGGCCTTGATGTCGTCTCTTCTTTACCATTAAAAAGATGTATTTCGATAGTTCAATACTTATGATTATTGTGGAGAAAGTTCCTAAACTCATTGAACACCTGATTTTCTAAACTTCTTGAATGATGAGATTTCATCTTCAGACCACAAACTAGACATGTGAATTTACCCTTTGTCTAAAGACCTAAAATATATCATATAATTAGATCATGTACAATTATCATGCACAACTTAAACATACAACAATGATGTGTAAGTACTATAACATACCAAAAATATGTGACCTTAACATGAATATATAACATACCGCAAAAATGAGTTAGCCCAGGGGCATCATGTATTATCCATACAAGAATTGCATGGAATTGAAATTTTCTTTGTCCTATTGGTCTAGATATGTCATACATAGTGATCCCATTTCATAAAATCAACAACTCATCAATAAGGGGCTCAATATACACATTCATATCTTTAACTTGGTACTTACCTAGTTGAATGAACAAAAACATTACATAATTATTATGACCATCTTGATGCAGTGTTTATAAATTAATTTACATAACTATTAAATGAAAAAATACCTAGTACAATCATTGAAAATATTATGTGCTCCCTCTTTATGGACATCCAAGGAGGAATATTATTGTTAATAACAAAAAAAGGCCACACTGAGTAATTAGATCTCATATCTCCAAATGGATTGACACAGTCCGCTGCCACTAAAATCTTGAGATTACGAGGTTCTTCTTTAAAGTGTGGCCATGTTGTTTCTATGTCTTTAAATATAGAACCATCCACAAGCATTCACATAATGTCATCTTGACTTCTATTGTGTGCATGGTAATCCATAAATTGTGCCAAGCTAGTGCACCTGAATAGTCATTGAAGACATGGAATAAGGGGAATGTACCAAAGACTCTTGTGAGGCACCTTTTTTGTTATTTGATCTGACCAATATCTACTAGTATGAAAAATAGGGGATTCCATTGCAAATTCATTTTGTTTATGATATAGAATGTGATCATTGGGACATGCATGTATTGTCTGATACTGCATTCCAATTTGATTCATAATGGTAGATAATTCTCGGTATGAATGAGGCAAAATGTTTGATGGTGGTAAGAAAAACTCACCTATCAACCTACAACAACAAATACAAATTGTTAATATAATGAATCATAATGGTATGCTAACATTGAAGATGACAAAAATGGCATACCTTAGCATACGTGACATTGCTACATTGGATAAACCATTCATAACCTTAAAGTTCACCAACAACACTATAGCAGAGAGAAGAGTTGTTTGGGAGCCTTGGTATAGGGGCTCGTATGCCTTCTCAATTATAGCTATATCAAGACCATCTTCATCATCATTAGTATATGCACTAGTACCATCATCATGATCATCTTGATCAGCTACGCCAATACCATCTTCTTCAATCATATCCTTTGGCACATTATCAGCTATGGCAATACCATCATCTTCAATTGTGTTCTCTACCATAGGATCATCTGCTTCCATGGGAGCGTTATCATTGGCTTGGATATTCACACCTCCATGTTCCTCTAATTAGAAATCCACATTCACTAATCAACAAAAATCGTGCCCCCCTTCAATGTGACCATATTGCCTACAATGACTCTGGGCTGTTTTGATTACAATTTTTCAATTCTTTAAGCCCTTATACTTTTTGCAAGGACAATAACATTTTTCAACATCTTTTATTTGGAACTGAGACCACAATGTAGCAAGTGTCTCGTTATTTTGTTTTGGGTTCATATTGCCAGGTGTGGACTTTCTTCATAGGCTATAAATATACAAAATGTAAACATACAAACATTAGTAGTATCTTGTATATAATCAAAAAAATAAAAATATTATAAGATTATACAAGATTTACAAATACACACACAAATCATGCTCACTAGCCCATGAAATATTCAAAATGACAAGTATTTTGGGAGTTACACAAATCTCCTCACTAGACTACTGAATTTATGGATATTATTCTTGATGCTAAAGCAAATAAAAAATGTGAAGTTGAAGCAATTACATATAATTCATTGCCGCCTATATATATTCTGCTAGTGTCTAGATATAATTCATAGATGTTTGTGTTGAATTTTATTTTTTTCATTGGATGAAGAGTTTCATCTTTCATTTATATGAGTCTTTACCTCCCAAAAGACATGTCTCCTAGTTGGCTGACTAGGCATAGTTGGCCAACTAGCATATAACAAATTTATTTTAGTTCTAACAGATCCCTAGGGAAGTCACGTGAACTATAAAGGTAAGTATTGTAATTAGTAGACAAGGGTTAGAATTTTATCCAAGGAAGACTTTACTTCAATTTACACTTCAGTTTGTAATTAGAGATTATAGAGAATATATTCTGGAGTTTTACAGTCACATTGTCTAGTTTGTAAAGATATACAATATATTTTTGCAAAAGAAACTTGCAATTGAAGATAATAACACATCATAATTTGGCATTGTAGTGGAGGTGATTCCATACCTAGTACAAATTATTTCCTTTAAAGCTTCCAGATGGCCTTTCTCTGGGAGTTGCATTAAGGCATTCAATTGAGCATTAATGCATTAATGCCCATCTATATCTAGGTTTGCATTACACATGCTTAAGGAAAAATTTCCTAATACAACTGAAGAGAGTAATTAATATGGAAATTGAATCAAATGTAAGCAACATATGGCATTAATTTTCAAAGAAAGTGACAATTTAAAAGAATTAGAAAAATACAATGTACAAGCAATGATAGTGCGCCATGGGAAGTCACAATAAGTATGAACCCATAGAGGATTTTCATTGTTTCCTAAAAGAAGATCATTTTCAAAGTGAGATTTAGCTACATAGAGGTAAATCCATGACATACAAAAGGTAAGAGAACCTCAAAGTTTCTGACATATAATGTTGTCATGTCAAAAGGACAACAAAGTGTAGTTTTTAGAACAATGCAACAACAATCTCTCTTAAAAGGAACAACCATCATGTTATAGAGTTATTGAATATGGCCATTATCATGAGATCATAGGAAAAAACACATCTATCTACTATTAATGAACAATTTCTTCTATAGAGGCAATTTTGAACTCTATGCTCATGTGAAAAGGAAATGTCACTCAGTTTGAAGTCCTAATAGAATAAATACAATAAGAAGACATTGGCATATCATGCCTTAAATCTGCAACAATCACAATAAGAAGATGGAACAACCACAAGGTACAAGCATGTGCAAGTGATTGTAATCATTGGAGATATGTTAAAGGTTAAGTACAATAGTAGAGCACAACCATGATACAATTAATGAAAGTGCCATAAAACACCATGATATTTATAATCAATCATAGAGAAAAGAGATAGTGTAGCAAATGCTTACATATTACGCTTAGTTTGTTCAAGATTATAGTTTGTTCAACCTCTTCCCGTAAAAACCGCATGTATACTTTAGTTAAAATAGTTTAGTTTTACAACATGAACAATAACTGATTTTTTATTTGCCAATAAATTTTTTATTAATAACAAGTTAACAACAATGCATTGCCTTTAGTTCTACTTCAAAATTTAATATGTGAAAGTTTGTCAAAAATTTAATAGTACATAAAGTACATCATATTCTTGCACGTATTGAATTGAGAATACAAATCCACTTAACAATGCTTATACTTGTATTGATATTATTGATTTTTAAATTAAATTTACATAACATCAAAATAAATACACTCTAGAAACTAGAAATTAAAAACTCCATTGTTCCAGATTATAGAGATCATAACAATGAATGTAAACTATGTTGAAGCAATGAAAATGTAAATTCATTTGAAATCTGCCAGTCACTGCCCATGAGGGTACAGTTTGACTATATTGTTGACAAACATTTATTTTTATGGTTGATATGGATTCAAATGATTGCTAGGATATGGTGTTACATTTCATTAGAGTTTTGAATAGTTTTGTGCACGTTTGGAAGGCATAATATTTTCACTTTTATTTCCCAATCTGACTTCAACATTATTTAATGAGATGTAATATGAATTTTTTTTAATGAATTTAGATATGTTTTCATATCTAGAGCTGGCTGATGTTTTTTTGAAATTTTTGGTTCAGACTCAAACATCCAATGCCAGGACTAATTCTATTATGTTTTAGTGCAAACTAATCCATCCAACTAATTGGGATTGGTTGGGGTAGTTTCTAGGAGTTCATCAAATATGCCAAAGTTTCATTGTACAATAGAAGAGGCCTAGTGTATGGATTGTATTGAGTTTTTGATAAATAACCTTCTTTCAAATGCAATTTCCTTGAGTTCTTAGAGTGATTTTGGATTCATTTTGTCATTTTCTTACATTTCAATGCATTTTGAATAGTTAGATATTGATCCTAGACCACATCTATGCATTTGTGAGGTCTGTATTTGTATTTTTACTCAATTAATTTTGACTGGAAGAGTAGTTTCAGCCATTCCTTTGACAATTTTGTGATTTTCCAATTGAATATGGTCATTCCATGACCTCTGACTACTGTAACACATGGAATGATTGAGTATTAACATGTAATATAGTTCCCTAATCCATTAATGTAATGAGAAGGAAGAATGTTTGGGTGATCACCATAATTTATAGAGGAAACTTAATGAATTTGCTTGGTATGCTACAACAATAGCCATTTGGTCTGAAGGAGGAACATAGATTATGATTTGGATCATATTATAATGATCATCTAATGGTGAAACAACTACCTATTGGACCTAGAAGCGATCAGAGATATAAGAAACCCTTGGATTAAGGGTTTAGAAGTGCTAAATTTGGGGATTTTGGGGTTCTCGATGGAATGAGCCCTATTCCTTTGAGGTTTGTTCATTTTTAGACATTTTTAAACATTGATGAAGGTTTGGAGTCTTGGGAGTGCAAGGAGTCTATGGTTTATTTTTTATTTGGGGTCTTTTTAAGCACTTCTAAAGCCATAGTGTGTACACAGTCACACCTGGTGTAAAAGAGTCCATAGAAAGATGACTATAGAAAGTTGGTTGCCCTAGTTTTATTAAAAAATGGTCTATAGATGAATATCACACAATTTATTTCAGATTTCTCCACCAAATGATCTCAAACCGGTCGCAATTAAAAGCTATGACTCTAGGTAGACTTCCTATGGAGTTAGATTTGACATTTCAATCCACACGAAGTTGGCAGAAAACAAATACCAGTAAAAAAATGTTAAAAACATAGTTTTATCAATCTTGTTTGCAATATTTCCTCTTCCAACCTTACAATCATAAACCTAACACTAGTACATTTACAATGTAACATGTTGCAGTGATTCATAAATTTAGGGTTTTGCAAGTTCATCTCTACAAGTTCATCTCTGAAATAAATGTATATAAACAATGATAAAAAAATGTGCCAGAAAATAGCAAATACATGATGCCCTAGCACATTGCTCATGGGACCTAAGTAGGTAACCAATAAACAATGCTAGACAAATGCAAAGTAAGGAAATCCTTACAAGCGGTCCTCCTTTTACACCAAATCACAGTGGCAACCCTCGCAGGTAGGTGGTCCTCCTTTTACACCAAATCACAGTGGCAACCCTCACAGGTAGGAAATCCTCCTTTTCCTCTCACCAAATAATAGTTCAAACAATCACAAATATAGATAATAAAAGGAGGGGGTGTCTTCACCAAGATCTAATAGAAGAAAATAGATATTTGATATAGTATGTGGGAAAAGTAAGATCTTCTTCTTAACCTCAAATTCCCAAAGGAAAGATCCAAATTGATCAACCAAAAGAAAATGGTTAATGCACAAATGAATTAATCGATGAAGAATGTAAAGAAAGAAGAAACCACTATATTCTATTATAATAAGGAAATACAAAAATTGTAATTGACTTGAAGAGAAGTACCAACCTCAAAATAGTGTAAATTTGGAAAACACTATTTTCTGGTGTCTGTATCCAGTTTTGGGAAATTCTGCAATTGGATCTAGCTTGGAAACATAGAAACAAAGAAAAACTAGAAACCTTCTATCTTTTTGAGAAAGGTCGACCTTGACCCATAACAGGGGTAAGATCCTACCTTGGGGCACAATCTTACCCCTAAAAGTTGACCTTGATTTGCATTGCTTTGATGGAAAATATGTTCTCAGATCCTGAAAGTTCACAGAAAAGGGTACTCAGATCTGCACTGATTTTCATTGTCCCACACCTGAATCTACAAGAAAAAAGGGTTTTTTTGTTTGGATAATGGGTTTGCCTTGGTCGAACCCCGGTTTGGAATCAACCTTGAAATGTAATTGAAATTGTAGTAAATAAACAAAGTAAATAGAATTATTCACCTTGCTTATGTTGAAACTTGTGGAGGATTCAAATCCTTGAATCCACAAGTATGGATGCTCCAAATGATTGTAGAATTTTATGTAGGATGTCGCAAATCAATTGCATTAGATCTTCAACACTAATCTTGAATGGATCTAAGAATAATAAGAATCTTGAATGGATCTGGAAGGAGGAATCTTCAACAAGAGGGCTCCAAAGAGATTGAATCCTTCAATGGCTACCAATGGATCTCCTTGATGAATTAGATCTTGAATGCTTGAATGTTTGAATAATTTAATTATTAATGATTAAATATTTGCTTGACAATGGATGGAAGATGCTTGATCGTGGATGCCAATTGATAAGAAAGAGATATTCCCCAAAATGAGAGAGGAAGGATTCCTTTTATACTAGTCTAGGGCACAAATTTTTTGGAGAGGCCGACATAGGAGAATTAAATTCCAATTTAAACCTTAACCCCTATAAATGGACCTAGATTCTATAAAATTTAAGAGTTTACTATTCCAAAATCTGTAACAGTCGACTCAAAAGCGGGAAAATAAAATTTTCAAAGCCTAACATCTGGAAACTTCTAGAACTTGAAATATGGACCCAAGGTCAGGGTCGAGGTCGACCTTGACCCAGAAGGTTGACCTTGACCCTGAGGTCAAGAATCTCAGTTTCTCAGGACCAGGTGCTAGAAATAAGCTAGAAATAGGTGGAAAGAGAAGTAGAATGGGGGGAAAATAGGGTAATCTTTAAGAAACCCCCCCTTTAAGAAAGGTGTAAAAAAGTGGCGAAAGTGAGAAGGGAAAAAATTTTTTTTGGAGAAATTATTTTCTTTTCAAAGAAAAAAAAAAAATCTGAATTGGCGAATCATTGATGCTCCCTGAAAGTAGGTGGGACTATCTTGGCGAATATAAAATAGTATTTATATTATAAAAGAAAATACATTGGTGAATAGAAAATAGTATTTATATTATAATAAATATAAATTGGTGAATATAAAATAGTATTTATATTACAAAAAATATAAATTGGCGAATAGTTGTGGTGACTGCTAACAGTGTGGCGTGTGCGTAGTTTCAGTAGGCTAAAAGGGGGGTCGATGCTGACAGTTATGAAGATACGTAATGGTTAGGTTGACGGTGTAAGTGACTTTGGTGGTTATGCTGGTAGGTTGTAGTTGAAGGCCACAAAGATATGCAAAGGACAGGTTGACAGTGTACATGACTTCGGAAGTTAAGATCATAGGTAAGATATGGGGGTTCCAAAGCCATGTTGGTAGTCTGCGTAACTTAGCTGCAAAGTTGTAGTGACATTGATCACTAAAGTATAATTAATGAGACTTAACGATGACAAGATTTTGATTAGAATCATAAACATTCATTATCTTTCTTTTCGGAGCCAAGTCACATTACATGAAAGTTTAATGCGGCTGCCAAGTTGTCAGTTCAAAATTTAAAATCATAGCTAGGATATGGTGGTTCCAAGGCAATGCTGGCAGTTTGTGTAACTTGAGTGGTACAATTATCCATTATCCAGGCCAAGATTTTGATTACACAGGACATTACAATGTCTGCAATTTTTCTTTACCGATATTCATTAATTTCATCTTGAATTACCACCTGACATGAAACATTCCTTCAAAATTTATTATGGCTGGCAAGTTGGTGATTATTTTCTTTATATACTCCTTGGTAGTGGAATTGCAGAGCATAGGAGCTTTCTAAATTTCTAAATTTGGATGACAAGTTAGTGATTATTTGTATTTTCTCAGCGTTTTCATAGAATGGGTCTTCCAATAGTTGAGGGATCATCAAATGAGAACCCGAAATCTATTATCCAACCAACTTTGGATATGGAGGAGGAGATTCAACAAGATGTCCTTAGTCATCTAATGTCTGCAGCAAGGGATCATCATCATGCTACCAGTTACGCCAGTTACCTGAGTGACATGTTTGAACTTGAAGTAGAACATGACAAGGTGGAGATGTGCGCCATTTTTTATGATCATGGCTTCGACTAGGAGGCATTCCAGGAGGAGATAAATCAGATGATCTCATTATTTTCTACTCTACACATCGACTAATCTGACTAATATTTTTTTCTTTGTGCAATGTGGATCTTACGGCTTACCGTTACGAATTTTTTTGTTAATTGTTACTTGTAAGTTGTAATTTGTAAATACGAAATAATCGAATGTAGTTTTCATTTTGGTTTTGAAAATGGTTGGTCCATAGCCATTCAGAACTTTATTGAAATGTTGAATTAGTGAATTAGTTTACATTACCAGTATTATGTATATAATATATTGTATACCAATTTTTGAATTAAATAGTAATACTGTAGTCTGTAAATTTGTAATATTGTATAGTAGTATACAAATGAAACAATGAGAAGTCAAATGACTCTTTTTCAAATAGTGTTACTGGTTCTAAAGTTACGCCTGGTTGTTTCATAGCTTCTCAACATTTAAAACATTAATTTATTATGATGGTTCCAAAGTTACGCCTAGCTGTTTCATAGCTTCTCAATGTTTAAACCTTTAATTTATTATGATGGTTCTGAAGTTACGCCTCGCTGTTTCATAACTTCTCAACGTTTAATTTAATATGATGGTGATGTGTTCCGAAGTTACACCTACCTATTTCGTAGCTTCTCAACGTTTAAAATTTTAATTTATTATGATGGTTCTGAAGTTATGCCTGGCTGTTTTGTAGCTTCTCAACATTTAAAACTTTAATTTATTATGATGGTTTCGAAGTTACGCCTAGCTATTTCGTAACTTCTCAACGGTTAATTTATTATGATGGTTAGGGGTTTCGAAGTAACGCTTGGTTGTTTCATAACTTCTCAATGTTTAATTTAATATGATGGTGATGTGTTCCAAATTTACATCTGCCTATTTCCTAGCTTCTCAATGTTTAAAAATTTAATTTATTATGATGGTTTCGAAGTTATGCTTGGCTGTTTCGTAGCTTCTCAACGGTTAATTTATTATGATGGTTAGGGGTTCCAAAGTAACGCATGGCTATTGCGTAACTTCATAAGGGGTTGAAAAGTGAGAGATGGTTTGATGGAGACTAAGTTGCATGCCACGGCCCATGTGGAAATTGGGAAGTACAAGTGTCATCATTCATGCCACATGCGGCATGCCAGGCTGTGTCGTAACATCTCAAGGTTTCATTTTTCTGGTTAGTTTAACAGTCCTGAAGTTTTGAAAAGGTGTTGCATGATTTCACAAATCTAAAAGTTTTCAGATTTCAAATTCAAATGGCTAAGGGCCAAGGCCCCTGATTTGCAGGTAGCAATTTAGCACAGTTGAGATAGGATATTAGGGACCTAGGGTTAGAAACTTAGAAACTTAGATGTACCATTGACAGTGACACTTTTCTAAATTTTGAAAAAGGTAATCACTAATTTCATGTGTGTGTGACTATGCTTGATGAGACATTGAGATTTTAATTTTTAATATAGTAGGTGGCCTGGTGGCTGGTACCATGGTTGTACTTGTGAGTTTCTTGTTACTTGTTAGTTATTAAATATAGTTCACACTTCAAATCATCCATAATTTCCAGAGTTAAAGAGAAACCAGAGAGTTTAGTACTTAAAAGTTAAAAGAATGGTAGAACAAGGATCTTTTGAGGTTGTTGTAGTACCAGGAAAGAGTGCCATTGTGCATTCAAGAACAAAGAGGCCAAACATATACATTGAAGAATGGATGAAACTATTTCCTGGATCCTCAAATTTGCAATCAGCTAATGCTTATGAATGGAGGGACCCTTATGCATTCTGTAGGGATGTTGAATACCCAAACACAACTCGGTATGAGCTCTTCATGTTTTTCTATAACAATAGAATTAGAGGCCCTCCTGTTTCAAACCCATGGGATAGGAACTTGGCAAAGTTGATAGTGCCTGAGGTATTTTTGGATGTGGACCTCATGAAAGCACTAATTCAAGCATACAATCTAGTGACACAAGCTTTCCACAAGCATGACAAGTCTATACTCTACATGTTAGATAAAGCATCTTTTACTCAAGCTTTCGACCTTCAGGGACCTATGAGTGTGGATATTGACCTAGTAGGAGAGGAGGCCCTATTTAATAGACATAGAAATTACTACCATGGAAAGGTTATGAGGAGGCATATTCATAGAGAAAACAAAGAGGCAGGGTTGTTACCCAAGAAGGTTGCAGATTCAGTTGATATTGAGCTTTTCCTTCCCTATTTCCAGAAGACCATCTATAGTCTACACAAAGTTATTACACTAGATGGAGGTTCAATAGTGACTCTTGACATTTTTGTCATGGCTACAGATGTTCGGGATTAGTACACCAACAAGGAGTTTGATTATGTGGGGCACATAATCAATGTAATGCACTTTGAGTTGATGAATGCGAAGACTGATTTGATTTTGAAAAGCTTCAAGTTCAATCACTACTCCATGTTGATGCACTTGATCCTTTATTTCAATATTGGCTACATCAACCCAGGGTTCATCAATTAGACCGAGAATGAGGGAGAAGCTATTCTGGTTTAGCTGTGGACCAGGTTATGGGATAGAACTTATCCTTTCTCT
The DNA here is from genome assembly GCA_027943335.1 of Chamaecyparis obtusa. NCBI lineage: Eukaryota > Viridiplantae > Streptophyta > Pinopsida > Cupressales > Cupressaceae > Chamaecyparis > Chamaecyparis obtusa. The sequence goes on from BSBK01010857.1 coordinate 202,334, forward strand.
AATTCCATTCCTTTTTTTAGTGATTTTGTGGATCCAGTAATGAACATGTTAGGTATTGTGAGGGATAGATTTCCTTTACTTGTTAGAAAATTGCTAAGACCCTTAGCATTTAATATGGACAATGACAATTATGAGAATGACATCAAGCACAATTAGGGTGATATGTTTTTTTTTGAGAATTTTACTCTTATAAGAGTGTATGCTTGCCCTCAACCTCCACACATACTGCAAACATTTGTCCCAGAAAGATTGGAAATAGTAGAATGCTTGTGGCAGCTTATCATGATGGATAGAGAGCACTTAGGCCCTAAAAGACATAAGGGAACCTTTCTAGCAAGGAGGTTCCAAATAGCGGATTTCTCTATAGGTAAAGATGTACTAGACCAAATCCATGAATTCCTCAAACAATTCAGATTGCCCTATGGTAAAGAAAGGATGTATGACCCTAAAGACTTCGTTAGAGAAGCATTGAGAGAAATGAGGAATCACAATTTGGCTCTAAATCAGCCTATGGCAGAGGAGGATGTTATTACAAATATTTTTAGCAAAGTTACTTGTCAAGAGAGAACCTATAAATGGGAAAATATTGTAAGGGTAGAGGAACAATTGAAAAAGGTAGACCCTACCTTCCCCGGTTTCTTTCCTGATCTCAAATACATGAAGAAAATTGAAATGTGTTTAGAGAATTACAAAGATATTATGTCTAAATTGCCAGGCATCCCTGGGGAGAAGGAGGAGGATAGAATAAACCCTAAAGAAGTTGAGCTTGATGTGGAGTTTATGAGAGAAATAGAACAAGCTGAGCAATCCACATCTGAGCAGGGGCCATCAAAGAAACAAAAGTTGATGAATGTACCAGAAAAGGCAAGGCAAAAGGCACTACAAATCCTGCCAGGTAATAGCCATTACTTTGCTAACTTAAGACAACATTTTTTGACATCAATGGTAGATGAGGGAGAAAAGGCCGTAGATGAGTTAGAATTGGCTACAGCTAGATTGGATGACAGGGTCATCCAAGCTAAAGAGTTTATAGATGATGATGAATTCATCAAGTCCGTAAAGTTTTCTCTTTAGAGTTAAGTGGAATGAATTAATACTATCTTTGAAACTAGGGGAATCAGGGGAAAAAACTGTTGAAATGATCAAAAAATTATAGGCCTATGATCCCAACAGTGAAACATTAAGTGTGGAGGAGGCAAGAGATCTTGTAAAGAGAAGTGGCATCTTGCTAATCCCTAGATGGGACTTGGAGTCCTCATTCCTAATTGACCAAATCAATAGGTAAGATAAAGTTGTAGCTTATGAAGCTTTTGGCCCTGATGGACTCACGAGGGGTTCTGGATTCAATATGGATACTAAGGCACTAGCAATATGGTGTGTGGCCCCAGAATCTAGTAAGCCCAAATTGGTTGACATCCAAGACACCACATAGGGTAGCCAATTAATATGGAGGTTGCAGGACACTACAGGATTAGAGATAGAAAATATCTTACACCATGCATCCTCCATGAATAAAGTAGTGGTTGAGGACTTGGAGAACAGGCTAGCCAGGACATTCAGAGATTATGTGGCAACTAGAAAAAAGTTTGAAGAGGAACTGAAGAAGAATTATTTGCTGGATAAGACTGTGAAGGAGCTAAAAGATGGAATAAATACTCTAAAAAATCATTCCAGGGAATTTACAGAGGTCTATGATGTAGGGGTCCAAACTAAGCATGAGGGGGTCTTAGCTACAGAACTTGCAATAGAAAAGATAAATGAGGCCATCTTACAGGCCCTGTTAGATATTCTACAGCATAGAATAAATGTAATTAAAGATAAATTTGATCTTTTTTTTAATGCTTATGGAAAGTTTCCAGAATTACAGAAAGAAGTGGATAGATATGTACAAATTTTAAATGGTTATCATGCAACTTGGTCTACCAGAACACCACTTTTTGAGAGATTGGCATTTGCTCAATCTTTGAGAAGTGATATTCCAGAGATAGTTGTGCGGGTTGGTGAGGAGATAGATAGAATTCAAGCCATATTACCACTTTTTAAGGGTAAGGAAAATTTGATAGAGGCTAAGTTAGCCATGCTTAGCTCTTGTTCCAACAAGTTTATCCATTCCATTAAGAATGGGGATGGAGCCATAAAGAGCCTTGATCAGTGGAGGTCAAATGCTGATCTTTTATTACCTAGGAAGGAGGCATTTTTAGGTGAGGGGAATAATGTTGATTTGGAGAGCTTCAATAAAACCCTGGATGAAGCTATTAAGGCAGAGATAGATCTCACCAGGTTTGTAATAGATGTCAAAGCAATTACAGATGTTAGGTGGGGAAGACAAAAAGCACAACTACAGCTCATCTAGGACTTCAATTGGCTGTTAGAGGAAGAAGTAACTGCATGGGATGAGCTAACAAATGCAAAGAAAGTTAAATCCACTATAATTGACTTGGACATTTTGGATGATGAGTATGGAGGACATCTGGAGCACCTGACACATGAGCTCAGAATACAGGGATGATAAGCTATCATTTAAGAATGGTGTAAGTTAGTTGGAATGGCAGTCACCATATCTTGTTATAACAACAGCTATCATGAATACTCATAGACAAAGGTGTTAGTTATCAGTGATCTAGGATGCAGAACAGGCCAAAAAAATTTTGTCTTTCCACCACCTGAGGGCTCATTGTATTTTGTCTTTTATTACTTTATTTCTTATGCTTTTTAGGTTTAGGGTTTTCAACCATCTGAAGCTTGTTGCATTCCCATTCATGAGGGAATTCCAAGATGGTTGAAACGAGGTATAAATAGAGTTGAAGACTCATTTTTGGGATAGAGTTGAAAGATAATAGAAAAATTTGAACAGAATTGCTTTGAAGCAAACTTCTAAGTTATGTGTCTGACCTTTTGAGTAATTTAATTTTGAATGTAATTAGCAAGTTGATTTTAATAAAAATACACTGCAACTTTTTCCATATATTGTTATTGTCTCTTTACTTTTATCAGTAATCATTAGAAGGTAATACGGTAATACCTGCCTAAGTATGTGGAGCTAAAAAATGAAGGACTATCCTATCCAATCCTCAAAGTCAGCAATTAGGTCTTTCTCTTGTTTGAATTAGTCTCAAGAAGCATAGTTTGAAGTAACCTTTCAAAAATTTGATTCATGCAAGAAAAATCCCTAATAGAGCTCATTCATTGGCTCAAGTCAAGAATCTCAATTCTAATTAAGTAAATGCTTAGTATTAGGAAATTAGGTAATTGACAAATAATAAATTGACCCAATGACCATGTTGGTAGTATTTTTAGTTTTCACAATTGTTTTGAGAATTTCCTACAATTTTCCTCCTGAAGGCCTCAATTTCGATCAAAATGCTAAAACCCTAAGTGCTAGGTTGAGATATGCTCTAAAAATCCATTAAACCCTAGAAAGGTGTTGGCACTTCAATTTTTCAATATGTCAATCTTGTGAAATTTTTATAAAATTGAAGTGTGCATAAGTGTTAAAAGATTGTGATATTTTTGCTACAGAAAACCCACAAAAAATCCTACAAATTTATCAAGATTTTCCCCCATATCCAGCCAGCCCTAGTTAAAGTTCAAATTTGAGGAAAGCCCTAAATATTTTCCACTTTCATAAAAAACCTAGGTCACTCTTTTCATTTCTATTTGAGTGTTACTTTTTGAGTCACTTTGGTTCACAGAAGAGCACGTGTGTTTATTTTATCATCATGCGAGGGTCATATCTTTATTTTCCCTAAGTCCAAAGGCCTGTTCATATAAATAATATGTCCTAAGTCCTGAATACCTCATATTCTAATTTTTCAGATGTCATTTAGCTTTGAATCTTTAATGAAGATCTAACAGCAGTCGTGTGTTCGCATGGAATCTTTCCAAGCCATGCAAACATAAGACTAACCGTTGATCTTACAATGAAGCTTAATGCAGGAACAAAGTGGGGCCACTGATAGGTATCTCACAAGTGGTGGCTTTTTATTTGAGATGGTGGGGCCAGTGTCAGAAGGATCTTCAGAGCTGAAAGTAACAAAGGAAAGATCAGACGGTTGTCATATAATCTTATAGGATCTTAGAGGCCTATGTGATCATGTGACCAACCATTGATCTTGCATAAAGACAAGCGTGATTTTTAGGTGGGAATGCCGATAGCTCTCTTCACAAGTGGTGGTTTTTCATTGGATGCTGACAGTGGTTGCATGCTAGCATTTTTTTGTATGATCGTATAGGCTATTTTTAAGTTATAAGATCATGCAACTAACCTTTATTGTTCTAACAATAAAAGTTGCAAGGATAGCTGACAGCTGCCAATGAAAAGACTGGTATGACTATTTTTTGTATGATCACAAAGGCCTTTTTCATGCTATGAGATCATGCAAACAAACCATTAGATGATATGCTAGTAAGAATCGACGGTCCTAATTCAAACTGGGGATAAAGTGATGCAAATTTGAAGTTTCTCATTGAGAAGTGACAGTTCATTTATTCAGAGGAGTAATGGTTGAATCATGCCGAATAAATTGCCGAGGTGACTTTTTTAATTGTTCATATATCAGAATTCCATGCACTCTCAAAAGCACAAAGAGATCAAAAAATTGTAGAGACCCGAGAGTGAAGAATTGCAAGGACTGGCTATTGTCTCCCGTTGATTTCCTAGAAAAAGGGTTGGTAAAATACTTATACGATTTGCTTCCCTACTAATAGAATCATAGTCCCATTGTCTGTATATCTTGCAAAGGTTTTTTAGCATAAACCCTAAAATGGCACCAAGGAAAGAATTGTCTGGTAAAATTGAGTATAGTGAAAGAGGTTTGCATGAAGATTTATTGCAGTTACTTCCCGGCTCTACTACTAGCCTAGTGAAAACCAAGAGTTTGATTCCCAAAGACCCTAGGGTAAAGGTAGCGGATGGTCTATATGACACAGCACATTTTATTAGGGAGGCCAAAATTGGTACAATCAATGCAAATGGTGACCCTGATATCACTAGCTTAGAGTTATTCAAAGTGGGTTTTAGTCAGAGAAATACCCCTCGCCCTACAAGCAATATATGGCAGTCTGACCTAGGAAAACTTGTGGTACCCGACATCTTTTTAGATGTTGATTTGATGACCTAGATTGCAAAGAGTTATGACCCAATCACTAGGGAGGTTGGGAATGCAAAAGGAATGTTATTGATCAAAATTTTTGCTAAAGAGATTAGGAAGGTGTTCAGGTTAAGTGAACCCTCAGATAGTCTAGAGAATATTGATCTTGAAGAACTAAAGCAAGTGTATGATGCACAAAGAAACTATTTCAGAGGAAAATTATTGAAGGACTTTTGCACCAAAATTGGGAAAATGGTTATCATGGGACAGAACACATAGGAGCCTTTTATGATAGTTTATTTTGATTTTAGGGCTAAGGGAGCATATTGGTCATTATGTCAGGTTTTTGGAGAGGATGTCAGTGAAAGGATGCCAATACATTTGATGTGCATGGTGATTCAAATTCTGCACCCACACTTGTCTATTACCTTTGATTTTGCTCCATTTATTGCTGAATTAATCCATAATGGATTAGTGAAGATTCAAAAGAATGAAGATGATAGGCTTTTTTGCTGGTATTCTTTCATAATGTACATGTTTTTGTTTAAAGGAGCAAACTATTTTGAGCAAGAAATGGAGTTGATAAGATAGAAGGATGGTGAAGATATGCTAGTCCAATTATGGAGCATCATAATGACCTAGGATAAAAGGGATCATAGTTTCACAAATTTTGATAAACATTTTGCAGCCAGAGTCAGGAATTTATTTGTCCAAGACAACCCAAGAATCCTAGTAGCATTAGCACAGCTCATTAGGCCAAACCAGTTTGCTAAAAATTTGAATATTATACACAATTGGGGTGATGTCATTTTCTACAATGTATCAATTGTCATCAGGTTGTATGGTTTTAGGGGAACCCCTTTTGTATTGCCTTATCATGTACCCCTTAGGATTGGAATTGCAGAATTTATTAGGCAATTAGGAGATATTGAAGAGTGTGCCCTCACTGGAAAAGGCAAGGGAACTCTGTTCCCAAATGTTACCATTGCCCACCATTTCATAATTACCAAGGGTGGATGGGTTCACATTGATAAAATCATGGCTCCATACCATATGGCTACTGCAATTGCTAGGACAGTAGACCCTGAGGGGTTTTATAATGAGATGTTTAAGAAGAAAGCCAAATGTGCCATGGTTAACCACATTTTTAACTTTCCTAAAGATATTGTCAAAAATACCCCATAGTTATAGGAATAGGAGGTTAGGAAAGAAAAATGGCTGGTGTACAAAAAGACATTGGATTTCATCCAACATTTTGATTCTGGATGGGACCCCCTGAAGAGCATAACTCCAATGGGAAAGAAAATAGATAATCATGAATTCTTTCTAGGATATCTTTCAGACCCTGAGTGAAAAGAAGGAAAAGGTGATGAAGGATGACCCAGAAAGGGCTAAACAGTTGCTGAGCAAACCTGTATTTGCAAGAGGATTACCCCCAGGGAGGTGCATGGTACAAAAGAAGATTGGTTACAATGTTGTAGTACTAGAACAAAGCCAACAAATGAAGATGGATAAAGGGATGTCCCATCAACTTCACAACAAGTTGAGAAACAAAAGGAGGTTATAGAGGTCCCTGACTCTCCTCATCTTCAAGTCTCTAAGGATGTAACTAATTCTCCACCCCCATCAAAGAAATAGAGAGTGCAAGAAAGACATGTTCATGTTGAAGAAGATTACTCTCCATCGCAGTCACCTCTAAATATTTTGGATGACCAGGAGGTTATAGAATAGGTACAACAAGTAGATGCTTTAGGTCAAATCTTTATGACCTATGAAGAAATAAATGAGGGAGTGTCAAAGGAACCAGATGAGCCCAAGTTGGATTTAACATCAGGGGAATTGGTAGGTATAGAATTAGACCTTGTAATCAAGCAAGCCTGTCATGAGTTTTTGGCTGATGATGCTTTTGTTAAAACTAGGGCTTTCATGCAATTTCTTTGGAAATTGAACATCAACCAGTTTTAAGAAATTTGTGACAAAAGACATGAAGAGAATCTAGAGAAGGATTTAAAAGTCATAGAGGAGGAAGTGAAAATAGAGATGATTGCAAAATTTAAGCAAATCACTCCAGAACAGGGAAGAGATATGGTGAAAGTATCAGGAGTACTAATCCTTCTAGAGTGGGATATAGCTTGTGCGATGGTTTTTGATGCAGTTAGAAAATAGACCACTCCTTTCCACAAGAATAAAGAGGAAGTAGAACAAGCTATCAAAGGGGTCACTTTTAGTGACAATCACTAGGCTTTGGTAATGTGGTCCCTAAGAAAGAATGAAAATAACAGGGGAAAACATATTGTCAGAGATGACCTTTCAGGGAGTCTAATTGTAAGAAGGGTTACTAATACTTCTTTGGTTGAAGCATCAGGTATGGTAATGGCCACAACACAATTAATAGCAAAGGTGGTAGAAAAGGAAGCCAAAGAGAAGGAAGAACTCACTGCCAAGTTGGAAGCAGTTTTGAAGGTTTATGGTGAGTTGAAACAGGGGATTTTTGAAAGAGATACTTTAATTGCAGATTTGAAGAAGAGATTAGGGGAGCATGGCCTAATGCAATTATCAGAGTAGATGTAGATTGCTTCCTCCCCTACTAGGCCTTCCTCTTCAAGCCCTATTATTGAATTTCCTCCTTCCATTGATGAGAAAGACATTGATCAAAAGGTAAAGGAGAAATATGAAAAGAAAATAAAGGATGTTGTTTCACACTTTGTTGCAAAGGTAAGACCTAAGGAAGTATATAAAACTACAAATCAATTGGTAGATGTCTTAACATCTTTTCAGAAAGAAGCAGCTACTGTGGACAAGATTTTGGAAAAGTGGGTTACAAGGAAAGATAATATGAAATCATTTTTTTTATCAAATTAAGGACAAATCTATTATGGATATAGAGCTAACAAACACTTACAGGTTTGTTAAGGATCTTTTTGATTTTGAGGTCAATAGGGCAAGTATAAGAAGAAGATCAGAAATCTTAAGGGTAAGATACTTCCAGGATGATTTTTAAATTTTTCTTGGTCTCATTAAGGTAGATGGGGTAATTAAAGATAAGGATCAATGGATGGAGTAGATAGATAGACAAGTATTATCTAAAATAGACTCCATTTTAGATACAGATGATAATATCCCATTCATACAACTTGTGGAGCTCCTTCAAGATGCTAGGATGCATTTTGCTAATGTCAAAATAGAGGTTCACTAGTTGGTTGCTGAGTGGAACAAACTATTAACAAAGAAGGATGAAGTCCTTACCTTTCATTGGTTGAGTGAGGAGACCTATATGACTTGGAAATCAACATATCTCTTAGAGAGTTAAGAAGAAGAAGAAGCATCAAATGAGGAGGTAGAAGGTGGCAGTGTTCCAAACCCTCAAGATCAAAGCCAACAAGGATAAAGTCAGTAAGCAGTTATCATGAGCATGGCTATTACACCTGGAAGAAGTTGAACTGCCCTTGGGAGTTACTACAGGATTTTTGGTGCTCATTTTAACGATCCATTTTAAAGTTTTGTAACAAGAATTAGAAAGTTTTATTTTCATTTTTTGTCCTATATGAATGCTCCTTTCTTGTCTTTTCTAAAATGATCTGAAGCTTGTTTGCAATCCTTATTTTCTATAAAAGGATTACCGAGATCAATGAAAAAGGACCGAGAACTTGATCAATTTGACTAATAAGTTTCTTGAGTCTGGGATATCATAGACTATAATAGGCATATTTTCTATAGAAGATAGTATCTTCTAGTTCAAGTTATTTTTAGAAGGTTACATTGTAAAGCATTTTGTGAGCATGATATAATATAGCATTTGAATATAATCCAAGATTTATATCTCTCCTTGAGTATCTCTTTTTGAATTATGAATTGTTCCAATTCATTGCATGAATAATCTGTGTGTATGTTCATATTTCTCAACTCTGATCCAGGATCAGATTAAATAAGCTTTGAATATAACATAAATTCTCTAAAGTTTTTCTTAAGGATATACTAGTAAGTAGTGTGAATCTAGGAACCTTTGATAAAATCCAAGATATACTAGTAAGCATGTGCACATTACTAATAGCCCATCGGCAATTTTTTGAAGTAATGCTAGGTTGTTTCATAACTTCTCCACGGTTAAGTGGTTAGGATGCTAATGGGTTCCAAACTTCTGAATGACTCGTGACTAATGATGTGCATAACTTTGGAACACTTTGTTAGGAACAGTTAGTTTACAGAGCTTCGTGAGGGTTTCTTGGCCATTAGTGTTGGCAGTTACAAAGCTGCGATGAAGCATCTGGCAGAAAGGCGTAACTTTGGAAAGGTTAATCAGTTACAAGATTAAATAGCTGAGAGGTTATGAAAGGTTTTGTGCGGGACTTTGCAAGGTTATATCAAATTACAAATTTCTTGAACATTCTACAATTACAAAAATCATATATATCCCTAACAGATTTACCAAACATGTCAAAATCAGCCCTTTTAACTAGAAGTAGTCTGCCTCACTTGCCCATCTTAGATTGGTGCATTGGTATTTCATATCCTTTCATATGTCATTCAGCTTTGAATCTTTAATGAATATCTAATGGCGGTCATGTGTTCACATGGAATCTTTCCAAGCCATGTGAACATAAGACTAACCATTGATCTTACAATGAAGCTTAATGTGGGAACAAACTGGGGCCGCTGATAGGTATCTCACAAGTAGTGGCTTTTTATTTGAGGTGGTGGGGCCACTGTCAGAAGGATCTTTAGAGCTAAAAGTAACAAAGGAAAGATTGGATGGCTGTCATATAATCTCATAGGATCTTAGAGGCCTATGTGATCATGCGACCAACTATCGATCTTGCATAAAGACAAGTGCAAATTGGTATTTCATATCCTTTCACAAACAAAAACTTGCTATTGTGGACAAAGAGGGACATTCTAGTTTATACAATCTACATTACAAAAATCATGAATTCAAAATTTCAAATTACAAATTACAAAAATTGAAATTGAAATTACAAAAATCATGAACAATACTTATTACTTGTACCCGTAGGCTTGTAGCTAAATATGAGTCAATTAATAAATTATCAATAAATTAATAAATATTCAGAATCAAGTCCAATTCCATTATCAATTTATCCAACAAGTACAGTAATAAGTATACAGTGTATAAAATTATAAATACCTATTAACCGAATGCTAATTCTAAATTACTTCGCAATTCACTCTTCACTCAATGTTAGTGAGTAGTCTACCTCGCCCTCTTCTATATCCCACATGGAATCCAGCTCCTGAAATTGACTACTACTACTAGCAAGAGGTTCTTCTTCATTCTGAGTTGGGTATTCAAAATCAAAAAACTCTTCATCTTCATTTTGAGTCTGGGACCAAGATCCATCGTTTGTCTCTGAACCACCATGTTTTGAAGTAGTGTTCAAAAGCCCTCATCTTTCATGCAGGGAATTCCAAATTGCCAATTCCCTATCATAAGGAAAGTCTATAACATTGTACTAAGTTACAAACAACCTCAAGCAAGTTTCCAAATTTCTATCTAGTTTGTTTCTAATCTTTGATTTCAAAAACCCCAACGCACTGAAAACTCTTTCATCTTCCACAGACCCCAATATCATTGTTTGACATAAATCAGCAAGTTTTAAATATTCTAATATTGAATCATGCAGTACTTCACTCTACTCTATCCTTTTCCAAAGCCTGGTTATTGCACCAGGTTGAAATGGATTCTCCAAGTTTTTTAATTGCAATTTCATACATGATGCAAATTGTCTACATTGTTTTTTAAGCTTAGCTGAATCTATAATTCCATCAACTGGTTGTCCATTGCAATCTACATGTTTTGAAAACTCTCTGATCAATTCATCAATTTTTTTATGAAACATATGAGCATCATGTTGTCTATCTCTGATGTTTTTCCAAAAAGGAGGAAACACACAACCCATGGCCTCAAGAATTTCTTCTCTATTGAATCTTTCACGAATCTCACTTGAAAGTTGGTAGGAAATTGACTTCAAATTCTCACTTGCAGATTTAACAAACATGTCAAAATCAACCCTTTTAACTAGAAGTAGTCTACCTCGCTTGCCCATCTTAGATTGGTGCATTGGTATTTCATATCCTTTCACAAACACACATAAATCATTTTTTTCATTGAATTGAAAAAAATTCTTAGCATGATTCAAATCTGTAATTATTTGCCACCTGAAAAAATTTGGGCTTTGAATTGTTATCATATCTGAGTATAAATTATCCAGGGAAATGCATGTCATTTTATGTAAATCTGAGTACTCATGGATATACATAGTCCTATCTTGGGCTTTCTTAACAAGCTTGTTCATTAAATCCAACATGGGGAGAAGACTGGCTAAAGTTAATAGAGTCTATATATCACTTAACTTATGTAAAAAATCAGGAGCTTTGTCTACTGTGAGGCGTTGCTCATATATTACTCCGATCAAGGATTGATATTCTGTTAGAACTCTTTCTACTGGTCCATGCAAAGAGATCCATCTAGTCTCAACATCCTTGAGAAGCTTGTTTCCTAGTGTTACTCCCTCTGAGAAAATCTTAAATTCTATAAAATGTTTATGACTTCTGCAGAAGTAAGAGTATATGTCGTGAACTAGATCTTCAACTTTTGACACTGTAGGAAAATCGCTTACAATTTTATATGCTAAATTCATTTGATGGGCCATGCAATGTATGCCAAGCATGTAAAGTGCAATACTAGTTTGTAATCTTGCACAAAGACCATTCCTTTGGCCTTGCATTACTGCAGCTCCATCAGCTGCAACACACACTAACTTCTTTCCAATTGTCAAATCATCCATACCAGCAACTTCATGCAAAGCATTCTTCACTTCAGGATATAAGTTTTCTATTGTTGAATTGCCCCTCATTTTATGAACACAGAGTAGATGAGCTTGGCAGACATGTTCTTTTACTATATACACATGCATACAAATCCAAGTAGTGTTATCTACTGTAGTAACTTCATCTATGGATAATGAAATGAATCTGGACTATTTTACTTTCTCCTGTAAATTTTTCTTTTCCACCTCAAAAAGATAGTTTTGTTGGAAATATTCAGGAATTAACCAAGTTACTGAGAGGGGAGGGGTGAATCAGTACCTCCAAATTCTCTTCTAATTTTAACATGTATTTTACTTTTTAACCTTTGCATACAGAAAGCATGAAACTTAAAAGCATTCACAATAATGACACATAGATTTGGTTACCCAGAAACCTTCCAAAAGAAAGTAAAACTGGGGTGGGGATGAAACCCACAAAGCTTTAATACTGCAGAATAAAGTTGGCCGGTTAAGGCTTACAATTTGATCACTTCTGATGATCTGCCCTGTTAGGAGCAATAAGGATTGCTAAATCCACCCTGTTAAAGGATTTACAAACATACAGTGAAGTATGCACTCGGTAAAGAGATTTATACAAAGACTGTTAAGTCTACCCGGTTAAAGGATTTAGTACTGATTCACCTGTTAGAATGAAACAGTAGATCTCTATTTTGTAACTGGATTGCTGAATGAGATTCGCTGATGTACTGATCACCTTCTGTGATGAATTTGTCTTTGCTGTACCTTAAAATTCTGAAGCCTTCTGCAATTCGCTTATTTCTGCCTTTCTTTCCCTTTCACATACATTCTACTTCTTCTTTGTATTATTTCTACAACATTGTTTATATACAAGTCTCAAACAATTAATTTACAATTGCACAGTCGGCTTGACAAATAAACATAAGTGCTACAAAGTCGGCCCAAATATGGTTACTCAGTTCCTTCAAACTGACTCGATGACTTTCTGATACTCGGCGTCCACTGCATTACTCGGCATCATCATGCACTCGGTAGAAGTGAAGGCACGGTTCATACTAATCACTCGGTAGGTATTGAACTCGGTAAGCATTGGTGACTCGGTAGACAAGATGTTACTCGGTTTACATTGTCCTGATCGGTTTGTACTAACTTGCTCGGTTTGCACTGTCTGCTCGGTTTGCACTGTCTGCTCGGTTTGCACTATCTACTCGGTTTTCACTGTCTACTCAGTTTGCACTGTCTACTCGGTTTGCACTGTCTGCTCGGTTTGCACTGACTGCTCGGTTTGCACTGTCTGCTCGGTTTACACTGTCTGCTCGGTTTGCACTATCTGCTCGGTTTACATCCAGAATGCAAATAAGTGTTGTCACTAGTGGCAATTCAGCTTAATGCCAACAATCTCCCCCTTTGGCATTAGTGACAAAAACACTTATTGGCCAAAAATTTATATACACGAATCATGCTGAGTTTTATTTTGATTTTTCAAAATTTGTCTTTGTTATAGGGCTTTATTCATTGTCTCCCCCTTTCAATGTGCTAACTGTTTCTTATACAAATCTATACAGTATAGATATATCTCCTTCTGTACATATCTCCCCCTTTTTGACGATAATGCCAAAGGTGCATATACAAGTTATTTACAGAGAGAATCCAAAATTTGATAAGAAATCAGAGTGTACCTTCATTATTAGTGCCAGGGTTCTGTCCTAACTTTCTTGCAGAATCTTACATGTTTGTATAGCAATTTGGACTTCTGCAGAGAGTTCAATCATGTGATCTGCTATAGAGAACTGATTGTCATGAATCAATGTTCTGGAATGTTCAATGTGCTTATACATTGTATTCATGATGGGAAGGATCATGTGTTGGATGTCTAGCAGTATGGACCGGATCCTTGAGTCTTCTTTCAGTAGATCAGACTGCATATTGGATAGATGTGAAATTTTCATGTGATGAGCAGAGCTTGAACTTGGTTCAAGTTGCAGCTTCTGTATGCTAATCTTCATATCCTCATCCATTTTATTCATTTTATCTTTGACATCCTTTGTGAACTCAGCAAAATTGCATAGTCTGGCCAAAAGAGAGGTAGCATTCGAATAAATAGACTCTGTGTTAGACAAAACTGAAGACAATTCTACTTGGTTAATAGCTATGTGCTGAGCAATGTGCTCAAGCACTTTATTGTTGAATCTCTTCTCGGCTCTTTCAACTAACTTTTCTGTCCCGGATGAGTCCTCATTGTATTTCTCAACTGCTTCTGCTAATTGTAACAAAACATGCTGGGAGGAGTCTACTTTAATGCCTAATGCATCAGACAAAATGTCCTTAGCATCCTTGATGATTTGATACTCCTTGTCTCTCTCCTCTTTAAGCTTCTTTTGTTTTGCTTTCCTTTGGAGGATCTCACCTATATTCTGCATCTGGTCTGCTGAGAGATTTGCAAAATCTAGTGTAGGAATTTCTATCTCTTCATCTAGGTCTATATCCTCAACTATATTTTTACCCAAAAATTTTATACTCGGTAGAGCCTTAGGCTTATCTGTACTTAATACTTTTGTAGTAGTGACAGTAGATAAAGTAGGGCTGGCTATTGACACTGGTATACTTTCTACTGGAGAACTTAAAATATTTGAAGATTCAAAAGCTGGAAAACTTACTGATAGAAAACTTGATGGTTGCTCGGTAGAAGAAATGGTTGCTGCCTCTGATGTTGCTGGGAATGATTGGACAAATGTAGAAGTTGTCACAACCATGCTTGAAGGTGTCTCTGGGCTAGATGTAGAGACTTTCACTGGAGATGTAGGAAGGGATGCAATGACTTCTGCTGCTATCCTTACAGTATCATCTACCTCGGTGTCTTCTTCTTGCTCATCGCTGTCATCTTCAATATCTTTAATTATTACAGTTTCAATGCTCGGTTGGTGAAGGTGGTAAATGTTCTTCCATGTGGCTTTTGCAGCCTTCACAACCGATTCAATATTGTTGATCAAAATCAAACAAGTATTGAACTTCAATGTCATTTTATTTTCATTTTCTTTTAGTGCCTTCTTTACTTCATCATTATTCAGGCTCGACATCAACTGTCTCAGGTTTTGATCAAATATGTCTATCACAGTTTTCCTTGCATTGCTCCATCTCATTTTTATTGGATTTAATAGAACTGCTGGAATCTGTGGGGTAATTTCTTCAGGAGAGTATTTCCATTGTCCCATCTTCTCAACAACAGCATCTTCTATTTCCTTCTGTTCTGCTTCCGATCTGGTTTCATATCTCAAGGATTTTATGTTACTTACTCCAGATCCTGATCCATCTCTGAAGAGTTTGAGCTTTTCTTGAAGGGATAGAGGAGGCCTTTTGAATACTATGTCTTTATCTACCTTTTCTGCCTTGTCTGCCTTTCCTCTTGTATTTCTCCTTGTAAACACAGCAGTGGGAGGCACAGATGCCTTAGTGATGAAAACTTTTCCTTTCTTCTTTGCAGGTTCTGGTTCCTCTGTTTTCTCATCCTTTTCTTCTTCTTTTTCACCTATTTCTTCTTTCTCCTCGGTTATCATTTGCATTTTGGCTATCCTTTTCTTTCCTTTGTTTACCGCCTGTGGAAGCTTTATGCTTAGTTCAATTCTCATCTTAGCTTCATCATATGTTCCAAAATATGGGGCTTTGGGATTGACAGGCTGATTTAGAAGTGCTTCAATAATGTTCTTGGTTTCATCAATATTTACCTCATAGGGAAGAGGTTTTACATATACAGTTCTCGGTTTAACTGCTTGAATATACACATTATCACAATCTACCATAAAACAGATGTCATCTTTGTAATCTTCCACCAACTTCTGTGGAATCCAGAATCTATCATTCATTTTCTCTTTGAAAGACTCAAAATAATTATCTATGATGCTTTCAAAATTTTCACCCATTTCTGCGATGTATTCATTAATTTCATAAAGTACCGGCACATCTTTTCTCCATACAACTTTTCCTTTTGAAGGGAAGAATTTCTGAACATAGAAGAATAAACAGACTAACAAGGATCCAAACTTACATGGATTATTTTTGGAAGTTTTGATGCTTTCCATGTTCTTGTTGAACTGTTTCAACAATAAGTCTGCTAGGTCAAATGTCAAGTTGTTTTTGACCACTTTGTATGCTAGGTCAACAGCTTCACATGAGACACTGTTCTGTCGACTAGAACTGTAAATCTTGTGTGCAATGATATGTGTACCAAACTTTAGTTCAGCGTCGGTAATGCTGCTAACTTTCATGCCTCTACCATCCCACTCGGCTAGGGTTTTCTTTTCTAGTTCCGTCCGACCTAGGGTTTTGGTAGTTTTAGCTTTGTTCAACATGGGAAGACCGGTGACTTGATGAATCATTTTCTTTGTGATCTCAATAGGTTGCTCAAGCCAAATCTTGCCATCATGTACTCGGCTGAGAATGTACCTAACCCATTTATCTCGAAAGTTTCGAGGAAGATGTGCAATGTGGACTAAACCCTTATCTTCCAGATGTTTGTGCTCGGGTTTCAAAATACCATCCACACATAGTTCCTCACGCACAATGTCTAGTTCTAGGTTTCCCATTTCTTGAATTGAACAGTTAAAATGATTACAGATATCGTTGATAAGCAGTACCTTAGGAGGAATCTGAGATTGAGCTCCGTTCGGATCTAGGGCTGCTGCAATTGCGGGCACGATCTTAAAATCTGGTGCTTTCCACTCCCCTTGAACTATCATATCAGATCCTTTCTTCGCTGAAGTGTTGGATGATGCCATGGTAGCTCACAGAAAATTCCTTTCGCAAGAGTATTAAATCGCTGGGTTGCCCTTGAAGTTATCTGCTCTCAAAGTGCTTAAAGATTCGCGGTGAAGAATGAGTTCGATTACTTGCTTTTTGTTTACAATTCTGTCATTAATGCTCATTTCAAATTAGGGTAGGAATTCTGACAGACTATCACCCACCAAGAATTAATTGCTCGGAAAAGACTTCACAACTCGGTGAACTCGAGAATTCATAATGCTCCGACCTCGCTCGGTAAAGACAGGTACTGACCTTGCTTGGTGAAGACTATACCGACCTTGCTCGGTGAAGACTATACCGACCTTGCTCGGTGAAGACTATACCGACCTTGCTATGATCTCACTGCATCTTGCATGCTGATTTAGACTTTTCTTTTAATTTTGGTTCTGGAACTGCTTGAGATTGATCTATGAGAGTACAGTTCCAGTGCTTCCTTGGAAATTTAATCTGAGTTGGTAAAGCCATCCATTCCATTACTTGGACTGGATTGCTCGGTAGCTTTAGGAATCCATTTTTGTCTCACCTGTTTCCTGACCTTAGTTGCTTCATTCTTCTTTCCTTCTTCAATTTCACTAGCATTCATGCAGTTTCTGGCTATGTGACCAAGTTTGGTGCATTTGAAACATCTTACTGTAGTGTCTCTTTTCCTTAGATGATGTTTTATGCAATTCATGCCAATGTGTCCATATTCTCCATAGTAATGACATCTACACCAGGTGTTGTAGTCCCATCCAAACATTGCTTTCACAATTTGTTCTGCTGGATTAAAATGTCTTGGATTTGCATTCGGATGCCTTGTGACCTTGTTTGTTGCACTTGTGACAATTACCTCTGAATCTAGGTTTTTCCCTGCATTCATTTGCTTTGTGACCAGGTTGATTGCAGCTATAACATTTTCCATTGAATTCTGCTTTTTCATTGTTCCAACATTTATTTGAAGTATGTCCTATTTTACCACAATGATTACAAGTAGGTTTTTGATTTCTTTTAGTACCTTGCTTAGAGGATTCACCTTCTTCTTTGTATCCAAGTCCTGCTTTTCCTTTTTGCCTATGAAGATTTCGTTCATACAGCTGATTCAAGTCTTCTTGACTTTTCAGCATTCTTTCATTGATTTGTTTTTCAGCGTTTAGGTCATCCATCAATCTTAGATTGATTTCCTTTTCAGATTTTAGTTCTTCTCTTGTGTTTTCTATTTCTGATCTTAGATTTAGAATTTCTTCATTTGTATGAGAGATCTGATCAATTAGATTTTCTAGCTGAAGGGTTTTGTTTTGGACTTCAATGTTTCTTCCATCTAATTCATCTTTCAACTTGTTTTTCTGTTCCAAGATCTCACAGAATCGTGTAGAGTGTAGTTCTTGTTCTCTTTTCAATTTTCTCACTTCTTCCTGCAGAGACCCATTCTTTTCTAGGAGTTCTTTGATATCATTGTTTGCTTCATCTGAGTTGTTTGAGGGAAGAAGATCTTCAATCTTTTCTTCAATGTAATTCTGATCATTCATCTGATTTGCAAGTTCCTTCCTTCTTCTTAAGGATTGGGAAAGATGTTCTTTTGCTTCTTTGAGTTTAGCTATGGCCATTTCCAGATCTAGCTTTTCATTTTCAATCACCTTGTTCAGTTTGAATACCTCCATTGTCCTGGATCTTTGCTCAAGCTGGTTAAGCTTTGTCTTGAGAACCAATGCAGCTCTGATACCAATTGTTGGAAATATTCAGGAATTAACCAAGTTACTGAGAGGGGAGGGGTGAATCAGTAACTCCAAATTCTCTTCTAATTTTAACATGTATTTTACTTTTTAACCTTTGCATACAGAAAGCATGAAACTTAAAAGCATTCACAATAATGACACATAGATTTGGTTACCCCAGAAACCTTCCAAAGAAAGTAAAACTGGGGTGGGGATGAAACCCACAAAGCTTTAATACTGCAGAATAAAGTTGGCCGGTTAAGGCTTACAATTTGATCACTTCTGATGATCTGCCCTGTTAGGAGCAATAAGGATTGCTAAATCCACCCTGTTAAAGGATTTACAAACATACAGTGAAGTATGCACTCGGTAAAGAGATTTATACAAAGACTGTTAAGTCTACCCGGTTAAAGGATTTAGTACTGATTCACCTGTTAGAATGAAACAGTAGATCTCTGTTTTGCAACTAGATTGCTGAATGAGATTCGCTGATGTACTAATCACCTTCTGTGATGAATTTGTCTTGCTGTACCTTAAACTTCTGAAGCCTTCTGCAATTCGCTTATTTCTGCCTTTCTTTCCCTTTCACATACATTCTACTTCTTCTTTGTATTATTTCTACAACATTGTTTATATACAAGTCTCAAACAATTAATTTACAATTGCACAGTCGGCTTGACAAATAAACATAAGTGCTACAAAGTCGGCCCAAATATGGTTACTCAGTTCCTTCAAACTGACTCGGTGACTTTCTGATACTCAGCGTCCACTGCATTACTCGGCATCGTCATGCACTCGGTAGAAGTGAAGGCACGGTTCATACTGATCACTCGGTAGGTATTGAACTCGGTAAGCATTGGTGACTCGGTAGACAAGATGTTACTCGGTTTACATTGTCCTGATCGGTTTGTACTAACTTGCTCGGTTTGCACTATCTGCTCGGTTTGCACTGTCTGCTCGGTTTGCACTGTCTGCTCGGTTTGCACTGTCTGCTCGGTTTGCACTGTCTACTTGGTTTGCACTGTCTGCTCGGTTTGCACCGTCTACTCGGTTTGCACTGTCTGCTCGGTTTGCACTGACTGCTCAGTTTGCACTGTCTGCTCGGTTTACACTGTCTGCTCGGTTTGCACTGTCTACTCGGTTTGCACTGTCTGCTCGGTTTACATCCAGAATGCAAATAAGTGTTGTCACTAGTGGCAATTCAGCTTAATGCCAACAAGTTTGTCATTTCCCATCCAACGTTTGTTGACCAATGTGACATGGGATAGTGAGGAACTTTCAAAAAAGATAATAAATTACCATATTCTAAGAAGTCTCTCATAGGACGCCCCCTCGACATAATATGAAAAACAACACTCATCTGAATGGTCTTTGCCAGGTTTGCTTCACTAGCTGCATGTTTAAACCCAACCTTGATTGGATTTTCACTACTAGCAATTACTGCCATTCTCTTGTTATGCTCTTCATATTCTATGGCATACTTAATATGAAGACATTCTTCCTTTGATTTCCATCTCACTACTAATATTTCTTGTCCGTCTATGGTCTGTTTTTCATAAACCTTACCAATATGCTTCTCTATAGTGTCAAGCTTTAGCTACAACTTCTTCTCTCTTTTAAGTTTCCAGGTACAAATCTTACACCTGCATTCTGTTGGTTGTTCATCATTACTTAGGACTAGTTCAATGAACCAGTACTTTGCTACCCAATCAACCTTAAATTTCTTGCCATTTCCCACTCCCGCCCATTTTTACTTCCCTTTTTCTTTTCTTCCTACCTACATTATTATTATCTTCATTGCTACCATTTTCTTCCAACTGGTTCTGCGTATCCCTTATAAAATCTTCTCTTGTGCCACCATTGTTATTCTCATTTGATGCATTTTGATTTTCATTTAAGTCAATGATAGCCCCAACTTGTGGTACTGGTACTGGTGAGCTACTGTGAATGGATTTTGCACTCGCAATTGTAGATGTTGATGGAGTAGAAACATTGCAAACTCCAAAGAAAGCCTTTATGGTAGTATCTTTAAGTTTTGGGTTTTTTGATGGCCTCCTAGACCATTCACTATCCTGAGGAGTCTTACCCTTGTCTAGCTTTCCAATCTCCTTCACTACCCTGAGTCTCAACCTCCCCTGATATCTGAATCCCTTCAGTAATAGTAGCCTGAGGATACTTAATCTCAGCCTGAGGATAG
>BSBK01010858.1:0-208839 GCA_027943335.1 Chamaecyparis obtusa
ATATAGATACATGTACATACATACATACATACATACATACATATATATATATACACACACACACACACACACATACATATACATATACATATATGTGTGTAAGAAAATAAAAGATAAGTAATTTACTATTAAATTAAAGAAAATAAAAGAATTAAATGGTTTCAAAACTTGTTGAGTGTAATATTATCAAAGTGTGTTTCAAGAAAAATAAAATGTTATTATTGACAAGTTTTTCTTGCATTAAGGAAATATTATAATTTTTGTGGAAAATCATGCTTGGATTAAAAATAAAAGAATTGTGTAATTTTCTATATTTATATATTTATACAATTTACATGTAAATTTAGCAACAAATAACATAAGTATATTAATGAATTATGAAAATATAAAAAAATATATTTAACAAGTTCGCAAACAAGTTGGTAAGTGTTTAAAAATTTATAATTTTATCAATAAAATTATCATATATTAAATAATAATAATAACAATTTTACTTTAAGAATTTTTATTTTCAGTCTTGAGTGCTTAACCTTTCCTTTAATCTTTGTATATCTAGCCTTATGTTGTGTTAACCTAAAAGTAAGAAGCTTATATTTCATTGTTATTAATTGTCTAGAATTACTTGATGTAAGAAAATCATATTTCATAGATTTTTCTTAACTTTATTTCAATAAGGAACCTAAAAGATTTAGGTTTTTATTAACTTTAATTCAATACAGAACTAAAACAATTCATTCAAAGTGGTCTTAAATTTTTTTTGTTTGGTAGGATATGCCATCTTTCTGTAGAGGGTCATCTTGTTCATCAGTCCCTTCTTGTTGTTGCTCGATTGTGTCAATCGAATTACCATCTTGTACATAAAAAAATCAGTCATAATCCTCAAGTTCCTTTTTGCTATCCTCTTCATTCTTTTCAGCAAATTCATCAAATCTCACATTTGCACTCTCAAGTATCTTGTTAGAATCCTTGATTAAACATTTATATGCCCTACTCTTTGAAGAATAACCAAGAAATATTCCTTCATACCATTAGAATCAAACTTTACATTTTTAAAATCTTTCAATACATAAAACTTACTTCCAAAGATTTTGAAATAACTTACATTTGGTGTTTTTCCAAACCATAGTTCATAAGGTGTCTTGTTTGTACCTTTCTTCAAGTGTAAACTGTTGTGCTGATAGCTTCTCTCCAAAATGTTTGTGAAATCTTCTTAGCAATCAAAAAAGTTTCGACACCATAAAAAATAGACTTGTTTCTTCTTTGTGCTATCCCATTCTATTGTGGAGTCCTCGGTGCAGACACTTTCCTTTTAATTCCATTATTATTATAGAAGACAAAAAATTCATTAGAGATGAATTCACCTCCTCTATTAGATCTCAAACACTTCAGTTGTTTACCATTTTCTTTCACAACTCTAGCCTTATAACACTTAAACATTTGAAAAGCATCAAATTTTTCTTTTAAACACATGACTGACATCATTTTTGAATAATCATCCACAAAAAAAATAAAGTACTGATCTCCATAATAGCTTTAAACTTTCATAAGACAACAGAGGTCAGTGTGAACCAATTCTAAAATACCATTAGTAGAATAAGATTTTCTTAGAAAACATGACTTGATTATCTTACCAACTTGACATTCTTTACACGGAGCTTTATCAAGTTTTTTAAATCTCGGTAGACCTCAGACTCTACTTTTCTTACTCACTTTGATCAAATTATCATAATTCACATGACACAGTCTCTTATGCCATAACTGCACCTCTTCAGTCTTAGAAAATAAAAAAATATTTGCATCAGTATCAAGATAAATAGATTATCACTTGATTGTCCTCTAGTTCCAATTAGATCTCCATCGGTCCCATAGATCTTAATTTTTCTATTTTGAGATTCTAGTTGGTGATAAGTATTGTTCAGTTGTGCAAAACTCAAAATATTATAGTTTAGTCCTCTTACCCAATATGCATAATTACATTTCATCTTCTCATTTAGCACAATAGATCCCTTACCTTTCACAAGGCATGGAGCATTGTTGCCAAATCTGACAAATCTTCCATCATATTCTTCTATATTCTCAAATTTATCAATATCACCAGTCATATGGTGTGATCAACCACTCTTAATAATCCAAGGGTCTAGTTTATTTACATGAGAAAAAAATGTTTTCTCATCTTCAAACTTTTCTTCATCTAATTGTTCCTTTACTACAAGAAAACAACTTCATAACCTTCCTTGGTATCATCAGATTCATCATCAGTTATACCTTCCTTAGCTAGATAGAAAGACTTCTTTCCTTTGTCCTTAAAGTCTTTGAATCTTTGGTATCAATTATCTCTTTTATCAGTCTTACCATTTCTGTCATTGTTAGGACATCTAGATGAAATATGTCCAATCTTATTATAATTGAAACATTTCAATGGTAACTTAACTTTGTATTTTCCTTTGCCTCTAGGTAGTCGGTTAGCCAATAGTGCTTCAAATTCTTCTTACCCTTTCTCTTCAGTTAGAATATTGTTATACTCACTTCCATGTGATGTACTATGAATTATCTTTCTTTCCTTGATGTTCCAATGCTCGTTGATGACTTGAGGGTTGTCTCAATAGCTGGTCTAGAATATAATCAAAGTTACTTAGCTCAAATGCAGTGAGCTTTCCAATTAGGGCTTCAAGTTTAACAATATTATTCGATATAGATCTCAATCCCTGAATTGTAGATACTCTTAAATAACATACTTAGAAGACAAAGTTTTTAAGATTTTACTTACCAATTCCTCATTAGTTAATGATCCTCCAACATCTTTGATGACACTAACAACTTCTTTGATTCTACCACTATATTGTGTGATGTTCTCATCATGTTTCATTCTCATCTCATCATATTTTCCTCTAAAGCTGTCAACATTAGCTTTTTGCAACTGTAGATCTCCTCACTAGATAAGTGATAGTCTATCCCACATCTCTTTTAAATTAGTACAATACTTGATATCATTAAATTCAACATCAGATAGAGAAGAAACAATCTCTATCACAACTGAGTTATGTTCTTATTTGTCTTTCAACTCAGTAAATATCATAGGTTCGGTAGTTAGTGAAGTGTAGTCATTTTTCAACAAGTTTAGGGCATGACCACCAATCCAAGATAAATATAACTTCATTATGCTTTTCCATGTAGATAAAATTTCCTTGATTAACTTAGGTACCTCTCTCCTATATATTTTCAGATCTTTTACTCAAGTCTTTAAACTTATCTCTTCAGAGTACTTGGCTCTAATACCAATTGTTGGATTATAGATAGGGGGGGTGAATCAGTAATATTGATCACAAAATACCTTTATAAAATTTCTCGGATTAACTCGACAATGACTCGGTAGAAACACAGTTCTCTATTTATCGACAATAGTAAATAAACTATAAATTTTATTAAATCAATCACACAAATTATTCACAATATTTGACACAAGTAACGTGGAAATCCAAATTTGGGAAAAAACACTATGGGAATTGTCACCCACTAAGAAATATACTCTTCCGAAGTATGCCCAATTAAGAGACAATCCTATTAAAGATTACAAAACACACTAAGCATAAGTGTGACCTAGTTAAGGGATTAACCTTAGATCTATTAGGATCTTCATCCTGTTAGGAGTGGCCTTGTTAGAGGTCTTAAGGCACTTTTTTTTGAATGTCACCTTTCTCAAGGATTTACAATAAGACTATTAAGTCCACTCTATGAAGAGATTTTGAATATTACAAATGCTAGTACAAGAAATAGTAATAAAAATGACCTTTAGTTGTGCAACCATCTTTAATCAATCAAATCCTTGTGTGCTCTTCAATCTTCACTTTAATTGTTCATCTTTCAGTGGTATCAGTGCTTCATCAAATCACTATTTTCCCACTCGAAATCTCTTTGTTCCTTCTTCACTGCAATAGTTAATAGCCCTTCAACTATTTAGTTTGCTAGCTATTTGTCCATATATTATCATCCTTTATATAGACAAGTTTTTCCTATAAATATCCTCTATTACATTTTCCTCTATTCAATCTTGACTGTTCACTTCATTATTCATCGGATTTGGATCTTGGTAACATGTTTCCTTTTTACCTATGAACTTGAATTTTTCTTGAAACTTTTTCCACTTCTTTTTCTGCTTAGATCTAGCCATAGATCTCCATCTTGAATTTTCATAACCGTAGATCACTATAACTAACTTTCCTCATCATCATTATCATCCAACTCATCATAGCTAATCATTAAATGTCGATTCCATTTACATTTAATACCTTTTCCTTTCTTGGTGTTCTTTTCTTGAAATTTTGGTTACACCGCTCGGTTTCTAAACCTTTTTTCTTTACTGAAAGACCAACATTTTTACCTTTACCTTACTAAGTGACTTTTCTATCTCATTATCCATAACAACTTATATTACTAAGTTGTCAAATATTCAATACCATACTTTACCGACTTAACATAATCATATGTTAGGTAGAAAATAATCATACCAACATAATCACATCATTGTCCAATCTATATCACTTTTCCATTTAAGTTCTACAACTTCTCATCTTCTGATTTCCTCTTCTTCTTAATTCATTCATCTTATATCATAACTGAATCATATGGAAATATAATATAAATCATAAATCAATTGCTTGACATCAATGAGAAGATTATAACTAATCTAAACATTCTACTAACATCATGTATACCTCTGATCTTGGCCAGTCTTCATCATCAGCTCCATCAGATAATCAATCAACATTATTATCAGTTATGATAACATCTTTCATTCTCTAGGCCCTATCTCTATCATTCCCTAGTCCCTCTCTCTCTCTCTCAAAGATCTAGGTAGTATAAGATTGATTTGGTTCACCTAAATAAAAAATATCCAAAGATATAGGATTGATTTCACTCACTAATATAAAAGGATATCTAAAGATCTAGACAAATAAAGAGGAAAGGAGGGTGGGAGGGAGAGATAGAGGTAGAGAACTAGGGAGGGATGGAGAGGTAGCTAGAGAGAGTGTTAAAGAGATGAAGGATACACACACACACACACAAATAAATAAATAAATAAATAAATAAATATATATATATATAGATCTTTGTATGTATGTATGTATGTATGTACATGTATATATGTATGTATATGTGTGTGGGTGTGTGTGTGTGTATGAGAGAGAGAGAGAGAGAGATGTATATATATAGTTAGAATTGACCTTCCTTTACTCACTTCCATCAAAGATATTGTCTTTTCTATCTATAAGTGTTTGGAATTTCCACATGATGGAGAAATCATTATGATTAACCATAGTATCTATTATCCTTTAGCCAATTTTTGGAACTTTTCCCTTGTCTTCTTGTGGCATAGCATGCCTCAACCAATTCAAACTCGCAAGAATAATTCTTATATCATCCTATTTAAAATTAAAATCCTAAAGTATTTGTGAACTTAGCAATCTTAAGGTAGTCCCATCTCCTTGCCTTGAACCTCAAATCCTTCCTACACCTTCTAATCTTCATATTTATGCATTAGTTCCACCTTCTATTTATTCTTTAATTCCACCTACCATATCCTACAAATACCTTGTAACTTATATCTCTCAACATAGTGTGGTTCCTTCCATTCTTCCTCTTAAATAAGAAAAGGATTCGATGCTGATTGATCCTAAACTATCTCACTTTTAAAATAAAACCAAAGGTAACTATTGTACCTGTGATCACCACAATAGATGTTGTGGTAAATGATCTTGATTCCAAAAACCTTTCCTCCCCTAAGACACCTTTTGATGATTTGTTTCCCTTTGAGAAACCTATGCACGGTGCAAGGGAGTAAGTTAATCTAAAGAAGATGAAATTACATAAGCATGATGATTCTATTAATATTAGAGATTCTCTTGTGATTAATCTGGATGAAGAAGATATTCTTGATGATGATACTTATAATATTTCAAATGCAAATGATGTTATTATGCTAATAATTTTGATGATATGTATGAGCTTATTGATATTAATCATGATTTGCTTGCTAGATTTGAAAAACAATGATCCGTAGTTCCTAGTGAAAAACAAAGTGACACATTATTAGAACATGGGCATTGTTTGGAACTTGTGATAGCTCCATTTACCATGCTCAATTTTTCTCCTCTTTCATGTTATCCACCTTTCCTAAATAGTACAAACTCAGATAGGGGGTAGGTGGTATGCATGACTAGCTCCTCATGTACAGTGGACTCATTTGCATGTTTTCCTATTGTGTTGTGCTTAATGTTGTACACGTGCTATATTTAGTAAATGTTCCTTTGTTTTGTTTGATTGAGGATGAAAAAAAGTATTATCAACCATTCTTTTTGGTGTATGCAATGTCGACACAAAAATACTCTTATATCTCTTATGTGATATTTTATTATGATCATAGTTCTTCTACTTTTAGAGGATGATGTCAATTTATTTTTATATAATTATTTATATACATGAGTTATCATATGATCATAATGATCCCAGAGTTAGTTTATCCCTTTTTTCTCTTTCTTTGTCATGTGTTTCATTTCCCTTGGTTTATCGTTTCTTGGGGCATCTCATAGTGGAAATGTCTCTTGTGGGTGCATGTATGCTTTATTAAAGCCATTGATTCTATTAAGGCATTTTCAATTTCTTTAACATTGGGGAATACACTCCACTCCTTTTTTTACATAGGTAAACACACATAATGATTTGATGCATTCTCTTAGGCGAATGGATGAGGAGACAATATTTTCCTTGGGTTCGTCCTTACATTGAATTATCATGCCTAGTGCACTATTCAATGGATCCCTTTGGAGACTACACTTTCATTAGAATTGATCTCTCTTTTATGAATCCCTTAATAGAGACAAACATTTCCTTAAGGAGTTACCCTCTTATGGTGTATTTTTTAGAGGACAATGTTTCACTTGGTTATCCTTTTTTGATGGGTTGAATAGCATCACATAGCTTTCTATACCTTCAATTCCATATTTTACAAGTTCACATGGCCCACAATAAGTCAAAACCTTATTATTCTCTCTCTCTCTCTCTCTCTCTCTCTCTCTCTCTCTCTCTCTCTCTCTCTCTCTCTCTCTCTCATTTATTATTTTATCTTGGTTTTGTATTTTATGAGGACCTAAATTACTCAGGGGGCTTTGTGTCTCCTTCTTTCGTTAACCTTGATGAATTGTTTCTACTGCATTGATCTACTTTACAACGAGCATGAGGTAGTCTCATATTCCCACTAAATTGGGGGATAAATTCATTATTCTAAATTGTAACATAACCTATAATTAGATTCTCAATTAGGCTTCATTTTAGCATTCACAGTATTTCATGTACATTATGCTTGATCTAACAATCTACTACCTTTATTTTTGACATCCTTTCATCCTTTGGAGGAGGATTCCTTGGACGTCCTCTTCTTGGGAAGAGGACACCCAAGGCATCCTCTTCCCCGAGGTTTGGCCTCAAATTCAAACTGGGGGTCTAACTCTTGAAATTAGCAAGATATCTAGATTCATTTTGGCCTCCAATTTTTTATCTCCAAAATTTTATGAAAGTTATGAAAGAAATATGTCTCTCCTCATTTTGGTATCCATGTTCAATATTTCATATTATCTCCTATAATTTTGTTTCCAAGCATTCAAGATCAAGATTTCAGGCATTCCTCAAGAATTTCATGGCCTTTTGAAGGAAATATTCTCTATTATAGCAAGCTTATCTCCCATTATGGCCAAGTAGAGGAGTTCTCAATCAAGAAAGGAGATCCTTTGTGCATATATATACATTCATCCATCCATTCTTCAAGGCAAGAGTTCATCAAGAATAACAACATTGAAGATATTTGAGGAGTATTCACATATCCATGTATTTGTGAAAGGCATTCTTATTCTTCCTTACATTCAAAGGTTCAAAGTAAACATAAAACTACATTCAAGTGACATAAAAGAATCTTCATAGTCATCACAATATCAATAGTGGTTTATGGAGATATATACATTTATAAGGTAGACCTAATATTTACCTTTCTATTTACATACTTTTCTTCCATGTAACTTCATTTCTATTTTAAGGATGATTCCTTAACCAAGGTTTGACCAAGGAAAACCCTTTCAAACTAACATTTTCCTTCTTTTTTTTATGTGAAAGAATAGGTGGTGAACCTACCATTTCAGATCTGAAAAGTATAGGATTTGAAAGACAAAAAACAACTAAGTTCAATTGAAAATACTAGGAATAGGATAATTTTGTAACCTCTTCCCGAGAATAGGATGCCTAGTGTGACCTTTTCCTTCAAAATTAACTTAAAACTAAAACCACTAGTCAATACTATTAGTTGATTATTGCTTCAAGTACATGCAAGTGTGTAACTATTTTTTGTTAGTCTATGTATGCTTAAACTTGTAATTTTTCCTCATTTAGTATTCTATATTGCATTAGTCAATCATTTTGTATCTACCTAATTCTCATATATCACACAAATAGTGAAGGATCATTGCACCCACTTAGTGATTAAGTCCTACTTGAGCCTAGTGTGTCATCTTACTTCTGATGGCACAATCAAAGGATAATAATTTAGGTGTTTCACTAGGGAACCATTCTAGAACCCTTTATTGTTTTCCTAACCAAATATCATCTTTTCCTTATTGTACAAGTTA
The DNA here is from genome assembly GCA_027943335.1 of Chamaecyparis obtusa. Classification (NCBI taxonomy): domain Eukaryota; kingdom Viridiplantae; phylum Streptophyta; class Pinopsida; order Cupressales; family Cupressaceae; genus Chamaecyparis; species Chamaecyparis obtusa. Next base: position 8,670 of record BSBK01010858.1, read on the forward strand.
AAAATGTTCTTTTTATAAAAAATAAGCATTAAGTAGATAAATAATAAGGTTTAAAACCAATGTTCAGGTGCCCCTCTTCCATAAATATAAGCATCACTTAGTTATTAAAAGGGAATTATTGTATGGAATCATAAAATGAGTTCCTATGCTACTCCCATAAATGATTACTCAAAAATTAGATTGGTTATGGACATCCATCTCCTCTTTATCTTTCCCTTGGAGGACTACACCTTGTTGTTTAGTTCCAACACCTAGCTTTCTATCTTGGCCACCATCACCAGGTTTCCATATTTCTCCTTATTGTAAAAGTATGAAAGAAATATTAAAACCATGATCTATAATAATTGTTTTTCTAATGTTCATGCTAAGGTTAGGGTTAATTGGTTTATTTTGAAAGAATGAAAGCTATATGTTGGGTAACTTTGTGTAAAGTAATCCTTTTAGGGGAAACAAATGGGTGAATGATTTTAGTGATGTTCACAATATGAAATAATCTTAGGAATTGAGTATAACAACCTTATGTTATCTTCATTCTCATTGTAATGTTAGATCTCCTACCATGAATCTTGACTAGGAAGCTAGCAGTTTGGCCAATCCCACCTTCATCAAATAAATGGTGCATGTTTCAAACTTTCCAATCTTGGCACTATTTTTATAATGAGTGTACACGTATTTTCATAAGCTATGGATTCCATAAAGTATCATTCCATCTTTAGCACACACTTAAATTGCAAAATATGCAAGTTCTTTCTTCCTAGACTTCCTTGGGAAACTTCCAATTATTGGCGTCACATCTAAGATGATGTAATAACATATTCAATTGTGCAAAAAACACCATTTTCCTTCCTTTAATACTTTCTTTTAATATGTTTTATTCATGATGATCCCAAGTTGGATTTAACTCTTTGATGTAGTAAGATTTTTAACCATGATTGGCATGAGTCCATTCAAGGATTATGTATTTAGTCATGTGGTGTCCTACAATTATGACTCTGTGATTATTTGTTATATAAAATTTGAATCACACTAATATAATTCCAAAATAATATTAAGCTAATTAACATTGAGATTAAAATTTGTATCTATTATAAATGTTATGATTTGAAATATAATTTATAATAATATAATATTTAAATTGAATTTTCCATCTCATATTCATCAATTACATACTATTCTTTTCAATATTGAATAAAATTAAATAAATTGCCACTTTAAAAAAAATAAAAATAAAGATTAAGAATCTTATTTAACAAATTGTATTGAATACTATTACCATGTTATGAATCATATTTTGATGCCTTAACCCTAGATCTATATGTTAATTTATCCACTCTCTACATATTGTTGATGCCTTTAGTTTTATCCATAACAACCTCTATAACATTGTATATGCTTTAGCTAAACATCCTTAAAGGCACACCTTTCACTTTAGATTATTTATATGACAATGGAAATATGCTAGCATTACTATTAGACTATATGCAATGCTATGTTAAGGCATGATTATGTATTGGAGGACATTATGAGGTATTGTGAATAAATTGCAGCAATTAAAAGTTATCCTTGGTATTGTAGGAGAACATATTCATGCCAAAACATATTTTCAACAATAATTTGAACTTGAACATGGGTGGGATTCCTGGGCAGCAGGTTCAGATTGCTACTTGCCATGGCGTCTCTATAGACTAGGGAGCAGGAAAAGAAGAGAACTTGAAAGGGGACCCAAGAGTCAAGCAGATTGACCTTGGAAAGGGGGTCGAAGTGGGTGAAGGTTCATATTCCCCCTCAGCCCCGAAAAGTCAGGCAAAGGACCAGAGCTGTAAAGCCCCTCAATGCCGATGGTCTACACTTTTTGGCATCCAATCGTCAGACAAGTCTTCCTTCCCTTCTATTAAGGATTTTTCTGATAAAGAGAATGGTAACTTTATCATAGAAATTCCTGATGAGTTGGTGGATCACAACATTGCCTCAATGGATCACACTCTTGTGGGAAAGTTTGTGGGATCCAGACCCAACATAGATATTGTCAGAGTCTTTGTGAAAAAGAAATGGGGGCTTAAAGGGCAAGTCCTCGTCACGACCATGGTGAAAGGATTTCTCTCTTTTGCATTTTATTGCAAAGAAGACCTTGACAGAATCCTTTGTGAAGGCACATGGTCGATTGGCAAGGCTACCCTTGTTGTGTAGAAATGGACCCCGAAGCTAGACCTCAATGGTTCTTTCTTCGTCCAGGCCCCTATGTGGGTTTAGCTCCCAGGACTCTCTCTTGAATTCTGGGTTAAAGATGTCTTTGATAGTATTTCCAGATCCTTTGGATCTTTTCTTTTAATAGACTTGGTGACCGTGGCTAAAAGTCACCTCGCCTATGCAAGAATTTGTATTGGGGTGGAAGAGGGCCAAGATATGCTTGGAATCATTGCTCTCCAATCAAAGCTGGGTAAACACTTGCAAAAGCTGGATTATGAAAGTATCCCTTTCGCATGCCTCCACTGTAAGAAAGCAGGACATAAAGCTAGATTGTGTCCGGTGCGCACGAACTTGGAAAAGGAAAGGAAAGCTCTAGTTGTAAAAAATAGTAAGCCCAAAAATGTTCAGGAACAACCCCAGAGGAAGCCGGACAACCCTCACCTAGCCCCAGAGAACAACAAAGCAGGGGAAAATAAGGACAATCTAGAGGAAAAGCTAGGGTTTTTGGATTCACAAGTAGACAAGGATATTCCCCAAACTGGGGAACAAATGGAGAAATCAAAACCTAGTCAAGAAAGTTTAGCTTCCCGAATGGGGTCTCCCCAGTTAGAAGACATCAACTTGGAAGTAAGCATTCCTTAGGTCTCCATTGAAGACATTGATGAAAAAGGATAGGGGGAAGGGGGTGACTCATGCCTTGGCTCTGATTTTGCTTCTGTCGTCTTGGATTCCCTCGAATCCCCCCTAGATGATTGTTATTCTAGTCCATCTAGAAGCAAACCAGTAGGTCAACCATTCTCTAGCAACTATCCAGAGACATAGGACTCTAACAAAGTCCAACAAATGGATCTTCTTCTGGTCTCCATCTCTCCGAAGCAACTCACAAAGTTGGAGGAACTCTTTGCCAAATACAAAGAGGAAAAAGAGGGATGGATAAAGGTTCAAAGAAAAAAGAGAACAAAAAGAAGAGATCCTTCTCCGGTTTCTCCGGCAGCCACAAGGAGCAAAAATAGAGCTGATGTTGGAGCAAAACTTAAATCCCCAGGCATAAAAAGGGCAAGCCAGATCAGGCTAAAGGAAGCCTATAGAAACATTGCGGATGGTACCTAGAGAACCATCCAGACGATCTGTACTCCCAAAAAAAGATGGTAGACACCTCAAAGGTCACTAGTGAGCTCTTTAGCTCAATCAAGCTGATAGTTAGAAGTAGAAATTTTTGTCCTAGTGCTATAGATTAGATGGAGACAGCTATGTATTTTTTTCAATAGTGTAACATCTACTGGTTCTCCCATGGCCAGTTTTTGAGACGTGGCTTTGGTCTTGAAAATGTCATAAAATTTTGTGCCACCTGGACCTATTCCTTGGAGGATGCCCTGTCTATCCTTGAGCTTATCTTTGTTGCCACTTGGGATGCTGATTGGACCATCCTTTAGGATGCCAACAATGAGACTTATCACTCAAGGCATAAGTAAGAAACTTTCCATAATGGCGAGATGGATTCCCTGAAAGGAGACAATCTTCAAAGTACCGCGACTTTAACCAATAATAATTATTTTTGTTACAAGCTAGCTAGTAGAAGTTATTTCACTCATGGCGAGTTGTGGTGGTTTTGCATGAGTTTTAATTATATTTTTTCTCCACACGTAGTAAGGGCACCCTTCCCCATATCTTGCAATCATTTCAAAAAAACTACCTTTAGTAAGAAAACTAGTGAAGTTAGAAACAAGGTTAGTAAATATTCTCGGCAAAACCAGTGGTTAACTAGAGCCATCTCGATAGTCATGGTGGGGGAAAGGTTAAGAAGGGAGTTGGAAGGTGACAATGAAAAATGGAAGAAGAGAACAAAAAATTGGAGTGTATTATAGAAAGGGGAGGTAACCACATTTATTGAACACCTCCATGGACATAGGAAGGACATCACTAATATCTTCGTCAAAACTTGGCAAGATGGGTTGGTGGAGATTGATGGAAAGAAGTTCACTGTTATGGAGGAATTCATTTCGATGGTCACCAACATTCCTACTACTGAGAAAAAATTCTACAAAGAACAAAAACTTTTTGATATCGTTGTCAAAAAGTTCATGAGGGATGATATGGAGATGAACGCCATCATCAAAGTGGGCACCTACTACCTCCCTGGGAGTCTAAAGACACTCTGGCAGTATGTTCTGAGGGCTCTCTACTACTACATTACCCTTGACACTAGGTTTGACAGAATCCAAACTTATCATTTCATCTTGCTTAATCATTTTAGGCATGATGTCAAAATTTCCATTCCATATTATCTTTTCTCTTCTATGAATAAGAATATAACTGGTTTTAGAGATAAGAAAATTGCAACTCCTGCCCTGCATGAAGGACTTATCCTTCTGCTATATTAATTCTTTAAAACCCAAATCTTGGGCAAGGAAATTGGGGCTAGCAAGGCTATAAGTGATAACTCTGGCTTGGATTATGTCCCCTCTAGCTCTTCTGTGGGCATCCCTTTGGATGACAGTGAGGAGGTTGAGGCCAAGAATCTGGGCAAGGGCTCCAAGAAACGGCCTCTGAAAGTCATCAAAAGAGATTTCCCCTCGAAAAATTAGGACAAGAGGAATCTAATTTAGAGGAAGAATATAATGAAAAGGAGGAAGAAATGGTTTCAGAAGCAGAACTAGGAAACCCTATTTTGGATCCAGTGGAAAAGAAGGAACATGAAACAAATGGCTCTCCCAAACCTATGCAGGACCTCTCTGGCCACTTGTTGGTAGACATCACCATCAACGAGGAAAAATCCCCTCCTCCCCAATCCCTAGGTACTAAGATAGTAACTCAAGCCCCTGAGACTAAAGGAAAAGATGACAAGGCCACCAATCAATCACCCATAAGGATTGATGAGACAGAAGAAACATCTAGGGAGGAGTATCATAGTCAGGACACTGGTAGGGGCAAAAAGGTTTGGAGAAATTTTAATATTAACACTGTGCATATGGGCATTATTAGGGAAGCCGTCTATCCATAGATTCTGGCAGACAAAGATGGAAAAGTCCATAAGGAAGAATTGATTGACCGTACTTTGGTTGTTCTTAGTGACAAAGCCAAGGAGATGGACATGGATTTTCTCAACAATACCAAAAATAGTATGCTAGACCAGTTTCGGTCTTTTAAGTGGCTCTACCATGAGATAGAGGACATCAAGGCAAAAATTCAGGGTTTGGGCAATACAGAAAAGATAACAGAGAACTCTCCAAGCTTGGATACTAGGGTAAAGAAAATGGAGTCCAAAATGATTAGTCTGGAAAAGACCCTTAAGGGAGTGGCAAAGAAATTTTTTAATATCCTTAAGACCTCCAACAAAAATCTGAAACTGTTGATCAAAAAGATGGAAGAAAACATGAATCCCAAGATTGATCTAAGGACTAATAAGGAAGACAAGGAGCAGACGGAAGGCCTAGGGAAGAGAACCAGGGCAAGAACCAAGAAGAATAGGGAGAAAACTGATCCGCAAGGCTCCCAAGTGCAGAATGTTAAAGATATGGTTCAACTGATGGAAGCGCTTGAAAATAATGCGATGGTTATGCTCAGGAGCTTAGCATAATTGTTTTCCCTATTTTTGCTTTTTTCTCTTCTTTTTCATGTTCGGCCATGTGGTGGCCTGTCCTAGCTACTTTTGGCTATTTTACTTTGGTTGGTTTTTATGACTTTCTCAAGACTTTTATTTTGTTATGGGTTTCAAGATCCCTGTAAAACTTGTTTTACTTAATCAAAAATAATAATTAGACCTTTAATTTGCAGTAGTTCTGATTAGACCTTTAATTTGTAGTAGTTGCTCATTGTCTATAATTAAATTTCATGTGAGTACAACATATCTAAAAATATGTAAACAACAATCCACTTAAACATAATGAATCAAAGATCAAAATCAAATAAGCATTAAATATTAGCATGCCTATCAAAGAAAGAATATGTTTTGTTTTTTCTTACAATTGATCTAGAGCCTATAATATTATAGGTTAGTCTAAAAAATATTTTAGTTTATGTTATATTCAACCAAAATCCATATTTAAATATTAAAATATATAAAATGATAACAGAGTCATTGTCAAATTCATTGATTATTGTTAGGTTTTAAATTAAACCAAACATTAATATACCGACATTGAGTCCTCACACTTCACATCTTTGAGAGACTCGGAGCCCTTGATAATCTATTGTTATAATTATACGTAATAAAATATTTTGTGTTTCAAAATCAAGGCATAGTAAACTGGCACATACGCCAGCCCTTGAGAAACATCTACTTTGATGGGTTCATAATCTGAAACATTCCAAATAGTTGAAAGTCAATAACTACTAAGTCCAGAGATAAACTTACCATTTTATTAGTCCCTTCCGTTAAGGCAGGAGACTTATGTTTTGGGTTGCAATTTTAGCATTAGTTTTCTCTGGAAATCATGCAACATCCCTTAAATGTATAGTCTTAAGCAATATTTATATTAAACTGCATTTTTCCACAACTAATTTCGGTTTTTCCATTGGTCATTTGGATTTTTCCGGGTAGTCTTTTTTATTTCCCTTGAGAAAAATAGTCCTAATTTATGGCATCGTTCGACATGTCTTCTTTGACATGTAAGCATGATTTTGGACATTTTCCTTAAAGAATTTATGGTAGGACGTGTATCTCCATGTGCCTGTAACTCGGCAATAGCTGCAGAAGGCAGATGGCATGGTCTTAGGTCCCCACAAGTCTCTGTTTATATGTATCTTTTTAAGTTTATCTTGAACATAATGAAGCGACCGCTGCATAGAGACTAGTTTCAGAAATCCTAGTTCATTAGAAGCCAAATTATTCATTTGTCCATGACACAGTCGACGGAGTTTCTACTTCAAATTCTGTAAAATCTCGAGCCGATACTAAAAACTTAGAAGTTGGACTTTCCAAGGTTCAAATCCTTTCGACCCCTTTTGCTTAATGTTCCTGGTTCAATCGTGTCTTTAAATTTTCTATTTTAACAGTCTGAGATTTAAGTCTGTGTTATACACGAACAAATTTTAGTAGTTTCACAGAGTGCCTGTGCGAGTGAAAGATTCTATATAAATTTGAATATAGATCATTCAAGGTAGTCACTAAATTGACCTAAATACTATATAATAACAATTGATAAAATAATGTTAGATTTTGTGGCCTTACTATATTTATGGATTTCCCTTATCATGGGCGAAGACACATAAGATAGTGTTAGTTAGTGTTTCGACGCCCCATGGCATTGGTAGTACATTTCGTGGTTCCAAAATGTTTTGGGTCTTGTTTTAATCTGTGCAAATAGAAATGACAGTTGGAAAGTTGAAATTAGTCACTAAACAACGAAGAAAGATGAGCAGAGATCGATCTACTCATGAATGTAAATGAATAACAAAATACCAAACTGGGGTTCTTTGGGAGGTACTGATAATTTGTTGTTTTATTAGAGTTTGTAGCTGGTCATACTTTCTGCTTCCGCTTATAACTCGTGTAGCATTAATCAAAACAAAGAATACTTTGAAGAGCTTTCCAGATGAGACTTGTCCAATTAAGTTATGTGTAGGGGACGAAGAATCAAAAGTATTTTCCTTTCTATTCTCTATCTTTATTATTATTTTATTTGCATAACAGAGGAATAGAATAGTCATTTTGATGAATAAAAACCCAAAATCTGATTAAATTCATATTCCGTCCTCCAGCCATCTGAGAACACAGTAAGCATTTCCCAAAAACTAAAAAGAGAAAATACTAGACCCAATAAATTCAAAAGAGAGGCCAATTTTTGTGGGCCCTCAACAGATGGTGTATGTGTTGCAGAGAGTGAGAGAAAGCTTAGGAAGACAAGCAAAGACAAACTAGACGATGGCTCATCTGGCACAGGAAAAATGAATACAGCTGGAAGAGATGTGGAAGGTGCAAAGAGCGTGCCTCCAGTAAAAAGTCATTCCTCTTCTCCACATGCACATGTTTCTAAAGGAACCGAAATTCCATTTTCAGAAGCTAAGCGCGAACAAGTTGAGAATATATTGCCTGCTGGGGCGTGACAGGAGAGGCAAAAAGCACTTTGGAAGCTTAAGAAACAGGTGCAAATCCAACTTTGAAGAAGATAGAGCTCTGTGCTTTTCATTCAGTACTCTATTTTTACTGAAGCTGTTTCAGAAAGGTGTAAGGAATTGATTGTATCACTGCTTAATGACTAAATTTTTGTTGATAAATATGCAATACCTCTTTGCTTATATACTAGAGTAGTTTGTGTATGGCTCATTTTCAATGGAGCTCGTTGCTAATTGTCAACATGTAATGGCTTTCTGGCTATAAAACATTACCTTCAAGTGACTATCATTAACTTTATAAACTATTTTATGACAATATATAATTATACATCTCATAGACCTAATCCTATTGCAATTATATATGTGTTTAACTTTGTTCCTTTATCATAACATTTTAGATCCCTATAATTTTCAATTAATGTATTTTCCATTGGAGTGAATTGGTCACATTTCATAAGCATATGAAGCTTGGTACCTCAACGAATTATCTTTACAATTTTATTACTTTATTTATTTCTCTGTTACAAACTTACAGGACCCATGCCTTAGTATCATTGTTCAGACATGTGATATTTAAAGCTTAGCCTTTAGACACTGTTTGCAAAAGAAACAAGACCTGTGCTACTGCAACTGGAGTCCCACCTATCGTGAAATAAGGACATCAAAGCATGGGCCTATTGGTAGAGAAATGTTGGTTGATTCACCAACCAATCATTAATGCCTTAGTGAAGACATCAAAGAGATTCAATATGTTCAGTGCCTTTTGTCCCTATTCCTAGATTGAAGATTTGGCATTATGCACATCTAATTTTCTCTACTTATAACTAGTGTGAATATGTGGGGATATACATTTGCATGATATTAACTTTATTGTTAGCTATGCTTGGAAATCTTAATCACCGCCACCAAATCCAAAAGTATTTAATTAAGATAACTCAATAAAAGAAAAATGGTCAGATTATAGTACTGCTTGAAACCCTGAGATTGGCATTGATAAATGCATCCATGGATGCCAGAATAGTTCATGGTCCAAATGACATTGTTGATTAAATTTTGAGCTAAGTGGACAAGAGAACTATAGCCAAAGGCTTAGAGTCTCGTGTAGAGCACCATTGATTGTTGAAGGAGAGAATCCATATAAATGTTTATTCTTGTACTTGTGTGGGAAATATGTAGTTCTAAACTCTGGATATTTTTACTTGCCAAACAACTGTGACACAATTTATTGTACTATATAATTGTGCATTGGGAAACATTGCTTCTCTTTTTTGCAGGTCAAACTCGATAGTCAAAAAAACTGTCGTGAGTAAGTAGAAATAGTTCTGCAATCTGCTCCATTTGACACATCTTTTCTTTTTAAAATCATTCTCACTCGCATGGGCTGAGTTTTATCAATTTAACTTGCTTGTGAGGGACCTAAAAACTTACTGATCTTTTCCTCATGCTAAAAAAATAGATTGAATGCCAAGAATGGCACATTGAAATCCCCAACCCTAACCAAAATCTTGAAATGGAGGTGTCAAAATAGAATCCTCAGATCTTTCTACAGAAATATCAGATTTTCCATCAACCTTGACAATTTTGTAACTGTTACCAATAAAATATCTAAATTTGAAGTCTTCAAAGAAAGATAGAAGTTAGTAGAAGTTAGTTTTGTGTTTTCACTACATGCTTCAGCCAAGGTAGTGGACTTCCATGAATAGATGACCTTTTATTAGCATCTAAAGATCTTTCCTTCAACTTTCGTCCTGTTTCTGAAAGAATCTCTGCAACTAGTCCTTTAAATTATTTTGTGCAACACTAAGCCAAATGAACACTTCCCTGCTACTCCCCTACCTAAGGCAGGGACTCCAGCTACGCGTAGCCCTTGTTATATATACGACTCTCCATTGACATAATGAATAATAAATCTCATCACATTTATTTTATAGTAGAATGGTTAGGCGCTTAGCCCTCATTGTTTTCGTAATGTTGGTGTTAATACTTCTATCAGACTGTTGTCATCTTGGTAATTCTTTTATTTTGTTTTCTCTGCAACTTTTTATGCATTGAATTATTCATTGACATTATTTTAATGATTGCACTTCATTTGTATAGTATGATATTATCGGTACGATGAGTGTCGATTGCCATATAAACCCAATTTTTGCATGTCATATTCAAGAATAGTAAAGCGTTCTTGCGGGGAAAATAAAAAACAACTTATTTCATTATGGTTTATTTTGTGATGAAATAAGTGGAAATGAGACGAACATGAGAGAATTAGAAGGTGGGCATCATCCTAGCCCAGGAGGAGACAACGATGGTAATAGTGGAGGAAACAACAAAATTTACTTTTCTTACGAGTCCTCGTAAAAGCAGTCAGGTAAATTATTATTTTCATTTTGTATTTTTGTTAAGTATGTTCTCTAACGATCAAGCATTTTTAAATCTTCAAAATTGTGAGGAATATACATTGTTAAAGATACTTATTTCTTTCTAACAGACTTTATAATTTATCAAAGCTAGAAAGAATAAATAAATTGATAAAATCTCTTTCGATATGGAAAGAGAGGACTAAAAAAGAGAAAACTACTATTTTTTTTCATTAAAATAAATATTCTAGTTTAGATGCTCATAAAATTGATTTTTTTTAAATTTATGAAATATTTAATAGTTTACAGAAAATAAAATTATTATAGATGTAAAATATGTTATATTGGCTATGCAAAACATATGCACAAATATCCTAATTCTCATTCATTACTATTCAAAACTACATACAAATAAAAAATTAACAAATATAAACCCATCCACCAAGGTGCAAACTTTCGAAGCCCTGTTTGGACGAGGTTTGACACTTGGGTGAATTCGACAAATGGGATCCCTTAGTTTCCTAGTAGAAGAAATATTGTAGTTTAGACAAGTATGCTTACTCACATTCTAGTAATCCATTATATAAACTTAGAGATGCCAACATTTATGCATGCTGACATGTTTCCTATTTTTTTTTAACAAATAACAATATAAAGGATTTTGAAATCTATTCTATTTATGTGAAAAATGTAAGAAATGCCAATTACGTAGTATTATAATAAAATAGAAGCAAACAAGAAATATGAAGAGAAATAAAACATCAATACAAAATATTCATTCAATGAGATAATGCCTTAAAAGATTATCTCTTAGTATATTTAAGGTTAGAATCAGGGTATGGTTAGGCTTAACGTAAGAGTTAAGGTTATGTCTAAACTTATAGATAGTTAGGGTTGGTAATTGGTTTATAGTTAGGGTTGCAATTATGGTTTAATTTAACATAAAAATATAAACTAGGGTTAAATATATTTATTAGAATTGGGGTTAGGGTTATGGTCAGAATTTTAGTTATAATTAGCACATAGCTAGAGTTAGAATTAGGGTTAGTGTACACATAAAATTGAGTAAGGTTGATTTTAGATTCAAAGTTTGGGTTAAGATTAGAATTATAGTAAAAATTAATATATAGCTAGAATAATAATTAGGAGTGTCATGAAGTCAATTACAACTATAATTAGGGTAGAGAAAATGTTGCATTTAAAAGATTTGTCAAGGAATATTGTGCAAAGATGAAATAACATAAAGAAAAATATAGAGTCATGAAGAAATGGTGACTAGAATTAATCAAATAAAGTAATGATGTTACATACATACAAAATGATATGATTTGAATTTGACATTATTGAGGAAAAATAAGATAAGCCTACCAACCACCATAGTCAACTACTTAGCCAATTAAATATGCCACCTAAGCATGATGATACCTAGATGAAACCTAAGAATGATTACACCAAAATCCCTTCCTTAAGGATAGCTTAGATGAGAAGAAAAGTGTATCCTAGCTTCAAACCCTAATAAGTCCACCACCCACGTAAAATACACTCATAAAGAAGATGCAAAACCTTGTGGGAAAATATTCTACCCTAAATTAAGGTAGAGAATGCTCTCCAAAAAATGAGAAGTACAAAACTCATTATAAAGAAAATATCATTCCCATAAGAAAGAAGGAGGAAAGCGACTATGCAAATCCCTCTCCCCATGAAGAACCCCTTGTAGTGATTCTAGATACATAATAATAAATGCTGAGCATGTGCTAAAAATAAATATGAGAAGATTTCAGCAGTGAATTATAGCTCTTTAATGTGTTTCAAAGAAATTGTGCGAGCTTCTGCCAAGAATACATATTTATTAGGCAAATTTAAATTGTTATAGTTTTTTCGATGTGCTTTCTATTTTGAAAGTGTTGCAACATGGTAAGAAGGTAATATCTGGAAAATGTTATAAAACTTTTATTCAAACATAGGTACAATTGTGGTTACAATAGGTACATAAGTAGATTTAGAATTAAGGTAGGAGGAAAGAGACTATGCAACTCCCTCTCCCCATAAAGAACCCCGTGTAGTGATTCCAGATGCATAATAATAAATGCTAAACATGTGCTAAAAAGAAATATGAGAAGATTTCAGCAGCCAATTATAGTTCTTTAATGTGTTTCAAAGAAACTATGCTAGCTTCTGCCAAGAATACATATTTATTAGGCAAATTTAAATTGTTATAGTTTTTTCGATGTGCTTTCTATTTTGAATGTGTTGCAAAATGGTAAGAAGGTAATTGCTAGAAAATTTTATAAAACTTTTATTCAAACATATGTACAACTGTAGTTACAATAGGTACATAGGTAGATTTAGAATTAGGGTAAGTGTACACATAGAATTGTGAGTAGGGTTGGTTTTACAATCGAAGTTTGGGTTAAGATTAGATTTATAGTTGAAATTAATATATAGCTAGAATTATAACTAGGAGTCTGATCAAGCCTACAATTAGAATTACAACTATAACTAGAATAGAAAAAATGTTACATTTAAAAGCTTTGTCAAGAAATATTGTACAATGATGAATCAACATAAATACATAAATCTAATCATGAAGAAATAGTGGTCCTAGAATTAATCAAATGAAGTAATGAGGTTACATACATAGGAAATGATAAGATTTGAATTTGATATTATTGAGATAAAATAAGGTAAGTCTACCAAACCACCATAGTAAACTACTTAGCATAAATTAAGGTAGAACTCTTTTGATAATATAGATTATAGGGCTTTGGATGTTTTGTTAACCGTCACCTTAGCAATTTTTTTTTTCAAAAAATTAGTTTAAATATAAATTCTTCAAACATGGTTGGGAGTTTTGTGTAAAGTGTAATTAAAATAATGATAACAAGTCTTACATATCAAAGATTAAGAAAAATGAGCTAGCATACACCAATCGTCCATTTCTCTCACAATGCAATGGAAATAAGAACATAGGTAGATTTAGAAATGGATTAGTATTATAGTTTGAATTGTAGTTATAATGAGTCATAGGTAGATTTAGAATATATGATTAAGGTTAGTATTATGGTTATAATTGTAGTTACAATAAGTTTATAGGTAGATTTAGAACTAGGGTAAGTGTACACATAGAATTATGAGTAGGGTTGGTTTTACAATCAATGTTTGGGGTTAAGATTAGAATTATAGTTGAAATTAAAAAATAGATAGAATTATAATTAGGAGTGTGATCAAGCTTACAATTAGATTTACAACTATAATTAGGATAGTAAAAATATTGCATTTAAAATCTTTGTTAGGGAATATTGTACAAAGATGAAACAACATAAATATAAATAGAATCATGAAGAAATGGTGACTAAAATTAATCAAATGAAGTAATGAGGTTACATACATAGGAAATGATAAGATTTGAATTTGATATTATTGAGGGAAAATTAGGTAAACATACCAACCACCACTATCAACTATTTAGCATTAATTAAGGTAGAACTCTTCTAATAATATAGATTATAGGGATTTGGATGTTTCGTTAACTGTCACCTTAGCTAATTTTTTTTTCAATAAATTAGTTTAAATATAAATTCTTCAAACATAGTTGGGAGTTTTGTGTTAAGTGTAATTCAAACAATGAGAACAAGTCTTACATATTAAAGATAAAAAAAATGCTAGCATACACCAATCATCCATTTCTGTCACAATGCAATGGAAATAAGGAATTTTAGATTACTAATTATTCACCTCATCCATATTATATAATATACTCACTTTATCTTATACAATTGCCCTTTTTTTTTTTAATATCATTTTATGTATCAATACTTATCATTTAGTTTCAACTTGTGAAAATAAAATGTAAATGTTGTTCATCACATTATTTGTACTCATTGCTAACAAGCTTCAACTACTTTGTCTTGCTAGTATTTTCCAAAAAATTGGATTTATATCGGACTTCAATATCAATTTATGCATCAATAGTTATCATTCAATTTCAACTTCTAAAAATAAATTGTAGACATTGTTCTTTGTCACTTCATTTGTACTCATTCCTAGCAAGCTTCAACTACTTCCATCCTGTAATTATTTTCCTATACTTTGGAGTTATATCAAACTCCAATATCAATTTATGCACCATTTTTACTCATTCCTAGCAAGCTTCAACTACTTCCATCCTACAACTATTTTCCTAATCTTTAGATTTATATCAGACTCCAATATCAGTTTATGCACCAATAGTTATCATTCAATTTCAAACTACAAAAATAAAATGTAAATATTGTTCATCACTTTATTTGTAGTCATTGCTAACAAGATTCAACTGCTTCTATATTGCAACTATTTTCCTAAAATTTGGATTTATATTAGACTCCAAATTGAATAAAATAAAAAATACTTATCATTAATCTCTTCTCATTTTTTATTATGTTTGGTGCTTTTGCAATCTATACAGTACCCTTTTCTAATTTGCAATGGTAATCCACTAAATTGTCGATTTTATTTCTTTATTTATTTTTTCAAAGTTAAAAATGAACTAGAAATAGAAATAGAAATTTTTACCAAAAATATATTATTTTTACTTTATCATTTTACCTTGAAGCAAAACTCTCTTCCTAGATCGTGGGCCACCGTGTCATACAAAAATCATTTAAAGCTATCCTAAAACTTTGTATGTATTCATTTTATGTGGGACTTGCTAAATATCAAAGATATAATTAAATGGCATTGCTTGAAAATCTAGTGTATATAAGTGGATGGAATAAACAAAAAGGAATTCATGGTTCTATGTGAAGAATCTAAGCACTACAATGAAATGCAACCATATCATTTAATATTTAACTTTTACAATTGTTGTTACAAACCTCATTATAAAATTCAAAAACCATTTTTTTTTTCCACACTAGGCCCACTTCGCTAGGCAATGCTAAGATTTTTATTTCTTATTTTGCTCACATCTATAGCTTTTCAAATACCAAGCAAATAAAATGGTGTTGTAATACATGGTTATAGAACAAATGAATTCTCCTCTCACGTGACACTGAAAATAAAATATTTATTCTTGTATACCTATACTTTCTAAATATGAATTCTCTTGGTGGATGCAAGACTAATGATACATTATTACAAGATATATATTGAGAGCTTTTTTATGAGAGTAAGTATTCTACCATAATTTTTTTAGGTTTGTTTAAAAAATAAATAATTGTTAAGAACATATTTTGAAAGATGTAGTGTTAATCTTGTTATAATTGAAGTTAAAAAATAAAAAATCATGTTTTGTTGCTGAAAATCTAGATAAAATATTGACTGGAAGAAAATTAAATTTTATTTTAAAAATTATATTTTTGAATGATTTCAATGCTACTTAATTTACATGTTCTAACAATTTTATTAATTTAAATCTGAATAAACTTTATTTATAAATTTGAAATTTTATATAAAATTGGGATATATTTTTACGTATAGAATTCTCTCTTACAAAATATTTACAATCGAAAATGTTGTAAATCTTTTCTTTAATTGACTTAAAATATATAAAACATTTTATACATCTTAAATCATACTTAAAATTATATAATAAACAATATACATCTATCATACATTAACTTACAAATAAGTTCTAATCAGCATAATCCTTGCACCTCCTTTCATACAAATAATAGTTTATGTTATATTATAGCTAAAATTTATATTAAAATAGATAAAATGATAACAGAGTCATCTCGAATTCGTTGATTATTGTTAGGTCTTAACTTAAATGTACCCACATCGAGTCCTCACACTTCACATCTTTGAGAAACTCGGGGCCCTTGACAATCTATTATTATAATTATATGTAAAATAATATTTTGGTGTTTGAAAATCAAGGCATTGTAAACACTAAATCCTAACAGGTCAAAACTGGCACACACGTCAGCTCTTGAAAAATGGCTACTTTGACGGGTTCATAGTTTGAAACATTCCGAGTAGCTCAAACTCTCGGTAATGACTTCCCACGTCCAGAGGTAAACTTATTGTTTTGCTATATATACGATTCTCCACTGACAGAATGAATAACAAATCGCATCACATTTGTTTCAGGGTAGAATAGAATGGCCAGGTGCTCAGCCCTCGTCGTTTTGGTAATGTTGGCGTTAATACTTCTATCAGACCGCCGTCTCCTAATTGGTAATTCTTTCATTTTTTGTTTGCTCTGCAACTTTTTATGCATTGAATGGTTATTATGACGGTGTATTGATATCATTTTGATGGCTGTACTGCATATTACAAACTATATTTAGGGTTTTAATAGAAATTCCAATTTCCATCAGTTCTATTTGGTATTTCCATTAGTTCTATTTGGGCAAAGTCTATGGTTTAACAGCCTACTAACTTAGAAATGTCAAATATAGACAAAGAGCATAGTAGACATCCCTCAAGAGATGGACCTAAAAAACTTCGAGAATTCATTACTCACCTTGAGTAGCAAGTTTGAGAAAGCTTTACATCCTATAGAACAAAAGAAAAATTGCATTGTCAATGCATCTTACAATATATACATATGCTAAAATGACAAAACCTTTTTGTCATTAGCATTGTTGTGTGTGGCGGAACTATAAAAAATGGTTCATGAAAAGTGCAAACCTTTAGTTCTTTAGAGTCGGGGATATTTCTGCCAAAGTTTTACTCAGCTTGAGCTAAGTGATGCTCCGTTCTTTTGCTTGACATCTTCATTATATTACATAATAGTTTAGCTCAAAGGAAATTGCATGTAGGTATTCTCCTTGAGTTATGATGGCTCCAAGTGCATAGCATGCATGATTGCAAATTTATTAACTTATTGTTCTATGCACTTTAAGTATAGAAGCCAAGGTTACATAGAAGATACTAATATACATTACTGATATGTAGCATCTCTTCTTGTGTAGTATCGATAGAAAAAACAAATTAAAAGGAATAGAGAAGAAAATTCTGTTTAGCAGTAGGAGCAATAGAAAATTATTAGTCAATGACACCACTTATTGAATTGTATATTTTTGTGAAGCTACAAATTGTTACAAGCATTCAGAAATGGATTTGCACAAATACGCTTTTTAGTTATGTCATTACCTATTAATTTGACACACACATTTGATGTTTGCAACTCTTTGGATTATGTTAATAGTTATATAACTACATCACACAACTCTCTTCTTAAATAAATGCATGTACACTACCCCTTATAAAGTTTGCAGGTCATATTACTAAGGGAACATAAAAAAAAAAAAAATCAAGTTACTATCTAACTTATCATTACACGATTCGTTCATTTCAACTGTAGCCAACAGCCTCCACACTGGAGATCAGCAATTGATATTGATCTCTGCTAATTTTTTATTTTATTTCATTAAGCAGGGATCTTGCAGCACTGTAGCTCTTGTTTGTTAAGTAATATCGTGTTTCTCTTCTAGATAATTCTGGGAGTGGATCTAAGTACACCTACCAAGAGTATCCTGTAGAGACAGTTTGTCCACCTCTAATTCATCAACAAAAAAAGGTAGCCTCTTGAAGAACTATGAGAAAACAAAAAAATTAAAAATAATTTAGAGCTTTCTTCGTTTAATTGGGAAAAGATGCAAAAGAAAAAGGTGTAAACAAACATATCGAGTTGGACAGTTCTTCTTTTGTCCTCTGGGAGAGTGGCGATCCACTCCTTATCGCCAATAAGAGCACTATTTGGGCCCCCGGTGATTTGTGAGAGTGAATTGTGCAGTGATATGTAAAGAACTTATGATAAAACAAAAAGATAATTAATTGTTCGGTGTTTCCATTTATTATGTGTATATACCTTGCATTTGAACTCCTGGTGACCATATTAACTATTTTCTCTGAGAATTTTGAATGCAACGGTCGTTTTCCCTATTTCACCTTTGTAAACGATGTCATAGCCTCCTTTGTAAAAGAGGGTCTTTAGAAGAGGAGCAAGAGTCATAAATGAGAAGATTCAGAACCCAATAGAAAATTTGGACTTGTGATGGAGTCAGTGATGATATTTTGGGCTCATTTGAATTGGAGGGAACAAATTTGGGTACGAAATATTGGTAAGAATTGCTTCTCTCCGTTAAAACTAACAAATTTTTGAGCTTGTTAAATCATGAAATTAGAGCTAGGTTAGATGGGTTCCCGAGATGAAGGAAGAAATTGGGTGACTGCAAACATATATTAAACCCTAGTATCTTACTCACCACTTTCTGAGCGCTCTCCTTGTCGAGATTGTGGGAGGGAAAACTGCTCAAATCCCTTTGGCACGATGTGTCGATGGAAATCTCTGAGAAGATCAAGCCAGTCCCTTTTAGGTTTTCTTGTGACGTGCAAGACAAACAGGTTTTGGAAAGCACCCAAATGAAGGCTCAATCCACTCCATTTTTTTTCCTAAAATTTCAGGCTTTTCCTCGGAAAATTTGCTTACCCTCTTTCTCTCGCCTTCCTTTGCCTCTTATCGCATAAATGAAAATACATGGATATTTTATCTTAATCTTTAATTTAAGACAATAATAGTAATTTTTATTTTCATATATAATAATTAAAATAATAATATTAATATTTAAGACGAAATTTTAATTTCCTTAAAATACCCTTTTATGTAGCAGTGTTGCCTCAGGCAGTGGCTCTCTTCTCTTTTCCTGCACACACGCCTTCTGCCAATCCTCGATTCTTAGTATCTTGCATAACCTCCGGCATCATCCACCTTCACTTGGCAGGATGATTCGTCGCCTGTATCCTCCTTTTCTCCTTTACCCTGTACTTGATCCTTTCTCCTGTAGTACAGAAGATCTAATGTAAAACAGTAGCCAGACGAAAATTTTAAACAATTGAAAATAGGAAAACATTTTTTTTCAGTTTTTAAATTAATTAATATATCTGTTATAAATTCTGGTAACAGACAATGCCAAAACGGAGGAGATCCAATGATTCTTCGTTGGACCCACTGCAAGTCAGAGACGGAGTCAATAGTCAATTCTCTCCTTCAGTCATTTTCATTTTAACGTGTCTGAAGGGCTGCCCCGCTGGAATAGCTCGGAGTGAATATTGTTCGATTCGTGCCATATCAAGCTGTTTCAGTTTTCTATTTAATAAGTCATTTCGACTGTAAGTCCATTTGGAATTTGAAGTTTCAGAGGTGATGTCGGTCAGCGGCACGTTTAACAAATGTTTGAAAGGAGATTATGTAGGAGATATTTTCTACGGCAAGTTAAATTGATCAGAATTTAATTGTGTAATTTTTTGAGTCAAATTCATTGACCCATGTGTTGGTTCCTGATCAGGAGTTTACACTCAAAGAGACACCGATATGCCTATGATGGATATTAAGGATTGGTTAGTTCCAAATGTGGGCAATCTATAGGCAACCGGACCAACTATAGGGATGGATTTTCCCTCTTCTGCTTCTGGCTCTGTGAAACCAAGGCGGGTACATCTGATCCAATAGTACTAACTCTGACTGATAGTTCTAACTCTGCCCCTTATTTCTATATTGGATCCTTCAACAGATGATTACAGTGAGACAATACTAAACAAGAACCTATTGTTCATTGATCCTCCATCACTGAGTAGGACAATACATAAATGTAAATGAAAGTAAAATTGGTATTGATTTAATGTTTCTTGCAGAGTGTAAACAATCATGCACACATGTAACAGCACAAGGGATACTAGCCTATGATCAGTGCCTTATCCATTGGGCATCATACTTGAAGCAGACATGAAATACAAGAACAACTACTAGATTCATCTGAGAAACCAAGCCATAAAAATAGTCAAACATCTCTTACACTGCTTGCAGATATCTTTCCTGATTGAACCCAATAAATCTATGCTTCACTCAGAGGCTTTTAACCTAATCCTAGATCAGGGCTGAGAGACAAAACACATACACCAGTAACCTAATGCAATGAGTTAGAAAACTCAAAATTCATCAAGAACAACTGAAGGAGAGATCCGAGAATGAGAAACTATGTTAAGTATGTGGGTTCAAATCCTTGTATTACAAACTGATTCAATGATACCATAAACAATGTGCAAAAGATATATAAGTTTTCTTTTTAGCATTGATACAGAAGCAAAAATGTTACAGCCTGGACTGAGGATACACACTTGGCTTTTCAGCTTTCTATGTCAAGAAATTCCAGCCAGCCCCTCAAAATGATTACAAAATTCCCTTTATACCAGGGCTACATTGCAAGCACGATCATTTCAAATTCAAAATCCACCTAACCCCCTCAAGGAGTAAACACAGACAAGACAGGGACTAAACCACAGCATCAAGCACAAACAGTCTAATCAACCAACTGCAGACACTTCTCGAGCCAAGATTGAAAACATTCCTCACGGTACAAAACCTTTGCAATCAACCGTCAAGCACCCTGGACCACACTGCAAACGCTTCTCACCAAACAGGGTCTTTTCTGCATTCAATTCCACAAAAAAGGGTACCCTCTGTCGCTGGAAATTCTCAGAAAATCAAACTCAAACTGCAATGGTTATCATGCATTTGGTGGGATCTATGTTCTCTAGCCATTTGCCCCTAGTCACGCAACCGTGCTATCATGAATTCCATTGCCACAGAAAACGGGCTCACCTTATACCTGGTCACATGATCGCATAACGCGAAAACGGGTTATGCGAACATGCAACAACATTTATCTTTACCGCCGATGCTGCTGCTTGCCATAAGATAGTTTTTCAAGCATGTTCGCAAGCTGGAAGACTGGCCCACGCGAACATGCGACAAACTATTACCATGCATCCTGCCAGCCTGGCACGTTACCGCCGAGTTACCCTCACCTGGGCCCATGTACAAACCCTAACATCCCGCCAACACGGACCAATCAGAGATCACCACGACCTCGCCTGCCACTGAGCCCACCAAACAAAAATAGACGGGCCCTAGGGACACGTGGTGCCCTGTCGCATGATCGCATAGCTCGAGAATGGGCTATGCGAACATGCGACAGCCCGCGAACCTCAGCCAATGCAACCGTCACCGCAACCACAAAGGGTACCGCAACCGGTATGTCACATGATCGCAAGCCGTAGAAATGGCTCTTGTGATCATGCAATTAGGCCATGAGACCACCGCAACAGTCACTCACCAGCCAATAGAACAATGCCACATGTCCTCCTCCTCTGCATCTCTTGGGCCCACCGCCGAAATGCCATCACACCACCATGGACACGTGTCAAACGGTTGCATGATCGCATAGCTAAAAACTAGACTCTGCGATCATGCGACAACCAACCCAAAGCCATCACATGTCACCAAACTGCAACTAGCACCACCATCGGGCCCCATGTGCTAGGAAGGAGCCGGTCGCATGGTCGCATGTCAGAAAACTTTGACATGCAATCATGCGACAACCAATAGGAACACATGCCTTCACCTCCCCTCTCACATCGGGCCCACCACACATCGCGCTTGCGCACTAAAGCAAAGAAGACAGCCAGGCATTTGGAGATCACGCGACTAAAGAGAAATAGACCGCCCGCCAGGTCGCTGAAGGTTAGGCGCCAACCGCCAAGCATGAAGAGATCTTGCGATAGCACAGTCGCCAGATTGCTGAATAAAAGATGTAACTGCCCGCCAGGTCGCTAAAAGTTAGGCGCCAACCACCAAGCATGAAGAGATCTCGTGACAGTACAGTTGCCAGATCGCTGAATAAAAGATGTAACTGCCCGAAAACCTGGAGAAAGCACGACTAACACCATGCAAAGACTGGGCCCCACCATCCATCACACCTGCACAGTTAGGACCAAAGTTGAAAACACACAAAATTTTTGACACAGCGAAAGACTAAAAACACACAGAGTTTTCGACACCAGAAGACAAGTGCACAAAACAGGAAGCACAGGGTCAAAAACAATGAAGGTTTTCATACAGACCGAAAACATCATAGTTTTTCGAAAATACTATGGGTTTTCAACACTGTGGCAGAATTTTGACAATTTCCTGCAGACCTTGAAATTTGAATAACTTTTTAGATTTTATGATTTAGCACGTGCAAATTAGACCAGAGCTTGGTGACAACACAAGGAACTCAGGGCAAAGGGTACATCAAGAAAACTTGCAAGGCAATAGGCCATTTTGAAAGAATTTTTGCATGACAGAAAAATGGCCTAACACCATGCTTCATGAGTAGTTGTTCAAATGAACCCATCTCTCATGAAAATGAATGGAACACTTAGCACTCATTAGATCTAGGTGATACTACATTTTCATAGTTAACTCTAAATAAACTTCAATTATCTATTTATGAGCTACAATTTGGTATCAATTTAATTTCTAACTATAGAACTCCTTATTGGACTTAATAGGAAGGTTGTAGAGTCTCTTATATATATAAATATGCATTACTATTTACTTTTTAGGAATGATATATTCACAAAATTCTATAGTTTAATTTTCTATATTATCATATTTATATTTTTGTCTCAAAGCATATGGCTCTATGTAATCTAAAGTCTCAATATATTTTAATTTGTATTTATAATCCTTTTATTGTTATGAAGTAAGTTTCAACAATGGTAACCATTGTATTTGTTTGGCTAAGGAGAATGATGTCACAAGAGCACATATCTTTGTAAAGATACTTAACTTGAGCAAGATATTTTATTTGGTGTATGAAGAACAATAAGAAGCACATCACATATTTAGAGAAAAAGTTACTCCAACTGTGTGCAAGGAACTGAATCTACAACTAATTCAAATGTTCCATTATGAAACATTTGTAATTTAATATATTTCTTTATTTACTACATCAGATAAGTATTAGAAATTGGAATTTACCACTTGAAAAATTTAATGTTTATAATTTTGATATATGGAAGGTGAAAATACAAATACAATTTATTAAAAACATTTATTGGGTATAGTAAATGAAATTATAGTAGTACCTATTGATGCTAAAATAAAGATCAATTGGAAAGTAGAGATGAAAAAGCAAGTCCATTATTGGCCTTCTCTTTCTAATGCAAAATATCATTACATTGATAGGGAAACATCATCTTAAAATGTCTATATTAGATTAAATAAGTCATTTGGAGCAAAAATAACAAACACAAATCTCATTTTCAAGTTATAATTTTTTAGATTTAAGATGTTTGAGGATAATACTATGTCTAACCATATAAAATATCTCAGATCTCTTATTAAAAATAATAAGAGAAGAAGTCTCGAAAACTATCTTGTTAAATAGTTTATCTTCTAAATATTGAGATGTTATTTACTGTCATTTTAACGACTTTATAGACTCTATATGATGTGATTTGAATGTTCTTAGTTGAGTAAAAGAGAGAAACTACATACAATATTTAGCAAGACCTTGCATTATACTTAAGGACAAAGATGTGAAAGAGTGGACTAGTTAAGAATGAGTTTAAGTGTTGCTACCATAAGAAAAAATGTCATAATGCAATAAATTATAAAATTCATCTTTATGGTCTTCACAAAAATAAAGTTAAAAGAATTTTATAAATATAAGTATTTTTGAGGAACTACCACATGTCGGTAGCAATGATGACATCATTGAAAATTTACAGAACTTATATCTATTGTGATATTTCTTTTATGATCTATTGTGATATTTCTATTAGGATTCAGTTATATAGTTTTTGAGTCAGACTCATTGACCCATGTTTCATGAGTAGTGGTTCACAAGAACCCATATCTCATGAGAATGAATGGAACACTTAACACTCATTGCGTCTAGGCAATACTCATAGAGGTGAAGCACTAGGACTTCCTAGGAAGTCACCCATCCGAGTACTACTCTACCTCAAGCACACTCAAACATGGAGTTTCCGACAAGCTTAAGCTTACTTTTCTTGCAACCCCATTTGAAAAACTCAAGTGTTGTTTCTTATGAAGCATTCATTATAAAAATCTCCTTAAGCTCATCAATTGATAAGTATGAGATATTTTCCACAACAAATCAAACTGTGATATTGCTACCAGGATTCAACTATGTAGTTTGAGTCAAACTCATTGACCCATATTGCATGAGCAATGGTTTACAAGAACCCATCTCTCATGAGAGTGAATGGAACACTTAGCATTCATTATAGCTAGGTGATGCTCACAAAGGTGAAGCATCGTGACTTCCTAGGAGGTCACCCATCACAAGACTACTCCAGCTCAAACATGCTTAGCCATAATGTTTCCTCCACGCTTAAGCCCATTTCACTTGCAACCCCTTTGCAAAACTTTCAACAAGTGTTGTGCCTAATGAACCATTCATTATAAAGCCCCATTGATTAATATCTCCTATTTATCAACTTGATCTATTTCTAAGAGGACAATAGTTTGAATATAGGGAAGGATATAGTAGGGAATATTAATGCATCTAATAGTCAAAGATGCAAGTAGAACAAAGAAATTATACCTAAGTGGGGCTACGAGACATACATGTGAAGATCTCTGGCTGTAAACATCACACACTAACTGTTAACTTCTAGGCAAAAAGTGTTAAATAGTCAAAGTTGACTTACTTTTTCCAAGCTTAATTTTTTCCTTAGAGTGTTATGTTCAAGGGTAGCATGTGAAGATTGATATCTAATAGTTCATAGGAGGATTTGAAATATGAAAGTTCAACATTATATTGTTACGAGGTTGATGAGACACTTCACATGCAAATGAAGTCTATTGATATTGGTAACTATAGTTGGAGAACAGCCTGAAAAATTCTTATAGATCTAAGAAATAGTTTCAAAGAATAGTTTTACATAATGTATTGTTTTGTTTTCTGTTGTTTATTATTTTATTCTATGTAGAGATATTGTAAGAGTCCATTTAAATTCTCCTATTTCTTAAAGATGTATGTTAGAATAAATTGATAATCAAATTTATGTAGCTATAAAGAGTTCAAATTCACTATTACAGTTAGCTATCGCTAAATTTTTAACTTCTATTTGTTGTCGAACTCTTTACTAGATTTGTAAGAAGGTTATTAAATCATACACATATATATATATATGAGAAAATCAGCAGTTCCATTTTCTGTTCTATTATCTTTCTATTTGGAGGAGTGGGGAAACAAGATAAAGATAGAGGAGGTCCCTTGTCTGCCTTCAAACATAACAATTACATTTTAACATATTGTCACATGGGAGTGTTAAATATTGACTTCCTTATTCACCTCATAAAGTTAATTATTTACTTAGTTAATAATTGGAGACAATGATCACTGACTTGAATGAGTCCTCTTTAGAGACGATTATTGGCTGTAAGATTTGTCACGACGTCCTTCTAGGGCAGGAGATTTCAATTATATCCAATCATTCTGAATATCGCCAAACCACTCATTTTCAATTGTCTGTTTGACAATTTTAATTCCCTGTGAAGTTGGTCTGAAATTTGAAATTCTAGACAGACGTATTTAGATAAAAAAAACTGGAAGAAAATGAGGTATTCTGGCGTTAAAACACGGCAAAGAAATTAGAAGTTTGAAATCTTCGAAATAGCTGAAAGTCACGGTGATGAACTTTCCACGCAGAGAGATAAATGTTACGGGAAATAAATCAAAGTTTGAAATCGTCCAAGCAGCTGAAAGTCACGGCGATGAACTTTATATATGCTCTTCTCCATTAACAAATAATAACAAACCTCATATCTCCTGTATTTCATTGAGGCTGGGATGGGCCGACTCTTGACCATCATTGTTTTACTAGTGTTGGCCTTAATACTTCGATCAGACTGTCGTCTCCTCGGTAATTTTGTCTTTCTCTTTAAATTTGTAATTTCTTAAGCATTTAAAGGTTATTATTGATACCATTTTGATGATTGGCAGACTCTGATAATAGAGATGAAATGAAATTGGGCGTAACAGCGATCCACAATGCAGAGGTACAAAATATCTTTTAAACAAAGATGTATGATTGGCCCACTGTTTTCCGAGTGCACATTTTTTACAATCAATTTATTAAATTGAACTAATAGTTTATATTATAAAGGTGCTCATGGAAAGACATATTATTGAAGTTTTAAACGGGACTTATTAGTTGCATTGATGATTAAACAGATTGAAAGGAGAAGTACAGAATATGTAGAAGATTACGGTAGGCATAAGGGGCTACGGCTTCACCCACAAATAATGGAGATTAGAGTTTTAGATCATACTAATTAGTTACATTGATTTTTGGGGGGTTTTTTAAACCGTTTTGTAACTTTAAACAAAGAAGAGTGAAAAAAGAGTGAGTTTTAAAACATTGTGAAGTAACTATATATTGAGTTATTTTAGCTAGAAGAGTAATTTATATTATATCTAATATTAATATGATAGGGATATATGTGTACAAAACAATTGATTTACTTTATTAAATTTTATTTTAGTTTTATGAAAAAGTATAGATTATTCATGTATAAATTATTATTTTGATTTTTTAATTTTATTAAAAATAAATTTTTCTTTTCATCAAGTTAGAGTTATTTGTGAGAATGTTAAAAAATATGGTAGTTTATATTAAGTAATTCTATATGAGTTAAACTTATTTTGTCAGGATAAAGTTTATCTCACAAAATGACAGTACTTGGTTGAGCTATGAAAGATGAGGAATTGTAGGTTCTTATAAGAGTTTACGAACTGCAAGTATACAAAAGAACAATGGAATATTAAGACACAAGAGTAGCATAACCCTAGTTTATTTCTAAAAAGTAAACATATCTACAAAATAAGTGAGCATTTGACTAATTATGTCTTCTTCATAACTTAACGTATTATGTCTAAGGTTCCCTATATTGGTTTCAAATTGGACTTCTCTAAGGGTCTTAAGAAGGTATGGCTTGAAAGTGATTGCTTGAAAGGGGTAATTCTATTACTACTACTTCATCCATTTCCTTTCTCTTTGTGCCCTGTTGTATTTTGGGTGGACCCTTGGTGATCGTGGGTGGGGACAATAATATAATTGAGCCAAATTCTTGTAAAACGCTTGACATAATACCCCTATAAATTTGGGTAATCTCTCTGTGGGTGGGGTCACTCCATTTATGGAGAAGCTTCAAGGCTTTGATATGCTTATCAACAAAGCCTTCCTAAAAGGGTGGAGGAATGGTCCTATATTTTCAAATAAGATACTTGATTGAAGCGAGAGAGTTTTTTTTGTGGCATGTAAAGAATAGTAACAAGTACATCACATATTTAGGGAAGAAGTCACTCCAAGTGTGTATGAGGAAGTAAATCTGTTGCTACTTTAAACCTTCTATTGAGAAACATTTTAAAAAGACGCGTCTCTATTTCTTTCATCATATAGAAATATTAGAAAAAGGATACACCTCTTGAAAAATTTATTGGTCATAATTTTCAAAGATGAAAAGTGAAAATACAAATGCAATTTATTAAAAATATTTATTAGATGTAGTGAATGATATTATAGTAGTACCTATTCATACTAAAATAAGAGTTAATTAGAAAGTAGAGATGAGAAAAAAAATTCCATTAATGGCCTTGCTCTTTCAGATATAGAATTTCATTATGTTGATATGGAAACATCATCTTAAAAAGTCTATATTAAGCTAAATTAGTCATTTAGAGTAAAATAAACAAATGTAAATTTCTCTGTCAAGTTATAATTATTTAGATTCAAGATGTTAGAGTATAATACTAAGTCGAACCACATAAAGAATCATAGTCTCTTATTAAAAACATGTAGAATTTGGTGTTGTGGAAGATGAAGAAGACTCTAAAAATATCTTGTTAAATAATTTATCTTCTAAATATTAAAAATGTTATTTTATTATCATTCAAAGGGCTTTATAGGCTCTAGAAGATGTGATTTGAGTTCTCTTAGTTGAATAAAAGAGAGTTCAAGTACATAATATACTTAGAAGGAGATTGCATTATACTCAAATAAAAAGATGTCGAAGAGTGGACTAGTTAAGAATAAGATTGAGTGTTACTATAGGAAAATATGGCATAATGCAATAAATTTTAAAAGTTCATTTGTATGATCTTCTCAAAGATAAAGTTAGAGAATTAATCAATATAAGTATATTTGAGGAACCATTACATGTTGATAGTGACGATGAAATCATTCAAAAATATAAAGAACTTGTTCTATTTATAAGAGGGAAATACTTTGAAGATGTGGAAGGACATAGAAATGAATATTTACACATTCAATAGTCAAAGATGCTAGTGGATTAGAGAAATGATACCACATTGGAGCTACAAGACATACAAATTAAGATTGATGTCTAATAGTTCATATGAGGATTTACAATATGGAAGTTCAACATTATATTGTTACGAGGGTGATCAAAGACTTCACATGCAAATGGTGTCCATTGATGTTGAGAATTTGGATTATAGCTACACAAATATAATTGGAGAGTAGCTTGAAAAAGTCTTATGGATCTAAGAAATTATTTCAAACGATAATTTTTATATAATATATTATTTTATTTTATGTTGTTATTTTTATTTTTTTATGTAGAGATATCGTAGGAGTCCAATTAAATTCTCTTATTTCTTAAAGAGGAGTGTGTGAATAAGTTAATAATTGAATTTATGTAGCTATAAAGAGTCTTAGTTCACTGATATAGTTAGCAATCAATATTTTTTTGTTAGTCATTTATTGGCTACAATTTGTTATTTTTAACTTCTAATTGTTGTTGAACTCTTTGCTATATTTGCATGAAGATTGTCGAGTCTCATACATACATACATACATGTGTTTGCGTGTGTATCTATGTGTATATGTATATATATATACACACACAGGTCCAAATGTATATACATATACCTATACATATACAAATGTATGTATGTATATATATATATATATATATATATATATATATATATATATATATAAAATATATACACATACAAATTATATATATATATATATACACACACATATATATATATATATATATACATATATATATATATACATATATATATATACATATATATATACATATATATATATATATATATATATATATATATATATATATATATGTATATATATATATATATATATGTATATATATATATATGTATATATATATGTATATATATATATATATATAGACATGTGCACACACACACAAATGTATTTATATGTGTGTGTGTGTGGGTGTCCGCACATGCACACATGCTATCTATATATATGAATGAGACTCAACAACCTTCTTGTTAGATTATAGGTCAATAACAGATAGAATTATAGATTACGAATTGTAGTCAGTAAATGACTAACAAAAATTTATTAATAGCTAATTATATTAGAGAACTAGAACTATTTATAGCTATATAAATTCATTCTTACATTCCATTTTAAAAAATAAGAGAATTTAACTGAACTCCTACTATAACTCTACATAAAACTAATTAATTACCATAAACTAAAATAATACATTATTGTGAAAAATTGCATTTATATATAGAGAGAGGGGCATCCCTCATCTTCCATCAAACATATCACATACATTTTGAAATATTGTCACATGGGAGTATTAAATACTGACTTTCTTATTAACCCATGCACTTCATTATTGACTTAGTTATAGATTGGAGACAATCGATAACTGACTTGCTTATTGAACATTGAAATTCAACATTGACTCTTGTTTAGAGATGATCATTGATTGCAAGTTTTGTGGAGATGATCATTGATTGTAAGTTTTGTGGAGATGATAATTGATTGCAAGTTTTATGAAGACGTGCTTGAAGGGCGAGATATTTTAATTATATATAATCTTTAGAGAATATCACCAAAACAAATATTTTTAATTTTCTGTTTGACAATTTCAATTTCTTGTGAAGTTGGTCTAAAATTTAAAATTTTGGAGAGACTTGTTTTAATTTTAAAAAAATGCAAGAAAATGACATATTTTGGTGTTAAAACACGCCATAGAAATTAAAAGTTTGAAATATTTCTTAAAACATGTCACGGTGATGAATTTTCACCACGGAGAGATAAATGTTACAGTTAGGATGACCTACCTAACACAAAATAAATGCATGAAATGAAAACATTGTAGGGGAGAGGGACCAATAGTCGTGAGGGCTAACTTCGTTAACATGTAGCTATTGACTGGAATATTGTAAGACCTTCATTTTTTTAGAAATGTAAAATAGACACTTAACTACCTTTAACTAAGGTTTGAAGGTGTGGCCCATCACGCAACTTGTTAAAATAGCACACCTAGTTAAACATGTACAAAAATTGAGTTTTTAAAGATTTGACCAAAACTTAATCTAAAAATTTCTAGTAGTTGAATTTAAAAATATCATTTATTACTAGTGGGTGATTGTATTTCTATACAAAATATGACATATATGCAACTTAAATGGACCATATACCTAAATTAGTAATCATAAATATTTGTTATATCTAACTTTTAAATCCAACACAAGAGGACCAATGCTTCAACACAAAATAATTATTTGTTGTTTTAAAAATAATACATTATTATGTAAAATACAACTTATATCCAACACAAAGGGACCAATACTTGAACACTAAAACTTTTTGACAATCTCACACATTTCATTGGAAAATACAAGGCATTTAGCTTGTGTTCACCTTTTATATTTGTGATAAAAAAAATTATTAATATGAAATATTCTAATGCATATACTTTGTTACTCCAATAGTTGTACACATAAGAATAGTATTTGTGCACTAAGATAATAATACTTGTATAAGTGGGCATCTTATTTTATTAAGTGAGCATATTATTTTCTAAGTGACACACATATGATAGATAGCTATGATATTTTATTTGAGAGAAAAAGTTATCTATTTCACTTTTTAATGTTCTTTTAATATAACATTTATAGGTTATCATGTGTTCAAGTATTGGTCCATTTTTATCAACATTTGGAATTTTTTTGATTTACATTTGGATTATTTAATCATAATATATAGTAAAAATGTGGCATGTAAGACTGGATAACATATTCATTAGTGAGTGACTGACTATTGGACCTCGCACAACTACTTGTCCCTCTCTCCTAAGAGATTTTGTATATTATATTGACACAGTGTCTTTAAAATATTATTATAGCAATGGTTACATTGTTAAGTTCTCCATTGTAGTGCTTGTTATGTTTTGTGCCTACTTGTCATTGTTATCTCCTTCCATAAGCTTCTAAGTTTCTCATGGAAGGAAAATGGAATATTTGTTTATGTGTTTCTGTTGTAGAGAGTACCAAGCCCACCATTTATGAAGCCGTGTGAAAGAATCTTGATGTGAAATAAAAGGTAAAAAGTAAAATAAAGGCAGATTTGTGAGAATTTTATTTCAAACTATGATCTCATTTGAATACAACATCATATATTTAAGTTCCACAGGTCATTCATTTTCAAACTTATTGAAAAATGCACATGTGCCACTCTAATGTTCTTAATAATGTGAAATCAATCTAGTAAGTTTTTTTTTGAGATGACAGAAGGAGATACTTCAAAGTTTGATTTAAACTGTTATAAGGAATTTTAGCAAGATTACTTTTCAGTGTGCTCTTGTCCTTTGACATCTTGGTTTACTATGATCATGAACATGACACAACAACATTTTGACAAAACACGTTAGATAAACTCATTACAGATATGAAGATAGTTGAGGTCCTTAGGATGGACCTTTTGTGTTCATGAAGTTGTCATATTTTATTCAATGTTTAATAGAGAAAAAAATGGTAGATATGATCTCTTAGTCCGTGGTTCTATCCATTGTATGTTTCTGAGATTAGGTAATAGTGAGGTATCACTTTTAAAACACCTTGGTGTAAAGAAAAATGAGGTAACAAAAGGTGGTATACTTTAAGTACTTGAAATGGTGTGTATGTGAGGTTGTTTGAATGCTTTATTGATTACTATGGCGAATTACACAAAGGGTTCAAAAGGATGTTCATACAACAATAATTAGGACATGACACCAAAGTACATTATTTAGATATTGAAGAATGCCAAAACTCACCCATTTGGGACACAAAATCCATATTATATAATTTGGGTTTTATTAGTGGCAAGAACACTTTGATTTGTGAATCAAATCCACCCTCTTACTTGTTGGATTTTTTTCATTCATGATTCTCTTAAAGATGTTAAAAGGTGAATGATGTACATAATATATATTGGTTTTCATTGATGTCAACATACTCTTGAATTACTTCACACTGAATGTAATGGCGACAACAGGTGACAATGGGAAAGCGGGGGGAAGTTTGTTTTTGAATTCAAATATGGGCAGGAATCTAGGGTTGTAGGCCGAGCGTGCTTCTAGTAATGGTGTTGCTGTCGATCAGGGAGCAGGGAATGAAGAGAACATAGAAGGGGACCCAAGGAGTAAGTAGAAAGGCCCTGGTAAGGCAGCTGAGGTAGGAGAAGGAAACCCTTCCTCTTCCACCTCAGCCTCGAAGACTCAAATAATGGATTAGAGCGGTAAATCCTTTCATCGCCGATGGTCAACCCTTTTTGGCATTCAAACTTCAGGAAAGTATTCCTTCCCTTCTATAAAGGATATTTCTGATAAAGAGAAAGGAAATTTTCTTCTGGAAATTCCTGATGAGTTGGTAGATCACAATATCACCTCAATGGACCACACTCTCATAGGAAAATTTGTGGGGTCTAGACCCAACATAGATATAGTGAGAATCTTTGCAAAAAAGAAATGGGAGCTTAAGGGGCAAGTCCTCATCGTGGCCATGGTGAAGGGCTTTCTCTCCTTTGAGTTTTCTTGCAAAGAATATCTAGACAAAATCCTCTGTGCGGGCACCTAGTCAATAGGAAAGGCTACTCTTGTGGTGCAAAAATGGACCCCGAAGTTAGATCTCAATGATTCTTTCTTCGTCCAGGCCCTGGTATGGGTTCGACTCTCAGAAATCCCTTTGGAATTTTGGGTAGAAGATGTCTTTGATGGTATTGCCAGATCCTTTGGTACTCTACTCTCAATTGACCCTATGACTGTGGCTAAAAGCCACCTCACCTATGCTAGGATCTGCATTGGGTTGGAAGAGGGCCAAGATATACTAGAAATCATTGTTCTCCAATCTAAATTGGGAAAACATTTGCAAAATTTGGATTATGAAAGTATCCCTTTTGTGTGCTTCCATTGTAAGAAAGTGGGACATAAAGCTAGATCGTGTCCAGTGTGCATGAACTTGGAAAAAGAAAGGAAAGCTTTAGCTATTAAAAAGATCAAGTTAGGTAATAATTTGGAATGCCTTCCAAGGAAGACTACCAATCCTCATTCTGAATCAGAGGTCTCAAATCACAGAGTATGGAAAAAAAAGGATAAGCCAGAGGAAAATTAGGTGATTTTGGACTCACCAGAAGACATGAAAAACCCTCGCGTTGGGGAACCAAAGGAGAAAACCAAACCAGGTCAAGAGAGTTCGGCTCTTAGAAAGGTGTCTCCCCAGTCTGAAGGCATAGAATTGGAAGTCAATATTCTGCAAGACTCCATTGATGACACTTGTGACATTGGTCAGGGGGAAGGGGGTGATTCATACCCTAGTTCTACCTTTGCCTCCTTCATCCTGGATTCCTTAGAATCCCCTATGGAAGAATGCTATTCTAGCCTAGCTAGGGGTAAACCTGGTGGCCGCCCAGACTCATGCAACTGCCCTGAGACTCAGGACTCTAACAAAGTCCAACAAATGGATTTTATTTTGGGTTCTTTCTCTCCTAAGAAACTCACCAAGATGGAGGAGCTCTTTGCTAAATACAAAGAGGAAAAAGAGGGATAGATAGAGGTTCAAAGAAAAAAGAGATAAAAAAGAAGAGATCCCTCCCCAGTTTCTCTTGTAGCTACAAGAAGAAAAAATAGAGTTGATGTTGGGGAAAAACTCAAATCCCTAGGTAGAAAGAGAGAAAGTCAGATAAGGAAAGAGGAAGCAAGTAGAAACATTGCGGATGGAACCCAAAAAACCATCCAGGCTGTCTGTACTCCCAACAAGAGATGTTAGTCACTTCAAAGGATCCCAGTGAGCTCATTAGCTCACTCAAGCTGATTGTCAGAAGAAGAAATTTTTGTTCTATAGCAATAAAAAAGATAGTGATAGCCATGTATGATTCTCAACGAAGCAACAACTACTAGTTCTCCCTTGGTCAGGTTTGAAGACGTGGCTTGGATCTTGTATTAGTCATCACTTTTTGCACCACTTGGACCTATTTCTCAGAAGCTAACCTCTATATTCATGTGCTTATCTCTGTTGCAAACTGGGATGTTGATTGGATTGCTTTATTGGCTGCCAGCAAGGAAACTTACTACTTAAGGCACAATGATGAAACTTTCCATAAAGTTGAGTTGGATTCTTTGGATGGAGGCAGTCTTCGAAATACCGCGACTTTACCCAATAATAATTATTATAGCAACAAGCTTGTTAGGATAATTTATTTCACTCATGGCAAGTTGTGGTGGAGTTGCATGAGTTTTAATAACACATCACCTCCATACGCTTTTAGGGCCCCCTTCTCCATATTTTGTATTCATTTCAAAAAACCTAATTTTAGAAAGAGCATTGTTGATGTAAGTAAGAAGGAAAGCATAAATTTTTGGTAGGACCAGAGGTTTACCAGAGCTATCACGAAAGCCATGGTTGGGGAGAGGTTAAGAAGGGAGCTGGAGGGCGACATTGAGAAATGGAAGAAGCGAACAAAAATCTGGAACGCCTTACAGAAAAGGGATGTTACCACTTTTATTGAATGACTCCATGGGTGCAGGAAGGACATCACCAAAATATTTTTTCAAAACGTGGAAAGATGGGATAGTGGAGATCGATGGCAATCCATTCACAATCATGAAGGAGGTTATATCTTTGGTCACTGGCATTCCTACCGTTGAGGAAAAATTATATAGAGACCAAAAACTTTCTGACATGGTTGTCAAAAAGTTCACGAGGGATGACAATGAGATGAAATCCATTGTCAAAGCGGGAACCTACTACCTTCTCGGGAGTTTGAAGATGCTCTGGCAGTATGTTCTAAAGGCCCTCATCTACTACATTACCCTAGATACCAGGTTTGACAGAATCCACACTTATCATTTCAACTTTCTTAATCATTTTAGGTATGGTTTCAAGATTTCCATTCCATATTATCTCTTCTCTTCAATGAACAAGAATATAAGTAGTTTTAGAGATAAGAAAATTGCTAATCCTGCTCTGCATGAAGGATTAATACTTTTGTTATATGAATTATTTAAAACCCAAATCATGGGAAAGGAAATTGGGGATAGCAAGGCTATGAGTGAGTACTCTAGTTTGGATTATGTTCCTTTGAGCTCTTCTGTGGGCATTCCTTTGGATGACGGTGAGGAAGTTGATGTCAAGAAATAAAGAAAGGGTTCCCCATCTAAGAAACGACCCCTAAAATCTATCAAGAAGGAATTACTTTCCAAAAAATAGGATAGGAAGAAGGCTAACTCAGAGGAAGAGTATAATGAAAATGAGGAAGAGATGTATTCGGAAGAAGAAGTGGGAAACCCCATTTTGGAATCCGCTGTTATGCAAGAGCAAGACAAGGAGGACACCCCAAACCAATACAGGACCTTTCTGGCCACTTGTCGGTCAATCTCACTATCAGCAAGGAAAAAACCCTTCCTCCTCAGCCCCCAGGCACTAACACTAAAAATCAAGCCCCCATGACTAAAGATAAAGATGAGTAGGGGGGAGTATAATAGTTAGGACATCGAAAGGGGTAAAAAGGTCTGGAGAAATTTTAATATCAACACCGTGCACATGGGAATTATAAGGGAAGCCATCTATCCTCAAATTTTGGAGGACAATGAAGGAAAAGTCCATAAGGAAGAACTAAAAGACCCTGCACTGGTTGTGCTCAGTGATAAAGCCAGGGAGATGGACATGGATTTTCTCAACAATACTAAAAATAGTATGCTGGATCAGTTTTAATCTTTCAAATGGCTCTACCATGTGATCGAGGACATCAAGGAAAAAATTTAGGGCTTGGACAACAAGGATAAGACCATAGAGATTAAGCAAAGTCTGGAAGCTAGGGTCATGAACATGGAATCTAAAATGATAAGTTTGGAAAAAACCCTCAAGGGAGTGGCAGAGAAATTTTTTAACATCCTTAAAACATCCATCAAGAACCTTAAGTTGATGATCAAAAAGATGGAAGAAAAAATGGACCCCAAGACCGAGTAGAGGACCATGAAGGAGGACAAGGAGCCAATTGAAGGACCAAGTAAAAGAACCAGGGCTAGAACCAGGAAGAATAGGGAAAAAATTGATCCACAAGGTTCCCAAGTGCATAATGTTAAAGACACTATTCAACTGATGGAGGCCCTTGAAAGCAACGCGACTGTCATGCTCAGGAGCTTGGCATAAATGGTCATGGTGCTCTTTCTTTCAGCTATGCTTTATTTTATCTATTTTTTTCTTGTTTGGCCCTGTGGTGGCCTATCCTAGCCTGTTCTATTTTTCTATGCTTGGTTCTCTTGACTTTCTTTAGACTTTAAACTGCTATGGGTTTTAGGGTCCTTGTAAAACTTGTTTTACTTAATCAAAAACATACTCTTGAAATGACTTATGTTATGATTTCTCTAACAATTTCATGACTTTTATTTGTATTTGGGTCTACACTGCTCTATAATTGTAGATATGGTTTTCTAGTTTGAATAACATATTTTTGACTACTAGATATACATATATTTAAGTTTTCATGTGGTATGGTTGTAAAAAACAAATGATATAAGGTCTAGTAGTTTCATCTGTTAGTTTCCCTATATAGAAAAGTTTATCAGAATGTCCACATTTCATCAAGTGACTATTTTTGGTCGTATAGTTTTTGGGTAAGATTAAGCATTTCTTGTAACATGTGATTTCCAACTGACACTAATTTTTATTTTATCTTTGCCAACTTATGTGAAATTTATGAAGTAATTCAGAGGAAGCATGCATCATATTTTGGGAGATGACCTATTGGTTGAAGTGTGTATGGATGACTTGAAATTTGATTAGATGAGTATATATATTATACTTATTTGATAATAAGGAAGTAGTAGAGAACCTATGATATGTTGTAGTGATATATGATTGAGACTAAGAATTGTATGTGAGTTTGAAGTGTGCTAAGTTTTTTTATTGAGCCTAAAAGGAATTTAAATCATGCATATGTGAGATGCAACGATAATAATTCATTTTGTTCACTTGTCTGTTTTAAATAGTAAACCCTTTGGTAGTTAGTCTTTATATTTTCGTTAGCGATCCTTGAAACAAGTACTTTTTTTATATATTATAATTAGTTATATTATATTGAGAGTTAACCCTCTCCTTGGTTTTTCCCTTAAAGGGTTTCTATGATATTTAAATTTGGTGTCTATTGTGTATGTTGCTATCGATGTTGTTTTCATTTCTATTACTTTGGTTATTACATATTTCTTTCTGATGCAATTAGGTAAATTTAATATGGATATAGAAATAGAATAAATTCATGGTTTTTTAGGAAATACTAATTCACCCCCCCTCTTATTATTTTAGTTGTTCAACAATTCGAATCAAAGCTTGGTCCCTTGATTTCAACTTAATTATTTTAGGGTGATCTTGTAGGTGAAATAGGTGGCTTCTAAGAAAGATGATGAAGAAAGTCATATGGATGGAGAATCACATATTTTTGTTGAAGATCTTAAAAATTTTGAATGTAAAAATAGAGATTTGAAGGAAAATATGAAGGAAGAAAATGAGTTCAATAGAAAGTTGAAGGAAAAAATAGAGAAATTTAGGAAAAGATACAAGAAGGTCAGTGAAGATTTAAAGCATGGAAATAAAATTATTGTTGATATGAAGGTGCAAGGTGAGGAAGAAAAAAACACCAAAGATTATCTAAATGAAAAAATTAATGAAAAGATATAAGAATGCAAGAAAATGGAACAAGAGGTAGTAAACATGAGATCAGATCAAGAAAGAACAAAGTATCTAAAAATTAAATTAAATTTGAAAGCTCTATTAAATTTGATGAAATAATGGCTAAGTAGAAAACTTTGAATGAAAAAAAGTAGATTAAGGTTTGAAACAAGAAAATGTTTGAATCAAATAATTGAAGAGAACGAAAAATCTTCTCTTATATAGAACCTTACCAGCTAGTTAAAGATATAATCAAACTATCATTAAAGAAATTCAACAAGGAAATCATCAGTCTGACAACCTAATGCTCAAAGGTATCCTTCCTTTAACTTTTATATTTTTTATGGAATATACTCGGTCATAAGGATATAGAATGTAGAATAAAAATTAATCAAAATGTTCATCTTTTTTCTTGCAGGAGATTTGGTCATCAAGTTAGTTAATGCAAAAATGAGTTTATGAATATACTAGTACAAAAACAACAATACATGACTAAATAAACTACTACAAATTGTAGATAATTGTCTAATTTTGATCACGT
This sequence comes from Chamaecyparis obtusa, assembly GCA_027943335.1. Lineage (NCBI taxonomy): Eukaryota > Viridiplantae > Streptophyta > Pinopsida > Cupressales > Cupressaceae > Chamaecyparis > Chamaecyparis obtusa. The sequence continues at coordinate 47,621 of BSBK01010858.1, forward strand.
GACCATTAGTAGTTTATTACTAGTCATTTATATCACGACCAAATTTATGACTAAACTATTTTAGTCATTTATTCGGTCATTGATTTAGTCATTAATTTAGTCATTGATTATTGTTAATTGGTCATCTATTTAGTCATTACTTTTAGTCATACATTTAGTCATTAACTTAGTCATATATTCAGTCCCTAATTTAGTCATGTATTTAGTCATTAATTTAGTCATATACATAGTCATATTAGGGAATGATGGAATCTAACCACCATTCTCCTACTTGTAAAGTAGGTGCTCTTTCATTGAGCTAGTACCCTTTAAAGAATAATCATACCATGTATACAAGTACTTTCCATTAAACATGATTTCAATTTTTTCCAAATATAACTAGATGTTTGTAATGTGATAATATTGCAATGTTCTACTTTTATTTCTTTCTAGTAAAAAAAGATACATATTGAGAGATAGTGATAAACTAAAAATTCCAAGCATTGACTCAAAATTAATGTGTCAACTCTCATTTTATTTTGATTGATAAATGATGGTGGGAAGGAACATTGAAGCATTTCAAGAAAAGTAATCCTACTCTTGGAATCAAAGGCAATATATGAGAATCAAACTCTCATTTTCTTTGTACTACAAAGAAAATTATCAGATCCTTTTAAGAGAAACAAATCCTAAAATCCCCAACTTTTAATGTCTAGAAATTTTGAAAAGTAAGAATAGTAAACATGATAGAAGATAGCAAGGTGCAGATTGGTTTTGATATTGAAACAATAAGAGAATGTAGTTTTAGGTTCAAATTTGATTTTATCAGTTCTAATAGTATTCTTATGATCTTACCTTAAGATAGGGTAACTTTGACTAGGATGAAGGGGGTGTAATGTAGCCTGCATGTCATTAGTTGGAGTCGTGTGCTCATAAGAGTCCATTAAAACAACATTATAGCTAAACATTCTTCTAATATCATCTACACCACCAAAGACATGTTGTTACATTTCATCAAGCAATAGTAATGGTAAAAAAATACCATTAATATTGTCAGTGTAATCTATATAACTTTAGTACAGAAATACCAAAATCAAGAATATAATAATTTTACTTTTTCTTTACAACTAAGATTTTGTAAATATGCACTATACATTAAAGGTTTCTTCATCTAGAGAACTCATGAATTGTAATAATAAAAACATTACAGTAAGTGTAACTTACTAGTTCAGGTAATGGCATCTTTGGAGCTATCAACTTTATTATAAGAATATGTAGATTTAAAGTCAGACAAAGATTGGATGAAGTCATTTTTAGGATTGACACTGACACCATGCACGGTTCTACCAAAAGGTACATGAGGATTCATTTCATCTTGAGGTATCAATAAGTATGAAGAATCATTATCTTGGACTCCAAATTGTTTTAGGTTAGTAGTAGGTTGCCTATTTTGAATGCCTTATAGATATTTTGAATGTTGGAGTTCCCAAAGCTACATCATAAATTGTGTGTTTCCCTATAAAAAACCTATCAAAAAATTATGCAACAACATTAGAATCATGCCATATGTATGTTTTGCATATGCATTAAAATGTTAGCTTGACTAACATTATTCATCATTCAGCCCGAAAATATCAATTCCAACTAATCATAGTTTGCTAAGTTTCTTTTACTCTAAAGCTATATAATTCTTTATTATTATGATAAATTACCTTGACTATCAATTTTTATACCTTATTAATATTATTCGTTACTATTATGTAAGAATTTATGAGTTTTAATTATGTAATGTTGTTTGTGGAAGTAGCTAAAGCTAAGATGCAATAATTCAATCCAATCAATATAATTTTTAGTTTGTCTATATTTTGGTTGCTCCCCCGTTTCCTTCGTCTAGTATCAGGGGAGAGAGATTTAAGGAAATTTGAGGCTATACAGTAATATAGTTTGAGGAAATTCTTCTAGATATTGCACAATGTTTTAAGAGATTAGAGAGCCAGTTGAGTCCAGTTTATGTTGAAGTTGCAGATATAATTTTCTATGGATTATGTACCATCCTAACAGTTTTCATAAAAAAGTTACGAGAAGGAACCTATCTTTTGGGAGAAAATATTGAAGATTGAGGAAGTCCTAGAATATAAATACATGTTTAACTACTTGAAGAAGGAGATCTCATAGTATTAAGTCAAGGAATAAGGCTATCAAAATTCACAAATCAAAATTGTGGCTATCACAATATATATACCTTCTCCGATGATTCTAGAATTTGACATTGAAATTAGTATGTGTAGAAAATGACTTGCATAAGTGGAAAGGCCCAATATGGTCTGCAAGAAAATATCTTTAATGGAGTAGAAGATTAACTCTATTTGATTTTATGTCTCTAAGTACACCAATAATAATTAGTTATCCTAGAAGGCCTTTTCACTTTCAATAAATCAAAATGATTCAATTTCATAATAATTTATCATTAGAACACCTTTATAATTCAAACCCCTATAGAACATCATACAAAAGAAATGCAAAATAAATAAAGGAAATCACCCTGTATCATGTAGGTATTATGCACAATGACAACCAACACTTGGATAATCTCTATTACATATAAAATAATAACAAGAGTGAGTAGTGCACCACAAACATAATGTTCCAATATCAATATCTATTTGTGCCAAAGGCCAACATGCATCAAAATATTTTAAGATTTGTGATAAAAATACATTATAACAATGAGTTATAGCTTTCTATGGTTGCAAAGCTTCTATAATGCATACCCTAATAAGTGGATTGCCCTTAGGTTGAAACTTGATTGAATCCTGGAATTTTTTTGCACCATATACCTCAGAATACCAACTAAACTCTCATTAGTCTTGCACACCATAAGATGAAATATAAAATAGAAAACTAAAATCTACCTACATTTTGATTCTTCAATTTATTTTTCCTAGATATAAAGGAGATATTTTGACTTTCTACATAGAAAATACACACAAGGAAAGATTAAATAATTATATCCTGGCAATCTCAAGTTACATCCAACAAAACCAATAAAATAATAATTTTACATATTCCTAGATATTTTTCATATAGTAGAACATACACTATAGTTCCATTCATTTTATTATCACAATTATATGATAAAATTAGACTATTGGACCACAACTGCTTATACAGAAATCTTACAAACTTTTCAACTAAATCCAACTTGATCAAAGTAGTGAATGTAAGAATGAATTTAACCTCGTGTCATCAATGAGAAGGTGTGATTGATTAATCAATATAGAAATCTAAATTTCAACTTCTCTAATATTGATATCAAATATCTTCAAGAAATATGTACACCATTGTACCTCTATATAGTTACGACCATGCATAAATGCATGGCATACATTTCCTAATAGTGGAATATCAACTTCTTGGAGCATGTGGACCATGCTAGATTCTTCAATATTAATTGGATCCTAATCTGAAGAAACAAATAGAATTAGTTAAGAAAATGATATTAGAAACATTGGAGAAAGTGTACAACATAGGCATATACACAAAAGTGAAAAGCTAAAACATGCAACAATGGAGATGTTATCTCTATTTGAGCATTAAGAATTTTCATTAGCATCAAATGAGTTCATTCGGTAATCATAAGTTACTTAGTCAGTAAAGGTTGGAATAAGGAGTCAAACAAGTCAATTTGTTGAACACACAAAGCCTTCACACCGAGTATATACAAGACATAACTTAAAGATATCAGAATACAGGTTTAACCAAGCATGTTTATCGAGCATCAGGAATTACCAAGTAACGAGTCAGTAATCACTGAGCATTCTACACATGGAGCATCAATTATTCACTGAATAGAGAATGCAATATTTATCGAGTTATTCAGGAAACAACATTGTAATAAGCAATGACACATATCTCTATGCAAATAGTTTACACAGATCTATAAATGGTTTACCAAGATCGAGACATATTTAATATGGATGTAATCATTTAATTTTGTTATGATTCCTATGTAACAGTTAGATCTAGGTTATTTTTCTATACCATTGATCTTAGGTTTTCTAAGATGTTGTAACCCTGATTAGGTCAAATCAATTTGATATATAATTGCAAAAGATGTCATTTTAAGCATGCATGATATGAGATATCATGAAGCAATAGTCACACATAGGACATCAGAGATCAAATAGGGGTTATATGACTGAGAAACTTTATTAGAGACAGTATCAGTTTTATCAAAAATAAAGAAGACTACCGAGTAGAACAAAAGGTTGTATTCAACACATTAAGGTGATATCTATTTTATATTTCATCTATCTGATTCAAACAAGTATTGTATACACCTAAAAATGGTCACCTAGACTATTAGCCCCTTTTGCTAAATCATAAATTGCTTATTCTTGATCAAATCCTAGTTCTATCATTTATTCGATTATTTTTTATGGGCTAACCATCTTATCCTAAGTTTTTATTTATTTAAAAGGAATATTTCGTCCCCTTTTAATAAATAAAAAGCTCCCACTTTTCTTCTTATCCTAAGTTGCACAAATAAAGCATTATTCTTATTTTATAAAAAGAGAAAAGTACTTTTTGTCTCATATGGACACAAAAGTCAACTCTTATTTTCCTATTGGAGGATACTTGTGCACATGGATTGCTCCTCTTTTAAGCTCCACCATTGATTAAATCTTTTGCCTCTTAATCTTCATGGTCCATTTCTCCTCATTTCCTATAAAAGAAGAGCTCTCTTCTTCATTCTAGACACACAACTTTTTATGCTATCGTTATGCTACAGGTTTTCTAGGTCATCTTGGAGCTTTTGGAGATATTCTTGCATCTAGGGTTTGAAGATTTTGAGCATTGTTGGCATTCATCTTGGATCTTCATCAACACTCTATCTTCTTGTCTTCATTCTTGCATCATCATGGCTTTCTTGCTTCATAGTTAGATTTCATTTCTTGCATAGTAGCTTCATTTTCATGGCATTCTTAGCTTAGATTTCCTTTATGCTTTAGATTAATTCATCTAGTTTAACTAGAAGGCTTTGTAATACTTGCATCTTTCATTTCCATAGTTTAGCTTGCATTTCCATTCTAGCATAGCATTGCATTGCATTTCATTCTTGATTCTTGAGGATATTGGCATTCTTGCCCTTGTCTTCATTGAATCTCCCATTGCATGGTTTACTAGCAAGGTTATTGGCTAAATAGCTCTAGCTGAGAGCATTCTTAAAACCCTTGCACTCCATGCCTAGGGAGCTATGGATCGATTTGTGAGGGCTCATTCTTGAGTTTCCTTGCATGTAATGATTCATAGAAGTGTGACACAATTATAGCACACATTTTTGGCGCCCACCGTGGGGCAGAGTAGACTAGCTTTGTCCCTTCTTTTTCTGCATTTTCGTCAATTTCTGTCAATTTTTCGGCAAGTTTTTAGTGCAATTTTTGTTCTCTGGTTTTTTGTCTCAGAATATCGCGCGATACTTCTCAGGTATATCGCGCGATATACCTTACTATACGCGTGCGATACTTCGCGCCTGAGAAGAATTGCACGGTAGTATTGAGGTATATCGCCTGGTCTCGGGTGAAGTATCGCCTGGTGTTGGGCGAAATATCGCACGGACTGAAAAGTATCGCCTGGTGTCGGGCGAAGTATCGCGCGATACTGTGTCTGAACCTGGCAGTGAGCTATTTTTAGGCTATTTTATCTATCTTGCAAGTTTCGGGTTGTTAGCTATCTTTTTGAAATTTTCTAAAATTTCCAGCGTTTTCAAATCCGTGCCACTCTGGAAAACGAGTGCCTATTTTTTTGAAATTTTGCAAATGGTATCAAAATTTTAAGTGCGATATATCGTTGGAAAGGTCTTTCCGAGCCCAATCCAACCATGATGGTTTCATTTTCAGATTTTATCATTTGATCAAGTATTTTTGCAGATTATCAGATTTTTCATGTGCTAACCATTGTGGGTCTAACAAGTTGTGGTTGTAGGTGCACTTGCTTGAGATATTTTGCCAAAAGAACGCATGTCAAAGAGGGCTACTAATGGTTTTTGTAGGGCTGCCCTAAGCATAAAAACCAAATCAAGTGCTTGTTTAATTTCTTTCTTTATTAAGTGCGGCATATACTAGTTGTTTCATTAGGCACTTAATACTTTGTGAAAGGAATCTTGGGGTGGTAGGAGAAGTATGCTCTTCACCTTTAGGTGAATCAGAAAATCTTGACCCATCTTGAGGTTTTGGAAGCAAAGGGGTAATTGGATCTTGTTTGGTGTGTTTGGGAGAAGTTTTTGAGATAGGGGAGTATGCTCTTCACCCTTGTGGTGAATCAAAAACCTTGAACCTCAAAAATCATCCATTCTTTGTTTAGCTTAGGATCCTTTAGCGGGCCTGCTCTTGAGAAATCAAGAGGAACGACCCAAGTGGGGACAACCTTGTCATCATTTTCCTTGGTGGCAAGTGATTCCAACTCACTATAATCTCAAGGCTATCAAGGACACAAAACCTTGGTAGACATAGTACTTATCTTTGCTTGATGTGAGTAACTTGTGGGATTGTGACCATGAGGAAAGCATTAAGCAAGAATGCTTAAGGTACTCTTGAGGCCGCGAGGTCCTAGTCCTTTATGAGGAGCAAGAGGGGTGCTATGAACGGAAACCCTTACTATGAACCATTAGATAGAGGCCACCCTATTTTAGCCGCTTAGCTTCTTGGTGCAAGGATTGATCCAAGTGGACTTACCCGGATCACCCCAAGACACTCACCATATGTGTTCCTTTGGTTGTGTTTTTGACACTTCCATGACAACGCCAATATCTCTTGTGGGCAACCACTTGGTGTGAGGCAAGGGAGCATCAAGTTGTGGGCCACGTTGCTAAGTAATGAGCCTTGTCCTTCTAGGTAGTAATTGCTTGAATTGTCTTCGATTGTGCTATGCCCGTGTAAACGTTCTCAACATTCAAACAAACGGTAGCATTCATAAGGTTCTCTATTTTGATATCACAAGTGCTTGTCTTGGCAAGGTTGCTTTTGCCCTTGTTTCAAGTGTTCTATGACATGTTTGATCACCTACTGTTTGCAAACTTGTCTTTTATCTGCTGTTACTGCTTGTCAAACTGAAAAATTACACTATCCAATCTTTGAACTTGATCAAAACACTTCAAAACTGAGATTTTTATGTTCATTGGTCAAGAGTCACACTGTTTGCCTGAGAACTATCACACAAAGTTATTTTGCTATCTCACTACTGCTTGCAATCTGAAGTTGATTTGTGTCACTTCCAGTCATCCTTGGTCAGTCCAGGTCAGATCTTAGAGGTTATTACATGTTGCTCAATATTCAAATGGACTTCAATGGTATCAATTTGCACAAAATGACTCTTGGTCTTCTTTTTTCCACATCTCCCATATCTTCTTAGTCTTCCATTTCTCTTCTTCCTTCATGCTTCTTTCTCTTCTTCCTATCCTCTTCATGTCTTCTTGATCCTTTTCCTCTTATTATCTAGTCTGCCTTCTTCTATTTCATCTCTTCTATTCATTTCTTTCATGCTTGATTCCTCCTCTTCTAGAATCATGAATTTCAACTATCTTGCTATAGAACCTCTCTTGAGAAGGGATGATCTCGAACTCATTGCTCAATTCGAACAGTATTATTTTTCCAAGCATCCCGCAAGTCATCAACTTAAGACAAGAGTAAACAAAAAGATGTTTGAGTCTGACGCCTTTGCTAGGATTATAGACATGATTCTCTCACAATCTCCTTCTTCCAAACACTCTTTTTCTTCTAGGTCTTCTCATCATTCTTCATCTTCCACATCCTACCATGCCTTTTCCAAACATCGTCATCCTTCTTCATCTTACCATGACTCTTCTCAACATCATTCAAATTCTTCCTTAGCTAAGTTTTCTTCTTCCACTATGTCTTCATTTTCTCCTTCTTTAAGATCTTGTTCTTCTTCTACTTCCCCCAAGAGTCTTGCTTTTCTTCATGAGCCATACCATAATGAGCAACATGACAATCCTTGTAATACCTTTGATGACTATGATGACGGACAATGTAGTGATACTTATGACACCTCTACTCCTCAGAGTCCTCGCAAACTCATGCTTACTGAAAATGGGTCATCCTATTGGATAGATTGTGATGGTGATCCATATGATTCTGATTTTGAAAGAGAGTTTAGTGATGTTTGTAGACAATACCTTGATGATAATCCATCTACTACTACTGAGGACTATAAAATACAACGTGCTGATTATAAACGTTACTACTATGAGCATTTCTTCTTTAAGAATTCCACTGCTAAAAATCAAAATTGTACTTCTGAGCAAGATCATCTTAATGTTGAACCTTTGTCTTGTGATGGTCCCCTTCCATCCCCTACTTCCTCCAATACTCATACATCTCCTAAAGCTTCTGAGTCTTCCAAATCTTTCACAAATCCTTCACCCAACAAAGATCCTAATGCTTTTCATGCAGTTCCCTATAGTTATCCTCAAGAGCTACCTCTTCAAGAAACTCAAGCTAACCTTCACTTGGCTGAAAATAATTTCAATAATGCTAAACCTAAAGAGCCTAAGCCTTTATGCACTACAATGCCTACTTCAGCTAGTCCTTCACTATCTATTCCAAAGTCTTCCATACAATTTCAAAATGCTTCCTTGTCCTTAGAAGTGGCTTCATGTCAAGAGGACTCTAAAAATGATACAGAAAAGAATATAAAGAAAGATCAAGATCAAGAACCATCCATGTCATCCAATTATTTTCATGATGTCTCTGATCCATTTCATGGTTCTTTTGATCCTCTATGCTCTTCTACATTCATTCCACCATGTCTTAAGTCTTCTCCTAAGCAAGATCAAGCTACCACTTGCACTATTGAGCTTGTTGATAATCAAAATAACCTTACTACGCTTGCACTTTCCAAAGATGATACTTCCATTAAGGTTATTAAAAATGGTGCCGTTACTTCTTATGTTAAGCTTATTGAAAATCAAGAGAAAAATTTTACGCTTATGCTATCCAAAGATCCTTGTCAAGATCAAAGTCTTCCATCTTCTTGTTCTACCACTCCATGTTCGCTTCCATTTTCTACTCTTCCTAAGTCTTTGCAAGCTTTGAACGATTCTATCAATGAATTTTCTCCTATTAAAGATGTTCATGATCCTATTGCAAATCCTAATGCTCACTCTAAAGATGCTGATGTCCTTGGTTGTCATATAGATGCTGATGAAATTATTGATTATCCTTTTGCATCTTCCACTTCCATCCTTGGACCTCTTCCACTGCTAAAGGCTTCACGCCTTCCTTCCATCTTGGGTCCTTATGTCCCTTCACTTTCCCCTCCTAACTCTCCTAATTCATCATCCATTTTGGGTCCTTACGTCCCTCCATCTCCTATCTTTCCTCAAGATCAACATAGATGCATACCCTTGAATCCTTTTCATCCACTCACCCATCTAAACCAGTCATATCTTCCTCCTTCTTCCACAAGTCCCAAGTCTTTTGGAAGTAACTTGAATGTTCAATACCAGAAAAAGAAGCAATACAAGAATCCATCAAAAAAAGATCACCATGTCTCCTCTAATCGACATGGGCACATAAAGTCAAAAGAGATATCTAAGAAGAAAACTACAAGACAAGTATGGGTTCCAAAATCCATCATTACAGATATTCTCTCTAAATCATCAAAAAGAAATAAAAAGCCTAAGGCTATATGGATTCCAAAATCTCTCTTGAAAGAGTCTTATGTTGAACAAAAAGTGAAGTTGACATTCAAGCTTCCAAAGGCTTCCACTTCATCTTCTTCCAAAAATGATCTTTCATTCCATGTGCCTGAACCGCAACCTCTGCTAAACATTCATCATATTCCTTCATGTATTCCTTTATTCATATTTCCTCCATCCTCTCGCCACCCTTCAAGGTGTGTGTCGATGTTGATCTTGCCTTCCTTCCCATCTACCCTTTCACAATCTTTCCATTCATTATCCTTCTACCTTCTATCCTTTTTCCTCATTTGCCTATTCCTCATATCTTCCAACCTCACTCGCTTTACATAAAGCCTTATCATCCATTTTTCTCTTCCATCTTCCTTTCCCTATCAGCATCTTTGAGCATATCATTTTGAATCCTTGGCATGTCAGGGTTTATCCTTTCAAGGAGTACTATCTAAAAAGCTTGCTTTCTTCCAAAAATAAAAAAATAAAAAAAATAAAAAAAAAGAATGAAAAAATTGAAAATGTGCCATGGTGAAAACCTGGAAACAGGCGCCTTGGTAGCAGAAGTAAAGAGAAATAAATTCATCCTATGGTGACAACCACTCCCTTGTGGCACCTTGGATAAGTACCATGATGAAAACCTGGCAATCAGGCATCATGCGTAGTTCTTCTACATGTTTCATCCATTCCATCTCCTCTCGTTGATCTTGGCAATGTCCAGCTATACACGAATATTTGGCTATCTTGTGAGCTATCTTACGATGATCTTGCTTTCATTCCATTCATATTCATTCCTTCATTTTTCTCCATTCATTCTAGCCTTTCTTTATCCTTTTCCCCTTTGGTCTTGATCTAATAAAAAAGAGTAAAAAAATGATGCTATGAAGCCTCTTGACATGTCTACTCCTTTGGAATGCATCCTTTTCTTCTTTTGCAGTGCGCTTTCATGACTTATCCTATGCTGGCCTTTCATTGCTTGTTCAATGCACTTTACGTGATAATTTTTCCCTAGCTTGGGTACTCTTGAGGAGTTTGACCTTGAGGATTTCTTCCCTCCATTCGCCTTCATTCTCCTTTCCTCCATCTCATTCATGAGCTTTCCCTCCCTCTTGTCCTCCACCTTGCTAGACTTTGGGACTACACGATGTGATCTTGCTCATGAGTTTGATGCCCATTTCTATCTAGGGCATTCTTTGTACATACTTTATGATCCTGAAAAAATTCCAAAAAAAAAATCATATATGATGCTGAAGAAAACCTAAAAAGCATATAAAGTCCTGAAAAAATACAAAAAAATTATAAAAAGTCCTGAAAAAATCTATCAAGTGGTGAAAACCTAGAAATAGGCGCTGCTTGAGACCCTCTGCACCTATGTCTATCAGTCTTGCATGGCGCTCTTTCGCTCCACTTCTCGCTTTGCCTCTCCTAGCCTGGTATTGATTCTTGTCTTAGTCTAGGGGGCATATGTTGCTTTAAGCTTATCTTGGGTCTCTTTGTGTGTCTGGGTTTCTTGGGCCACTTGGTTCCAATGGTGTTTTTCAACACCACCCCAATGGTGTTTTTCAGCACTACCCCTGCGTCGAGTGTTTCTCAACACTTATCAGATGTCCTACCTGCAGTCTAGTATGATGCGATATTTCTCATTTGCAGATGCAATACTCAAAGTTTGACTCTATGACCTACACACACGCACTTGACTTGCTGAGATTTGTTTGAATTTATTTCTTTGCATGCTGTCTATGATGATTTCTTTGCTGAGTGGTCTCTCCCTGAGAAGTTTTCGATGATGCATAGCTAGAAGACTGAGGATATGAGAACATGTTTTATTGCTTTTTCTGCTTGTGGGTATATTTTGTTGATCCTAACTGTCATGAGCATTTATGCTGGCCTTACTTGACACTGTGGATTGACAGGGTATTATCCTTGACTATTTTTGTGCAAGTGCATACTTGTAGCCATCTTGACTTTCCTTGTGTCTCGATGCGAGTATAATCTTGCTATATTAAACTTAGGTAATCTCACTGTGCTCGTCATCTTGACCTACATGTCTTTGATGCCTAGGTGAGATTTCCACATTCCTATCTGATAAAGATCATATTCAGATCCACATAGTTATGCTAGTGTGTATTGTATGATCTTACGACGCTACCAATAACGCTCGATGATGAATATTAGATGTCTATTGGCTTTGTAACCTTGCAAGTAAACCACTTTTCATGTAGCTTGCATTTCTTAGGTTCATGTTAGTTTAGTTTTGCATCTTGCATATGGAGAGAGCTCTCTTTTCATCTTTCATGGACTTGTTAATCAACTGCGCTCACCTTTTGCTTCTTCCTGATCATGTCTTTCGCTTCTTGTCTTTCATATCACATCATTTTCTTTTCATTTCGGGATCAAAACCGAAATCTGAGTTCACCTTGATCATCCAAATCACCTTTTCCCCCTCTTTCACGCAGTTGGCTGACCTTTTGAGGCCTGATCCTTCGATCTTTGCTGGGGCATTCTTCACCTCTTCATCTCCATCTCTTTCAAAATTCTAGTCTTTCATTCACTTTCAATCTCAAGTTCAAATTCTTCCCCTCTATGGCGTTTACGGGTTGAGGGACTGATAGGTTCGTGCCCCGTGTCCCATGTGTGGGGCATACCTTCACTGCTTGATGGTTATTCTGTTCTCTTTCTTCGATTATGATTTCTAGTGATTTGATCATGTTGCTCTTGCTTTTGCATTCCCTCTACTTGATTTCGCTTTCGATCCTGAGGGGGCAGACACATCATATCTTATTAGCTATCTCTTTCCTAAGTGTTCAGTACTGTCGCTACCAGGCTGACCATCCAGGATTTGCTATCTCTCTGCACTTCATTCTTTGGAGTCAGATCGCTATTTGCTTGCCTTCTTGGCTATCTCTTGCTTTCTTGGCTGATCTGAGTTGCTTTGTGATCCCAAATCGATCTCACATTTCAACTTCATTCTTTGACTACATGTGTTCCCAGATCGATCACACATTAGTCAAAGAGGGGCAAATGTATACACCTAAAAATGGTCACCTAGACTATTAGCCCCTTTTGCTAAATCATAAATTGCTTATTCTTGATCAAATCCTAGTTCTATCATTTATTCGATTATTTTCTATGGGCTAACCATCTTATCCTAAGTTTTTATTTATTTAAAAGGAATATTTCGTCCCCTTTTAATAAATAAAAAGCTCCCACTTTTCTTCTTATCCTAAGTTGCACAAATAAAGCATTATTCTTATTTTATAAAAAGAGAAAAGTACTTTTTGTCTCATATGGACACAAAAGTCAACTCTTATTTTCCTATTGGAGGATACTTGTGCACATGGATTGCTCCTCTTTTAAGCTCCACCATTGATTAAATCTTTTGCCTCTTAATCTTCATGGTCCATTTCTCCTCATTTCCTATAAAAGAAGAGCTCTCTTCTTCATTCTAGACACACAACTTTTTATGCTATCGTTATGCTACAGGTTTTCTAGGTCATCTTGGAGCTTTTGGAGATATTCTTGCATCTAGGGTTTGAAGATTTTGAGCATTGTTGGCATTCATCTTGGATCTTCATCAACACTCTATCTTCTTGTCTTCATTCTTGCATCATCATGGCTTTCTTGCTTCATAGTTAGATTTCATTTCTTGCATAGTAGCTTCATTTTCATGGCATTCTTAGCTTAGATTTCCTTTATGCTTTAGATTAATTCATCTAGTTTAACTAGAAGGCTTTGTAATACTTGCATCTTTCATTTCCATAGTTTAGCTTGCATTTCCATTCTAGCATAGCATTGCATTGCATTTCATTCTTGATTCTTGAGGATATTGGCATTCTTGCCCTTGTCTTCATTGAATCTCCCATTGCATGGTTTACTAGCAAGGTTATTGGCTAAATAGCTCTAGCTGAGAGCATTCTTAAAACCCTTGCACTCCATGCCTAGGGAGCTATGGATCGATTTGTGAGGGCTCATTCTTGAGTTTCCTTGCATGTAATGATTCATAGAAGTGTGACACAATTATAGCACACAAGTATAAGTTGTCATTTACAAATAATCTATTGTTATCAATTTAACCATTGTAGCAGATTTTAAATCTCTTAACATAGTATACTTGGCCATCTCATATAAATCTCTTAACTGAGTCCAAACATAATTAGTGTTGCTAAAATCCTTTAACAAGGTAGATCTAGTCGATCTTGTGTTACTTATAATAGGGTAAGATCAGTAGAAGTGATCACCAATTGTAGCCTTAATTGGCACACTTTATTTACTATAGTAGTGAAGAATTTGTGGGTGTCATTCCCACTATAGTTTTTACCTTCTAACAAGGGTTTCTGGAAAACCAAAATACTTGAGTCATGAGTTAACAATTTCATGAATGATTTATTGTTTTGTTTACATGCACTTTACATTTACAAGTTATTTGAATGTGTGTTACAAACAATGGACTCAGCCGATTAGTTAAGTACTAATATTGTAAATTATTAAGTGTTGAAAGCATTTCAGGGTATTGATTCACCCCTCCCCTCTTAGGACTATATCTTTCTAGTCCCAACAATTGGTATAAGAGCCAGATCTCTTATTTTGGAAGTTTAGCCACTTAAGAGAAAATATCTCAGGATGGAGAGATATAGGTTGGACAAGATTATTGAGAATCAAAAGATTCAGATTGAAATCCTGATTGAATAATACAAGCAAGCAAAAGATGAATTGAAGAAGTTACTAATTCAGTGGAAGGATATGGAAATTAAGTACAATGAAACTGATAATCATGAAGAAGATATTGATGACCCATTTGAGACATCTGGATCTAGATTTAGTAGTATATACATGACATATCTGAAGGAGAAATATTTGATTTATCGGAAAAAAATCTATAGCTTAATGAACAAGTCAAAGCCTTGCAGATTAGTCTACAAACACAAATGGTTAGAATGATTGATGTCATGAAAAATTCTAGGCAAGACGAACAAGAAAGAAACTTGGTTGTTGAAGACAAAAGACAAATGACTGAAAAACTACAAGAGAAGGAATCTGAGATACTGAGACTTACCGAGCATCACTTTAAAATTTCTAATCAGATGGTTGTTATAAGTCAGGAAGTTAACAGAGAAAACAATGAACTTACAAGGAAACTAGAAGACATCGGTGAACTTAGAGAAGAAAATGAGATATTAAAAAATTAAGTCAAAATGCAACATTAACAAAATGAAATGATCAAGAAAGTTGAAGATGGTTCTAAGAAAATTGATGAATTTTTGAGCAGTCAAAGAGGACTTGGCAGTACTATTGGATTAGGCTACATCGAGAAAAGAGAATCATCAAACCAAGTTGAACAAATAAATTCCTACTCAAATCAAAGACCAAAGAAGCTATCATGTTATCATTATGGAAAATAGGGCCGCACATCCAATGTTTGCAAGAGAAAAGCTAAAGGTATTCCTAAATCTACTCCTAAGTTTAATGGTCATTGTTATAACTGTAACAAGTTTAGACATCAGGCAAGTTGAATATGACACCTAAGATACCCTACATGGAGAAAAACTGTTGCACTTGCAACATGCATGGAAATATTACACTAGAATGTAGAACAAAGATGACGCAAGTTTGGACACTGAAAGGATAGAACAATACCCATCAAGCGAGAAGAGAAGGTAATGCTTATACATGGGATTACAATACATGGGTTAATTGTAAAAAATGTGGAAGGTATGGATATATACAGCTAATTGCATGAGAAAGAACTAGAGAGGCATATCTCAAAATTAGACAAGCACTAATATGGTATGTTAACCTTGTCACAAGGTCGGTCACTTAAGTAAAAATTGCAAAGACCGAGCACTAGAGGTACAAACTTATGAAAATGGAAATACAATTGAGGATATCATGAGGATAAGAAACACAATGTGGAGAAAAGAATGAAGTGATAATGTTGAGTCAAGCAATGCAGTTGGTGACACCTCATCCATTGGATTAGGTGACATCACCACTTCCATCTAAGCTGAAAAGGTATGTATGGAACTAAAAATTCTAATTGGTTATATCTAACATACAGTTCCTTATATCTAGTGTTTACATACCAAATCTGCATGAAATGAGATGCACTATGGTTTTATATGTTTTGAGCTTTAAATGTATATAGTCGGTATAAGAAAGTATGAGTGAGAAGTTTCTAGTCGATCACTATTAGCAAGGGTAACTGATTCATGGTATTGACTGAGTAAATTCTTATATGTTAACCAAGCTTTTGATATTTTGAAGTATACATCAAGTGCAACTGTTCTTACTGAGCCATTTTAAGTCAAGCATTTATTACAAAAAGTTTGAGTGGGAATTTGAAATTTTTTATAAATACATGATGGACTTGGCTTATTTTTTCACATTGTGAACACAATGTGCAGAGAGATTTTGAGTGAGAATTTGTGTGAAGGATTTCTAGAGCAGTTCAACAAAGATTTGAAAATTTTCTGAGAAGATTGATCATAGTTACAAGTAAGCTCTATCTTCGCCTAGTTATTTTCTTGCTATTTCTCGAAGCCCTAAATTGAAGAAAAATGGCATCTGCATCAAAATTTGACAAATCTAAGACTGGAGCTGAGAAGGATGCTAAGTTAATCATGTCTACAGCTTGTAATGAGCTGAAGTACAAATTACTTCATCTCGAGGTTGCTTCGTAGATCGGTAAAACTGGAGCTTTTTTGAGTATATCACCTAGGGTTTTGCTGGTTGAAGACATCTGAGCCTACATACATTAAAAAATTAGAGAGGTAGGTAATTTCAAGCTCCAATCCATCTTTCAGGAATTAAGTGTTGACAAGAAAGTACAAGATGAGCACACACATTTGAGAGTGAAGGATTTAGTCAATGCCCTACATTTCCTAAGAGTTTTAAAAAATGAATGGATGAGGATTGTTTTGACCCATGTACATGATGGAAAACTATGGTTGGATGAACCTGATAAGATCACTAGGGACATAATACATGCAATTATTAGTTATCCTATAACTGACAAGGTGAAATCACTAAGGATTGCACCAAGAACCATGGTAGAGAAATCTACAAGAGCTGAATGAGATAGTAGAGGTTTGAAAATCAACACCATCATTGATCCCAAAACCAGCTTCGATGCATATTATATTGGATATTAAATATATCAATCAAGTAGACCTAATAGTGTACCATGTGGAGCGATGGACATAGCTTATAAAATTGTGAAGAAGGGATTTCAATTAGACCTTGCTGAGTTATTGTTGAAGCAGTTAGAAGAGAACATTAGACCCTGAGGAACTTAGAATATATGGGGAATTGTGCATGAGGAAGCCAACACAAGAGAAATTAAGGAAACAAAGAAAAAGCAAACAAAATCTAGAGGAGGTTAGAGACATCCTTTAGCAAGTTGTTCCCGAGATCACAATGAATGAGGATTCTCCCATTCTTGATCAACTTGCATCTCTAACTAGTTACATCAACACCATAGATATTGATGTAGAAAAGAGAATTGAAGAAAGGGTTGAAGCCAAAATATAGATGAAACTAGTAGATAAAATCATCCAAGAAGTGGAAATCAATAACGTGAAGTTATCTAAGGTAATAACTGAAATTGAATCTATTACTCAGAGAATTGTACAAGTTTTGTTTAAATTATGCACTATAGACCAATTCACTATTGAGGTCAGTGAAAATATTAAGAAATTAGATGAAGAGATCTTGGTTAGTGAAAATGCATCTCTAACTGAGCCTAATGCTTTTCACAAGGTTATACTAATAGTTCAAGAACTTAAGCAGTTGAGATTGGATTTGAGGAACCAGGAAAATAACATAAGTGATGAAGTCACTGAGGTACAAGCTGAGCTACTTCCCCACTCAAAAATTATGGAAAGACATATTGAGAAGGCAAAAGCCTTAGAAGCTACCCTAGAGATTTTAGTTTTGGAGAACATTTTTGATATGCATGCACAAGTTGGTCTAGAGAACATTGCTCTTGACAACTTGAAAGAGGAATGGGAAAATATCTTGGCTTCACTCCAGAAAACCCAAAAATAGATTTTTCATAAGTTATAAGTACATATTTCTTCTGTATTGGCATTAATTTCAAAAAGGGGGAAAATCATGTATATGCCACTATGTACTTTCACACCACCGAGAGCATACACAAAGGGAGAGTTTTGAAGAATTATGAAGCATTTTGTAAAGGATGTATATATAATTTATACTCATATGGAGTTACTACATTTTTGAGCTATTTGGTACATATACATGAGGTTTTGATACTAATGCCAAAGGGGGATATTGTTATCTCTATTTGGGCATTAAAGATTGTCATTAGCATGAAATGAGTTTAGTCAGTAATCATAAGTTACTTAGTTGGTAAAGGTTGAAATAAGGAGTCAAACAAGTCAGTCGATTGAACACACAAAGCCTTCACACTGAGCATCTACAAGGTAGAACTTAAAGATGTAAGAATACAGGTTTAACCGAGCATGTTTACCGAGCATAAAAAATTACCAAGTATCGAGTAAGTAATCAACGAGAATTCTACACATTGAGCATTAGTTATTCACCGAGCAATGAATGCAGTGTTTACCAAGTTATTTAGGAAATGACATAGCAATAAAAAATGGCACATATCTCTATGCAAACAATTTACATGGATCTATACACAAATTACCAAGATCGAGACATATTTAATATGGATGTAATCATTTAATTTTGTGATGATTCCTATGTAACAGTTAGATCTAGGTTATTTTTGTATATCATTGATCTTAGGTTTTCTAAGATATTGCAACCCTAATTAGGTCAAATCAATTTGATATATAATTATCAAACATGTCATTTTAAGCATGAATGATATGAGAGATCATGAAGTAGTAGCCACACATGGGACATCAAAGATTAGACAAGGGGTTATATGACTGAGAAATTTTATTAGAGACAATATCAGTTTTATTAGAAACCAACAAGGCTACTGAGCAGGATAGAAGGTTGTATTCAATACATTAAGGTGATATTTATTTGATATTTCATAGATCTAATTTAGACAAGTATAAGTTTCCATTTACAGATATTCTATTGTTATTAATTTAACCATTGTAGCAGATTTTAAATCTCTTAACAAAGTAGACTTAAACGTCTTATGTAAATTCCTTAACTGAGTGCACACATAATTTGTGTTTCTAAAATCCTTTAACAAGGTAGATCTAGTCAATATTTTGTTACTCCTAATAGGGTAAGATCATCAGAAGTGATCACCAATTCTAGTCTTAATCAGTATACTTTATTTACTGCAATAGTGAAGAATTTGTGGGTGTCATCCCCACCATGGTTTTACCTTCTAACAAGGGTTTCTGTGTAACCAAAATACTTGAGTCATGAGTTAACAATTTCAAGAATGATTTATTGTTTTGTTTACATGCGCTTTAAATTGAAAATTTATTTGAATGTATGTTACAAATAATGGACTTAGTTGGTTAGTTAAGTACTAATATTGCAAATTGCTAAGTGTGGAAAGTTTTTAAGGTTACTAATTCACCCCTCCCCTCTCAGTAATATATCTTTCTAATCCCAATAGGAGACATGATAAATTTGTACAATGGTGAATATAAATGGAGCTCCTTGAGTTGTAGGTATCCTTAGTTGAATAATTTAAAAATTAATTAAAAACTAAACAAATAATTATTGTGTCTTTACAAAGAGGCACTGGCTATTAAAAGAGGTCAAATCACTATAATGGACACATTAATTATTGATTCTCAAAGTATGAAATCACTATTACCGAGTATTCATATTTATATAAAGAGTGACTATTTCAAAATAGTGGTGGTCTACAATGGAAAATTCGTGAGAATATTATGAACAATGCTATTATTGATAAGAGAAAGAAATGGAATATCTTGTGTCAAAAAAGTAAT
Source organism: Chamaecyparis obtusa (assembly GCA_027943335.1). Classification (NCBI taxonomy): domain Eukaryota; kingdom Viridiplantae; phylum Streptophyta; class Pinopsida; order Cupressales; family Cupressaceae; genus Chamaecyparis; species Chamaecyparis obtusa. The sequence continues at coordinate 67,220 of BSBK01010858.1, forward strand.
TGAAAACATGGAATGTAGTATCCAAGAGTAGAGGAGAGCATAGTATGAAATTCTTCAAGCCTATGAAAAGCATGGTGAACTGTAGGAATGTTATTTTAAATGGCTTATTTGTTTCATGTAGAAGAAACATTGGCTATTGGAGTCCATATTGTTGAAGGTCGTTGTGAAAATAGAGATTCAATGTCAGAAAATAGTGACAAGACTTTGAGAAGATGATTTTGTTTTGGTTACCTTTGTAATGATTTATTTTCACTACCTTGGAAGGATGTGCAGTATAATAGTCATTTTGTGATGACCATGTTAGTTCAAAATCAAAGGAGGAGTTTGCAATGAATGAAGTAGTTGTCTAGCCTAAAAATCCTTTTGAATTTAAAAAGTTAAATTAATCATTCAAATCCTGATTGATAACAATTCCAATATGAAGGAAAGTCATTTCAAGTTCACACTGTATAGAAGATTATTTAAGACATATGATATTCATGAATTTAACCAAATGGAAAGTAATTTAAAGGCAATCAAGAGTAACAAAAGGTATAAAAAGACAATATAAAATATCAATCATAGAGATACAAGATCAAATATTATGGTGACAACATGGTCTTAGAATTTGTACTGCAGTTGTTTTTCTTATTATTTATTTATAATACAATAAGGGAAAGGACAGAGTAGTTGATCATCATAATTTCACATTTTTCAAAATTCTATGTGGAAATTTCAAATCATTTCCAATTTTTACAATATCTTACATGGAAATTCCCCTACTTCTATTCTTTCCCTTTTGGACCTAACAATTAGTTATTACAAGACTACATAATTTTTTCTTTGAATTCATTGATCTTCTATAGGGTCTTGTGTCCCAGAAAGAAGACTAAATTTCTGAATTATGGTAATGATTAAAGACAACAATGAATTAAAGAAAAATATGGTATCCACTTTGATTTTCCTTATCTAAATAGTCTTTCCTCCTTCTTTGGGAAAATTGAAAAAATCTATCTTGCACTAAGAATCAGAAAATGATCCTTAGAAGCTTTGGAAATATTTATCTCATATTTTAAACTGCTCAAACTTTTGTCAGCAAGTAGTTTGGTGATAATATTTGTCAGATGATCTAAAGCTTCTTTAGAAATCATGTTATTATGAATTACTTTTGGCCTTTCCATTGTCCATGCATCATGATATAAAACAACATTAAAGTGCTACTAATGCAGTAGAAAAGAAGAATATCCCTATTAATATTCAAAGGAAAATAAATTCTAGTAGATCTTAGTTCAGTATATCAAATCCAGGAAAGGGTATTCATAGAAAGGTTTTGGACAAAGGAAGCTCCTCAAATTCACACACCTCTAAATTCATGATTAAGTCAATTGATAAAGTTTCTAGCTAAACCATAAATGATGATATTGTCTCTCTCCCTCTCTATGAGTCAAGTGGATATCAACCCTTTGTGGGAACTACCAATTGATATTCAATGTTATATACATGATTATCTTCCCTCTCATATACCAATGGTTCCCTCGTACAAAAATGCATTGACATGTAAAAGAGAAGATTCTAACATCCTCTGGACATATTGAAAATAAAAAACCCACTAATTCTTTTGTGAAAATTCATTTGAGAGGTGATACATGTGAAAAAATATTTTGCAATGAAAATCCCCTAGAATGGGTGTATGATTTTAGGCTTAATAGTTGTGTATTACTAAAAATGGCAAGCTTGCAAGAAAGAGTGGGAGTGGGAGGTATTTTGAATTTGAAGGTGGGCAGGAATATAGGTTTGTACACTGTGGGATCCTCAGGTGAGGCCTGCTTTGAATAATCTCTAGCAAAATAAGACTTTGTAGATCCAAAGAAAAAGGATGGGGTCCCACATGAAAAGGAGATTGACCCTGGAAAGGGGGATGGGGTGGGGATGAGAATCTGGGCATCCCGTCAAGACCATCTACAACCACGAAGACCTAGGAATGTGACCAGGATGAAAAATCCATTGACCGTCAGAGGTCAACCCTCTTTAGAATCTAATCCACATGAAAATCCTCTTTCCCTTCTATTAAGGACCTTTCAGACAAGGAAATAGGAAAATACGCTATAGAGATACTTGACGAACTGGTAGATCACAATATTGCTACCATGGATGATACTCTTGTTAGAAAGTTTGTTGGGTCAAGACCTAACATGGACATCATTAGGATCTTTGCAAAAAAGAAATGAGACTTAAAGGGTCAAGTCCAAGTTTCAGCAATGGCGAAGGGCTTTCTATCTTTTGAGTTCTCCTGTAAAGAAGATTTGGACAAAATCCTCTATTCCAGAACCTGGGGCATAGGAAAGGCCACTTTGGCATTGCAAAAATGGACCCCTAAGCTTGACCTCAATGATTCCTTCTTCATCCAGGCCTTGGTGTCGGTAAGATTTCCCAAACTCCCCCTGGAGTTCTGGTATGAAGATGTTTTTTATGGGATAGCCAAATCCTTTGGTACCCTTCTTTCCATTGACCCAGTGACTGTTGCAAGGTGACACCTCACCTATGCTAGTATCTGCATAGGGGTGGAAGAAGGCTAGGACATGCAGGAAATTATAGAGCTCCAATCCAAAATGGGCAATGAGTGCATAAACTCAACTACAAAAGTGTTCACTTCTCTTGTTTCCACTCTAAGAAAGTGGGACACAAAGCTAAATCTTGCCTTGTATTCTAGAGCTAGGAGAAATAAAGGAAAGCTAGACTTGCACAAAGAAATAAAATCAATGAAAGAAATAATAGCCTTGAATAGGGAGATGTTACAAGAGAGATTACAATCCCTCAGGATGAAATTGAGTTCAAAACACAGAGTCTAGAAGAAAAAAGAACAAGCTGAGACCACTCCAGAAGGCCATGATATCAGGGTTGAAAAGGAAACATTACTAGAGGAGGAGCCACCAAATCAAAAGTGTGAAACCAAAGAAACTAGTGGAGAGACCCCCCTTCTGGAGGGAATAGATCTGGTAATCACCATCCAATAAGAAAAATTGGAAGAAAACAAAAAAGTACTCTTGACTAAAGGAGGAAACTCATGTCCTAGCACCACTTATGCCTCCTTAGTTTCAGACTCCCTTGCTTCTCCCCCAGAAGTTGGATTCTCTAGCCAAAATAGAGCATGCAGAGAGGCACTTCCCTTCAAGACTCTCAACCTTGCCCAGAGAAGCAAGACTCAAGGAAGTTCCAACAGATGGAAGATCTGATGGTAACTTCCTTGCCTAACCAATTCACTAAAATGGAAGAGCTCTTCGCCTAGTATAAAAAAGAAAAGGAGGGATGGACCACTATCCACTATAAGAAGAAATCCAATAGTAGAGCCTCATTTCCTATTTCCCTTATAGCTACCAGAAGTAGAAAAAAAGTGGATGCAGGGTCAAACATAAAACTCCAGGTAAAGGCTAGCTAGATCAGGCAAGAAGAAGCTAGCAAGAACATAGCGGATGAGACTCAGAGGACCATAAAAGAAGTCTGCACCTCCAATAAGAAATGAAATTCATCTCTTGGAATATTCAAGGGCTAAATAGCTCACACAAGAAGGATGTTATTAAAAACATGATTAGGGATCAAAAAATTGACATTTTTTAATCCAAGAAACAAAGATGCAAAAGGAAAAGCTTGAGTGCATCATATTTAGTAAAGTCATGGAAAACAAAGCTACCATTTTTGAAGGCACCTCTAGAGGTCTCATGACCATGCAAAACTCTTTTCATCTTAGAGTTGACATCATCTATGAAGGAGGTAACCTTTTTCCCTTAAAAGAAGGGGAAAATAGGGAGGGATTTCCCCAGACATGGAAATCAGGAAAGACTTAATGGATTTCATCAATGACTAGGCTCTTCTCGATATCAATCTCCAAGGGGCAGATTTCACCTGGTCCAATAGGCATGTTGGCAAGGACTACATTCAAGTCTGGTTGGACCGTGCCTTAATCACACTAGATTGGTTGAATCACTACTCTCTCAACCTCTCTGCTTTGGTTTGGGCTAGTTCAAATCACTCTCCTATCTCTCTCTCCTTGGACCAGATAGCCAAGAAAAGGAAATTCCCCTTTAGATTTGAAAAAATGTGGATTTCCCACCCTAATTTTCTCAATAAAATTAAAGATTGGTGGAACATTGATGTTGAGGGCACGACTATGTTTAGAGTGGCGAAAAAGTTAAGGACTATCAAATTCAATGTCAAATTTTGGAACAAAGATGAATTTGGTCATATCTTTACCTCCAAAGACAAGACTCTTACTGATCTAAACCTTATTCAAGATGAAATCCAAAAAAAGAGATATGATGAAGAAAGACTAAATAAGGAGAAATCCATCCTTTATGATTATCATAATATCATTAGGTAGGAGCAAATTTTTTGGAAGCAGAGATCGAGATCCATTTGGCTTAGGGAAGGAGACCAAAATACTCTCTTCTTTCACCTTTCCACTATGAGACATAGAGCTGCTAACAAGATAAGCAACATAAAGAAGGGAGATCAAGCCATGAAGGAGGATAAGGAGATTGTGGAAGAAGCTATTTCCTACTTTTCATCTCTCTTTTCAAAAGACCAGGAGCTATCTAACGAAGATTAGGTCAAACTCCTCAATAACATTCTGAAAATAATCACTGAAAGCCAAAACAATTCCTTATGTGTGATTTCGGACATGATTGAAGTCAAGAGAGCCCTGGACTCTCTTCCTTGAGACAAAGCCCCTAGTATTGATGGCTTTCCTATGTTCTTTTTTCATCTGTTCTAGGATGTGGTGAAAGAAGATGTGGTTAAGGTGGTGTAGGAATTCTTTGGTTCTAAAAATCTCCTCAAAGAGCTCAATGCAATTTTTCTGGTGCTGATTCCTAAGTCTACACAAGTGGATTCTTTTGAGCACTTTAGATCCATCAGTCTCTATAACTCTTTCTTAAAGATCATATCTAAGGTCATAATTTTTAGGATTCTCAAAGTCCTTCCCTCCCTAATCTTGCAGTAGCAATAGGGCTTTGTGCTAGGCAGACAGATCTTGGATTCTATCATGATGGTGCATGAAGTTATTCACTCCTTAGAAGTTGGGAAAAGGGAAGGATTCCTTCTCAAGCTTGATCTCTCCAAGGCATATGATCGGGTAGACTGGCAATTTCTTCTCAGTGTTCTTGAAGCTTTCAGATTCAACTCCCAAATTTGCAAGATTATCCATCAAATTATCTCTACTGCTTCTCTGGTGATAATTATTAATGGCTCCCCATCCTCCTTTTTCAAGTCTTTCAAGGGCCTAAGGCAAGGGGATCCCCTTTCCCCTATTCTTTTCATTATCCTTGCTGAGTGCCTAGGAAGACTCATATTTGCTTCAAAAAGGGAGGGGAACCTGAAAGGCATCAACCTCTCCTCAGGAAACAATGTTTTCTCACACTAGAAATTTTTGGACGACACCATCCTTGGTGGAGAGGCTTCAGTGGGAGAAGACAAAGTGGTGAAGGAACTTCTAAATGAATACATTAGAGCCACTGGTCAAACCATTAATTGGAATAAAAGATCGATCTTTTTTGTCAACACCCTGGAGGGAAGACAAAGTAAAATAGCCAAAATCTTGGGATGTGGTATTAACACTTTCTCATCCTCTTATCTGGGCCTTCCCTTAGGTGTCAAACCTTTGGAAGCCTTCTGGAAAAAAACAATAGATAGATTTAATAGGAAGCTTTCTAGTTGGAAAGGGGTAACCCTCAGTTAGGTAGGAAAGATTTAGTTGGTCAAATCAACTTTACAAAACCTCCAAACCTACATTCTTAGCCTCTTCTCCATTCCTACCAAAGTTGTGGAGGTTATGGAGAGAATTCATAGAAGATTCCTTTGGTCAAGCATAAAGGATCAGCAGTGTATCCCTCTTATTACCTGGGAGAAAGTTTGTCACCCTAAAAATGCTGGTGGTCTTGGAATAAGGAATTTAAGACTGTTGATTAAAGCTCTTCAAGCCAAATAGATATGGAGAATCTTTAACAAAAAAGGAGAGTGGTGGGACACCATTGAAGAAAAATACCTAATGCACAACTCTATTAATCACTTTTTTGAAGAGACAGATACCCCGAAAGGATCAGTCATATGGAAAGGGCTCGTTAGTGCTAAGGAGTTGGCTAAATTCAAAGCCAAATGGAAGATCAGGAATGGACAATCTGTCAACTTTTGGAATGACAAATGGCTCCAAATGGGATGTCTGAGAGAATTTGAGATCTTTAATGCTTGGAGACATGTTTGCATCCAAACTTTCAGGTCCCAAGTAAGCAACTATAGAAGGGAAGGCAATTGGGTTGACCTCACACAAATCTCTCAGGATCTGGTTCCTCTGATGAAAGCTCTCAATGTGGTATCTCTCTCTTCCGCTTAGGACGATATCATTTGGGAAGATTCTCTAGATGGTATCTACATTGTGGCCTCTGTATATTCCTTGTAGATACCTCAAACCTAAGAAGCTAATCCACTATGGCCAAAGCATGAATTTTAGGCCTTACACCCAAAATCAATGTTTTCTTCTGGCTCTTGCTCCAGAACTATATGCTCACTATTGATAATCTCGTCAAGTGTGGATTCTAGTTCCCCAAAAGGTGTGTTCTCTATATATGTCATGAAGAAATAGTGGACCACTTATTTATTCACTTCTCTTTTGTAAGTAACATATGGAAATGTCTTTTCTCAGTCCTGGACTTATCCTGGTGTTTTCCCCTATCCTTCAATGATCTCTTTTATCAATGGGCTTTCAAAATGTTTAACCCAGACTCCCGGTCTTTCTACACCTGGATCCTTCCTCACCTCTACTAGGGAGTCTGGAAAGAGTGCAACAATTGCATTTTCCATGATTTCTCCTCTCCCCCCAAGATTATTTTTGAAAAATTCCAACATGCTGTTAAGGAAAATTTTTTCTATTGTGGAAGAACTAACCATCTTGTAGGAAAGGCTCAAGAAGTGACTCAGGAGAAAATAAAGAACTGCATATGGAGCTGTCCACTGACCAGATGGGTGAAAGATAACTTTGATGGAGCTACCAAAGGGAATCCTAGCCTATCTGGCAATGGAGGGATAATTAGAAATGACTTTGGTTTTGGCCTTGCGGCTGTCATTTTACCCCTCGGCTCTCAATCCAACCACTTTTCTGAAGCTTCTGTGGCTCTCCAAGTCACCAAATTAGCCCAAGAAATCAGGGTCAAGAAGCTCTGGCTCAAAGGTGACTCGATGAACATAATCAACTGCTTAAACCTCATTCATTCTCCATCTTGGAAAATATCCAATATGATCAAAGGAACCCGCTCAATTCTTAATTCTTTTGAAAAGGTGTACATCTCTCATGTGTATAGGGAAGGCAATAGTGTAGCTGATTGGTTAGCTGACTTGGCTGTCATGAAGGATGAAAAGATGACATGGCAGCATGGCAAAGAGATCCCAAGTGAAGTGAAGGATCTCCTTGACAAGGAAAGACTCCAAAGTACCGAGGGAATCATTAAAATCTAATTTTTTCTATTCCGTTGTGGCTTCTTAGTCTTTGGCCAGCTTGTGGCTTGTTTCATGGTTGTTTTTCTTAAATTGCTCTTTTAATTTTGATCACCTCTCCTCTTTGGTTGTGGGTTTCAGGCATCCTATAAAACCTATTTTACTTAATAAAAAATAGTTGTGTATTACTTCAACAAATATCATAATTCTACTTTAAAGATGACTGTTCCAAGTCTCTCTCTTATGTATTTCTATGTTTGGTATCCTCACTTACAGATGAATTTGTTTCATGTACAGATATAGAGGAAGAATCTATTACAAAATGCTCAGATCTTCTCAAATAGTATATCAGGGAAAATTTTAAATACAATATTTAGGAGATTCACTTTTGTGTTAGTCTACTTAAAAGGTTGAATGTCAAACAAAGTTTTGGTTAGCCATATAAAACACAATTATACCAACTTTAAAGGCCAATATTGAGAGACCTATGGAGGAAATTTGAAGCTTTGACTTTAAAGAAAATAATGTTAAACTAAGAATTTATATTTCATGAGAAGACACTATTTTGGACTGTCAAATTTTATCATGGGGCATTTCCTGCAATTTTGACCAAGGTGCAATAACTATTTGTGTTCCCTTGCCCTAATAGCACATGATATATAAGGGAGATGGTTGATTTTAGATAAATTGATTAGAAAATGTAAGTTATTTGTCAAAAGGATTAGTTTAATAGAGGATAGACTAGCTATGGAAAAAACATGGCCTCTTTGTACACAATGTCAAGATTTCTTTCTACAAGAATAGTGGACCCTTGAACAATACCTATCAAAGTCATTACATAGATGCAATATTGAATGTGATTGATATGGAAATTATATTTAAGGTATATTATGAAAATGTGGTTACTTTTATTATCTATATTTAGTTAAAAGACCATTTCTAGACACTATATTGATCCTATTTCTTTGAGGCTTATTCTTCATGGTGGTGGCATTGCTTTCTCTTAAACTTGCATGTAACACATTCTTAAAGGTACTATTGATCATATTTGGATATGGTGTTTCATTCTTGTACTATATGGGTTATTTTTTATTATTTATGGTACTCTCATTATCTTGATTCATCATCATAGGAGAATAGTATCTTCATAGGTTTTTTGATCACATTTCTCATCATAAAAAAGAGGTACCTTCTTTGTACCACACTTTGTAGAATGCCTAGTGCATTTTTCAACATATTGAAAACTTAATACACATATATAGGACTTCAAGAGATTATTTGATAGACCTATGGTATATTTTATAGTGTTTTGTTCATGGAAATGAAACATTAAGAAAATGGTCATGGAACTTTGTAGCGCTATGATATTTTTAAATTGTAATTAATAGTCTACCATGGGTGTGCATTCTCCTAGGTTTTAGATGTTTCCTACAATGTGAATGCCCTAGGGAGATGGGGACTGGGATAAACATTTCCCCTTGTCATTTCATTTTGATTTTTAAATTGGGACATCCTAGTGACATAGCCTTTTGAATAGGAACATCCTCAAGGTACACCACCCATTTGAGGAGCACAAAAGAATCCTAAGGACATCCTGACATTCCTATGAGAAAACAAGTATAAATTTTTTATAGTCAAAGAAAAAATGCAGTTGGACAAGAGTTACATCATTAGGACATGCAATAGGAAGAAGGGACATGAGATGTGCATGTCAATGATATCCATGAGATTAAATAGTTTTTAGGACCATAGATGAGTCTAGGATGCCTTATGAATGAATATCTACTTCGAACAAAGGCTACCTAATTAAGCTTGTGATTCCACCTTTTCTATCCCGAGTTGTCTCTTCATCCTTCACTATAAATCTTGATAAATATTTCATTGGTTTGACTAAATGATGCAGTGGCATCCTGGCTTCTTGTCCAGTTCCTTGTGATTTTCTAGCACTCGGTCAAGGAGGTGGATGAGCTTGGTAAAATCAAGCTTTTACTCCATTATTTGGGTAATAGTTCTTGGTTGAAGTTTGTTTCACTTCATTGATGGAGCTCAGTGGTACTGGTGGTAATTCTCAGTTGGAAGTTTTGGTGGATCTCAGTGGATGTTGGTCACTCGATGACTTGGTGTTTTGTTGCTCAGTGCTCGGTTACCAATGGGGTCTCGATGTTCATGCCTATTGCTCAGTCGCTAAATAGAGCTCGGTCATTGAAGGAGACTCAACATTTCTAGTGCTTAGTAATGCTTGAGGAGCTTAGTTGGTATGGTTGCTCGGTATATTTCCTGATGCTTGGTAGTTTGACTTACCAATGGTTGTTCTTGGAGAATCAGCTTGGCTGATTAGTGCATTTAATTAGGGCCGCACTCCTCGAGTTATGGATTGACCGTTGGATGTGTGGGGACCTAGATCAGGCATGGTGCATTCTTCTATGTGGATCTGATGACCGTTTGGGGGCTAACATGGAGAATTTAATTATTTGAGAGCTGATTGATGTTTGGCATTTAATATTTTTTTATAAGAGTTAATTGTTTCATCCATCTGACTTGTGGCTTGGATTAGTATTTAAGGGATGTTTGGGTAGTTGTTTAGAGAGAGAGGGGGAAGAGATCTAGAATCATATTAGATCTGGATAGAAGGTAGCAGAGTTAGTAGCTTGCGAGATTAGGAACAAGGAGATTTATTGGTGGCTTGCGAGCACAAGTTTAGATCTTTCTTGGAGTGCCTACTAGTGTCCTCCTATGTTGTAGACCTAGACTAGTTGAGGAGTAGTGTGTTGGATCCTACGTGATTTTGTAGAACTATTTCTTGCATTGTAATTGGCTGTAACCGGGAAGGCCTTACAGCCTAGCACATTGCATGTAATTAGTTGATTGATGAATAAAATATATGTTTTCTTTTAGATCTTGTTTGGTGCTTTGTTATTCCACTGTGTTGGTGTTTGGCTGTAAGTTTAGATAGTCCTTAATTAGATTCTCCAACATTGACTGCATCAGGTGGTATCAAAGCGAAGGTTTGATCTTGTGGAGCGTAGGTTGACCTAGCAAGGCTAATCTTACGAAGTTGATCTTGTTGGCGAAGGGACTATGCACAATCTAAGTTACAAATCCATGGTATTGAACTTATGAAATCATGGCCTGGTTGTTCATGCAAGGTGGCGGGTTGCTATCTGATGTGCATACAACTTTGAGGTTGTCACAAGGTGGCCAATTGGGTTTGTTGTAGAGGGTTTTTGAAGATCTTTGGGGATTTCTCTGAGAGGATTGAACCCTGGTGCAATTGTAGATCTCTGTGAGGTAGTGGAGATGAATATTTCTAAGAGGTTTTCTCGATTGGAAGTGAAATTTTTGAACTGAGTTAAGAACCTTCCAAAGGAAAGTGTTGTTGAGCTTTGTAGAGCTTACCGGATTTGGAGCATGATGATCTAGAGGGAATTTGTCTGGCTTGTTAGAAGATTGGTTTGAGAGAGAAGACATGTGGAAGCATGTGAGATTGGTTTTGATGGTCAGTTGGTGGATTCTGCCATGAAACCTGCAGAGCAACTTGTGGTTGTTGTTGAGTTACCTATGCTTATTGAGGTTGTTGTTGACCTTGTTGAGGTTGGTGAGAAGATTGGTTTTCATGTTCACTTGGTTGTTCCTGACATGGAAATTGTAGAGCATCTGGTTATGCTTGATCAGACTGCTATTGGTGAAGAGTTACCTGTTGCTGAACACCTTTGTGATGATGGTGTTGCTGAATTGCTTTTGGTTGGTGTTGTGATGCCAATGTTGTTTTTTGGTTGCGGACTTGAGTCACTGGTTGACAGTGATAAGTCTTGTGATGAGATTTTGAGATGGGATTCTTCCTTGATCTTTGGTGATGGGTTGAAGGCTCAGTTTCTTTAGGATGTTGGAAGTGTTGATTGGTTGAGCTGTAGATTGGTTCTCTTTCCTGTGATGGAGTGGAAACCTTTGGTGAAGATGAAGTGGATTTGGTATTGTTTAGACGTTCCCTTTTGTGAGAAAATGTGGGAAACACTTTTTTTTGTACCCGAAGAGTCTGATGTAGTGGCTTCCTAGCTTCTTGTCCAGTTCCTTGTGATTTTGTGGCACTTGGCCAAGGAGGTGGATGAGCTTAGTAAAAGAAGGCTTTTACTTAGTTATTTGGGTAATAGTTCTTGGTAAAAGTTTTTTTCACTTCACCGATGGAGCTCGGTAGTCTTGGTGGTGATTCTCAGTTGGAATTTTTGGTGGATCTCAGTGGATGTTGGTCACTCAATGACTTGGTGTTTTATTTCTCGGTGCTCAGTTACCGATGGGGTCTTGGTGTTCATGCCTGTTGCTCAGTTGCTAAAGTGGCTCAGTCGCTAGAGGACTCGGTCACTAAAGGGAGCTCGCTAATTGAAGGAGACTTGGCATTTCTAGTGCTTGGTAATCCTTGAGGAGCTCGGTTGGTATGGTTGCTTGGTATATTTCCTGATGTTTGATAGTTTGACTTACCAACAGTTGTTCTTGGAGATACGGCTTGGCTGACTGGTGCATTTAATATGGGTCACACTCCTCGAGTTATGGATTGACTGTTGGACATGTGGGGACCTAGATCTAGTGTGGTTCATTCTTCTATGTGGATCTAATGACCATTTGGGGGCCAACATGGAGAATTTAATTATTTGAGAGCCATCTGATGTTTGGCATTTAATATTTTTTTATAGGAGTTAATTGTTTCATCCATCTGACTTGTGGCTTGGATTAGTATTTAAGGGATGTTTGGGTAGTTGTTTAGAGAGAGAGGGGATAGAGATCTAGAATCAGATTAGATTTGGATAGAAGGTAGCAGAGGTAGTAGCTTGCGAGCATAGGAACAAAGAGATTGCTTGGTGGCTTGCAAGCAAAAGTTTAGATCTTTCTTGGAGTGCCTACCAGTGTCCTATTGTGTTGCAAACCTAGACTAGCTAAGGAGAAGTGTGTTGGATCCTATGTGATCTTGTTGAATTGTTTCTTGTGTTGTAATTAGCTGTAACTAGGAAGGCCTTACAGCTTGACACATTGCATGCAATCAGTTGATTGATGAATAAAATATATGTTTTCTTTCAGATCTTGTTTGGTGCTTTGTTATTTTGTTATGTTAGTATTTGGCTGCAAGGTCAGATAGTCCTTAATTGGATCCTCCATCCTTGATTTTATCACTAAAGAAGCTTCTTCAAATAAGGTAGTCAAAGAATTGACAAACAAGTAATGGAACATCACTTCTCACAATTATTTCATCTAATTATTCTTTATATCCCTCTAGACTATCAATAGAAATGTAATCCCATTATGACAAGAGAGGATTTTGTCATGACATGACATGACTATGAGAAGTAAATATTTTGGGTTTATGGACGAGTGTGTACTGAGAGGGGATGGGTGAATTAGTACCATTAATTTTTTTTTAATCTCTGAATCATTGTAAACATGTAATTCATTAACTGATTGTATCAATTGCATTCACCATACATTAAATAACATAACTAAAATGTAAATCCATGTAATCTAATTAATTAAGCATACATGAAACTTCATACACATAACACATGTATTTTTGTATCACATAAACCCTTTTTAGAAGGTAAAAACTACGGTGGGGATGGAACCCACAAAGCTTCACTTCTGCAGAAATAAAGTTTTCGGTTAAGGCTTACAAAGATTGATCACTTTTGGTGATCTTACCTTGTTAGGAGTAACAAAAAGATCAAATAGATCTACTTGGTTAGAGTATTTTAGCAACACAATTAAGTGTGCACTTAGTTAAGAGATTTTATGAAATAATGTTAAGTCTACTTTGTTAGGATATTTTAAGTTTGCTACAATGGTTTAAAAGAAATAGTAAAAGTTGATTTGTCGATAGAAACTAATTTTGTCTGATGTCAAATCTGATATGTACTTATATGATATCACCTCAATGTGATTGATTTCTTCTCTTAATAATGCTCGGTAGCCTTCTGTTTGTGATAAACTAAATACTATGTCAATGCTTTAACATAACCCTATCATATCTTTATATATCTCCCAATGGCGGCTACTTAATGTGATACTTGGTAAAATGAAATCTGTATAATTCTTATATCAAAATGTTTTGACCTAATTAGGGTTGTAACACTTTCTAGAAAACCTAAGGTCAATGACTCAAATTATTAACCTAGATTATCTTTACATAGGAATCATCAGCCAATTAAATGTTTACATCCATGTGAAATATTCACCACGATCTTGGTAAACTATTTTCTAGCCCAACAAATAGTTGTTCACTTTGAACTATGTGTCATCACAAACTTTTATGTAAACTCTGGATTACATAGTAAATGTTGAGTCTCTGTCTCAATATTATACTGATGCTCAGTAATCTTGTGTGCTCACTGACTGTTGAATTTGATAATCTCTGTGCTCAATGACTACACTATAGTTATGACCGACTAAACTATCTTTCTCTATTTACCAACTATTTACATGAATACTAATAACAACTCTTAATCCACTTAGGAGAAACATTCTTCCCCTCTAGCATTAGTATCAAGATCATATGTGTATGTCGAATATAAAAGTTTGAACTTGAAAAATTTGTACTAAAACAAACATTTCTTTCTTTTTCAACATGAAATAACATTAACACATTTAAATTCATATTCTTTTAACAATTACACTATCCATATCCTAAACCATCACTTTCTTCCAACAACAATAATACATATTGATTTTCATTCCCATAATTTTCCTAGATATACCCTTCCCAATTAGATGAATGCTTACAATATACATTCTACAATACAAGGCCTTATAGGATTACATGAATAAAATAACAATTTACAATATGTTTACAATTTTCTTTTTGAGATACAACATTAAAAATAGTGAGAAATGTCTTCAACAACTTCAGATGGTCCATGAATAGCACAAACATGAGCAATACCTCAAAAAGAATCACCACCCAACCACGTGGATCCACAAAGGTCCACTCCCCTATGCTAGGAGATAGAACCATTGGTCAAATAGGGAAACTATGCAGTCTAAGGTTAAGGGAAAACCACCAAAACCAGAAACAAGAAGAAACAAAGCAACATAAAACAAAAGACCAGGAGTGGAGTTTCCTAGGATGCTGACCAAGTGAGTGTCATCGCATAGTCCTATATGTTGGGATCCTTCCTAGCAGTCATGTACCCTGGTGCCCTCATGCAGCCTGCCCTAGTAGCTACAATGACCCCGATACTCCAACAAGACCTATGTGGGCTATTATCCATATTTATCTTTTTAAAAGTTTATTAAATCCCTTACCCATTCTCAACCAGTTATGAATTATATTAGGTTTTATTTTCCAGACTCACCCAAAGGTTATCCTTCTAGCCTCCTCGGTTGGATCCTGTGGTGAGCCACTCATCTAGGGCACCTAGGAACCTTACTCAACCAATAGGCTATCTAGTGTTTATAACTTCTCACATACATCTCTCCCTTAGGATTTCTTTCGGTGTTTCCCTGTGGCCCACACCAAGAGGACAAACCTTAACCCTTAAGACAAACGGTGCAATACAATAAAGGTAGAGCTATCACAATGATTCCAAATATAAAAGCATAAAGGTAAGTGTAGCGGGAGGTATAACACCTGGACACACCTACATGATACTATAATCCTTCCAATTTTTTTTTAATAAAGTTATAATTAATAAACATCAAAATATACACATAGGACCTAACATCCATATCTATAAATTGTTTAATTATTATATCCAAAAATAGATTTATGATATCCAAAAATAGATTCTTAATTTAACATAAATTAATCTCTATAAAATTTAGGCTTATTACAAACTTAATACACTTAATTTATTATTCATCATTAATTAAATTAAAAGTTTAATTACATTCAAACTTAATAAAACTAAACTTAACCTCTTATATTATAATTTTTAATTAATTTCCACATCACTTGGAATAAAATAAAATAATATTAATAATAATAATAATAATAAATGAGCTAAACTTATTATATTCTAATTTAATTAAATTTAAAAATTTAAAATTTAAAATAATTTAAATAAACTTTAATGAAAAAAAATACATTTCTCTTTTATTTATTTAAACCCCTTTTCTTTCTTCTAATTTTTTTTATACCTTATGTTACAAAGTAATTTCCACTTTTAACTTATTTCTTTTAATCTTTTATTTATTTATTTAGTTTTCTGCTATAATCTCTCCTTATTTTTCTCCTATCTTTCTTATTATTTTCCTATAATTTCTCCTATGTTTTTGCTAAAAGTTTATAAGATTTTTTTCCAAATGATTTATCATATGTATAACAACCCTAAATATAAAATCTAATAATCTCCCCTATTTAATTTAATAAAGAACTTATTAAATAAATCTATCAAAATAAAATACTATAAAGCTAAACATAGTAATCTTTAAATATTAAAATAATTGGGAACCTTAACATAACAACTAATTTAGTACATTTATTATTTTAGCATTACTATAATTGTTTTAATTATTTTTAAATTTACTTATGTTTGTGCATAAAAAATTTAATACTAAAATACGAAAAAAACCTAACAGAGCCAGGTTCCAGAATATTTTTAATACTAAAACATTTATCTCCCAAGATTTAGAATAAATATAGTATTGAAAACTCAACCCCTAACTATAGGTTTTCCAGTTTATTTTATGTAGATTATTGCTAAGGTTATTATAGTTTTATTTTAAAAATAATAAATCTAACCTTCCATAGATAATTAAATACACACGAAGAGCACCATGAGAAATCAGAGAGAGAAGAGAGAGACAGACATAGACATGGAGAGAGACAGATATATGAGGCTTTTTTTTTTCTAGATTCAAAAGCCTACCTGGAGCCTATGATGGAGATTCGTGACAACACTTTTCCTGAGCCTAGCATTCTCAAAATCCTTATGCAACTTCCTGAGAAATCCTTCTCTCCAGCCTCCAAAAATCTCCTCCCTTATGCTTAGGGATTTCTCTTGATAAGTAAACTTTTGGGTAGTTCTAGAGGTTTAGGGCGTTGCTTCCTGTAATGCAACGTCCTCACCTAATTTATTAAATAAATCTAATAATGAATAAAAATAACTTAACCAATAGTTATTTTTTTCACCCCTTAGGTAACTAACATTTACCTACCCTTCATGTACTCTCTTACTGAACTTATTAAATAATTTAACTCCACCTATATAGTTTTATTATTATTATTATTATTATTATTTTTATAATTAATAGAACTAACTCTTATATAAATAAAATATATATGGGTATGCTTCTCAAGGAATTCACTAACCCAATGGCAACTTGGGACCCCTTACAAACTAGAGGTCTTGAGTTCCACTCCCACCCTCTATACTAACAAGACATACAAGAGAGAGAGATACATAGTCTATAAAGTAGGAGTAAATATAGGAGTAGGTAATTAGTTTTATTTACTTTTATATTATATTTATTATTTTTGTTTATTCACTTTGCATTTATTATATTTATATAAAACCACATTATACATCAAAATAAATAGAATCATGATTATAACTAATACACTCATAGGAAACATAATTACAAACACATCAATAAACAAATATATATAGGTATGCATATACGTGTGCACCCATATATGCATACTTTGTCTATACAATTAATACATAGAGAGAGAAAATAACATCATTAGCCTACATATCTCATAACCAAATAAATGAGACCGACATCAAAAGTTATATAAAATAAGAAACTCAAATCGACCCAAAACCAAACCAAGAGATTGGGAAAAATAATCAAAACTATAGGGTTTTCCCATGTGTGAACTATGGACCATCTCCGAACAACAAAAATGATCAAGGATTTTGAGGGATCGCTTAGACCTATGAAGCCAGGTGGAGACGATGCCCAGTACCTGCAAGCCTGCATCACTGAAAATAGATACATGTGCATAGATATATATAATAAGACATTTGCAAATAGATGACCAGGATCGATACATCGTGTGGACCTCAACTAAGTGAGTAACTACGACTTCATCCCCAGTCATGATAACACATCAATCACATATACATAAAGCATGAGGCATCACATATATATAATGGTTAGCTTCCAAATCCTTGGATATACAAGATAAATGATTTCCAAATTTCATAAAGATTAAACAATAATCATAATTGATTATGTCTAAATATCTAATAAGCATATCATAGATATAAATGTAAATACATAATTCTATTCATCATAATGTAAAATTTCCAAATCAAAGAGTCCAAGTATAATCATCAGAGAGGGTGTTACATCCTCCCCCCCTAAGATGAGACTTGCTCTTGGAAGTTAGCAAGTTAGAAATGGAAATACATCAGACATTATCTCCAAAACACATTTTAACTAATATCACATGCATAACTAATCCTTGAAACCAGACACTATATAGAGAATAATCCTCATAACATGGTTAAGTATGAAATATATATCCCAATCAATTTTACTATCACCAACAAGGATAAATTTAACTTGATCAAATATCAGTATAAATAGAATTTTACCTTTACTTAGAGGTAAGAACCAAGGTATCTAGCTTGGACCACTCAATTCTCCCTAAAATGTATCAAAATGTTACAAATTCCTTCTCTTTCAACACATATAAATCAAATTTTTACTTGCATCCAACATAATGATATATTTCAATCTAACATAAAACATTGAGCATATCCAAATGTGCCTCATAAACAATCATATTAGTCCACATCACTGGGATTATACATCACAAGGATCAGGAGTGGATATGCCTCTCTAGACAAGCTCTCACTCAGGGATACAATACTAGTCTCATCTATATCCAAAATCCATAATCAATACCTCACATAGTGGCTTGATGGTATCTCGGGCCTTTGTCATGAAGACCCTCCATACAAGTCCACGTGTCATATCCCTTGTTTGTGTAAGGTGGTTAGCCTCCAAGGAATAGACACCACACATAGGAAGGAAATGGATACTAGCTGCATAACAGCCTCACATACCCCCATCCTCAAGGGTTCCTTGCATCTACTTCTTCATATACACTCACCAAGTCCGCCTCATGCATCCTTAGTGAGGAATCACAACACAACACAAGACCAACATTATGAAAGAAGATAGTTTAGCCATCAAAGCTCAATAAAAATAATAAAATAAAATAGAATTATCAATCTCAACAATAAGATAAGAAGAATCCAAGATAAATTTCATAAGTCTTGGCTAAACTATCATAGAAAAAGATTAAAAAATTATTGGTCTACACAACTGAAGATAAATAAATTCACCATAAATTGCACATCACATCACTATGTGACTATATCTAGTCACCTCATGAGGAAGGAGGGAACAACGTCCAGCTATCATAATATCCCTTCATGTGGTTGGGCCTGGGCAACACTACTCACATGGCATAGGGGGTTCACCTCAACAACACCCTTGCATCGGATGGTGCAAAATAAGCATGCCAACCCACCTGACATGACCATACACCAAGTGGAGTAAGCACATTTTGGTCATATGTTGCATGGCAGTGTTCCTTATGGAGTAGGCACACATAGGACACACCCCACATAATTATGTCTCTCATAGATCATCATCATAGCCAGAGGTATACATGGCTTGGGTCCACCCATATGCCTACCATGTCTACAAACTAAGCATCCATGGGTGCCCCTCTACAAGCATGCAAGCATCACCAATATACTCTGTATCAAGTAGGACACAAAATACATACATATACTGTGCCATGTACGTGGCATCGTGTTCTTGAGCTCAGCTCACTACCATCAGTAACATGGCATCATCACCTCACACTATGTCAGAACAATAGTGGGGCGTTGCAGCATATTCATTGCATCATGTCAGAACATGTGAAAATATGGCATCCATCATAACATGGGCTAACAAAATCTCCCTCCACATGCTGGACCACATAGAAATGTACATATCCATAAATCATATATCTCCTCATAGAGGTTCATATCCAATACTGGTATTGTGCTCAAGAATTATGGAAATTAGGATAAACACTTATGAACCAAATGTTTAGTTTCATCATAAGGGGAAGCATAGTTTACTCTTTTCCCTCGAGTAGTGGAAGCTAAGGTTGCTTCGTGCCACCATTATATGTACGCCACATTAATACCCAAGGAAATGGTGCTACTACTACCCCTCCACATACTAAATTACCAACACTCATGGGTTGGCACTTAGTAGGGTGACAAACAAGAAAGCAACACATGAGTGATATGGTTCTCCCATACCCTTATCCAAAACATAACTTTCATGGATGACACTTATATTGCACCACTCCATGGAACTCAATTAATTACTGGTTGTACACAACACTCAACATAAGCACTGGCATTGGTTTTATCACATTTACAAGGAAGTACACAATAAAATCCTAGATTATCCATTTATTTAAATTTTCCTTTAATACATATTGTTTTCTACATGGTACAAAATACCAATGACATACTTAATCACATTTCACCTCCTCATGGGCATATGCCAATATCCAATGTACATATATCAATCTTTTCTATTCCCATAATATGAGACAATAACATCTATTTGCAAGATGACTTTAACTTACATAAAATAAGGCACAAGGAAAAATGATACACTATATTTCTTCAAGAGTCATCGAATCAACACATATTTATTTTATTTAAGGAAAGGAAATAATAAACTTGTACAACATACATTTATTAGTCACATAATAAACTCAAAGCTAATCATTATAAACCATTATGGATATTTACTTTTCAGCCAATCAGGGAACTAAGAGTGGACCAAGTATCATCTTTTCAAACAAATGAATTAGCTAGGTACTTTCATTACACATGATAAATCCCTCTAATAAAGACACAACACACCATATAGACATTTCAAGACACTAGTTTTCACTAACATAATGACTTCAACACTAATAAGGAAATACATTGAATTCTCAATTGCCTAATATTGCAATTTGGGGAGGATAATCACATCATTACTGGACTTACCATAGCATTCATATTACATCTAAATATTACCTATTCATCAAGTCAAGAACAAACGATTTCAGAAAGATAGTCAAGAAAATATTACATCAACCCTACCTATTCCTTCAATAATTGTACCAAAAGAACACATATTCCTTTCATTATGAAAAAATCCTAATTTCATCTCTATGGTTAATCCCTACATAGGCTTATAGTTACAAATGGACCTTAGGTCGTTTAGCCAAGAATTTCCAAAATCAACAAATTAAATCATATTTTTACTTTATATAGATAGCATCATTTGATGGTCATTCATCATGAATAGAGAAGAGATATTTATTTTTAATTTGTGGTTATTATTATCAAATAACCCTAATGTAATTCATGTAAACATTCAGGTGTTATAAAAACAAAATCAATCATGCATCATGTCACATTATCATTTGCATATAAATCCAAAGAGAAATACTCACAATGTTAATTTAGCAGATGTTCCCCACTATTTGTAATTCTTTAATGACAACATGACCAAAAGGATTACCCAAGAATTCCAATGATGCAACATAACTAATAAGGTCCTAAATTCATGTTTTGTACAAGGATTTATTTTTCAATTCTGTTCTAAAATAGGGAAAAAGAAAGAGAGAGACACAATATTTCAGTCCTTACAATAGCCAATAATACGTATACAATAACTTCATCATTTGAATCTATAATAAGGAGAATTACCATGGTAACATCATTAACTAGATTCATTGATCACACATAGCTATTATGATATTGTAATGCCCCTCCAACTCTATCAAGTCTTGGTTATGATCTCTTGAAATTAGGAAGGACTATATGTGAGAATGATCCTTCTTGTGATGGTTTCTTAAACCGAACCACTTACAACTCACCCTAACTTCATATTTTAATTTGAGGAATAATAATATTGCATAGGTATGTTCCTATACATCTTCTTGTGTGTCAGAAATAGTTAAGGACCTTAATGCTAAAAGGATCACCTGATGGACCTATATGCTTTTATGTGAAATGGTCATTATTAATATTTATGTTTACCTTAGGTTAATTGATTATAATCACTTAAGGGTTAGATCTGTTATCTTCTCTAATAATGTTACTTGGGATTATATATGATTAATGCATTTATGGTTATATGATTTGTTTCTCTTGTTTTGGTAATGAGACATTTTGAGTACATGCCTGATGGTTAAATGGGTTTTTGAAAGTTAATAGATGATTTATATTCACATGATTATGTTATGATGCATTCTTTTATACAATATGGAAAAGAAATTATTCTAGTACTAACCATACTAATCCAATTATGCTTTGTTGATGTCATTGCCTGGTGTGAGTGTAGGATGAGGGGAGAGAGTCGTAGTTACTCCTGCAGGAGGTCCACACGATGTCGCACTATCCCTCCTTATTGCCATTGTCTATTTATATATATGTATATATGCATGTTGGTTGGTGTTGTAGGATGTAAGTACTAGGCATCGACTCCACCTGGCTACACAGGTTTGAGCATGCCTTCAAAATCCTTGAACTGTTGTTGTGTGGAGATATTACCAAGATTACTCTCAAGGTTACTCGTGGACTTAGATTTATGTTTAGGCCTAGCTAGGGGTTCTGACTATAGTATGTGATGTGGTCTTGTGATTTATGATTTGACGTTGTTCTATGATATATGATGTGAGTTAGATTTATCCTTGCAAGTATATGTATATATATATTTATTTATTCTATATGTGTTATATTGTTTGTATTTTATATAGGTATGTGTATATGTGGGTGCACACGCATATATCCATGCTTAAATAAATAATAATAATTGTATGTTTTTCATTAATTGTGTAATGGTATGTTATTTATGATAAATACATAAAGTAAGTGAATTCAATGAAGTGTATTAAATAAATGTATTAATTAAAAAGTGAAAATAATATTAATAATAGTAATAATAATTAAAGGATAATGCTCCTTGTAGTAAAAATAGCTATCTGGGAGGGAGTTGAACTCGAGACCTCCTAGAAGTTAGGCTAGTTGTTTCCCAATTGAGTTATGTGTTTTTCTTGAAAGGCATTTGTCTATTATTCTTGTTATGTGTTATTTAAAAGATATTTTAATTAAAATTATTAAAACATTGATTAAGTCTTTTACGAGAATGATGTATTGATTATTCAACCAACTACGAAAGTTGGAGAAGTTACTTCCCATAAAGCAACTACTCCAACCACATAGTTGTATGATAAATATTTTCTTCTTTTGCATGAAGAGGGGGAGGGGTTTTTTTAGGAAAAATTTGGGAGGATTTTTGTAGTGATTTCTGTGAAAAATTTATTAGAGTTTTTCAGTGAGTTTGAGAGTTCTTTAGTTTGGAAGGGAAGCATGTGTGGATTGTTTAAAGTTTGAATGCCGGAGGAATATTTTTAGGAGAATATCTACTCAAGGCTGGAAATTTTGCAGAGAGTCTCCAACCAAGGGAAGATGATTCTCCGCAGGACCCCAGGTAGGGTCTAACTAGGATGAATCTCCATTATTCCCATATGCATGATTGTGTATATGAATGATATGTTACTTGATGAGAATATGATTGTTTAATTCTGTTAGAAAATGAGAACTATTTATATATGTTTTTTTTTTCGTGTATTTAAAATATGTTTTCGAGAAGTGATTTTTATGAATGCTTATATGTTCACTGTGGTGAAATCTTCCTGGGAGGGTAGAAGTGGTTTTTATCATGTAGGATAGTGTATTAAATTGTTAATGAATGTAATATGAATGCTTCCATAATTTAGAACTATCGTTTCAACCCTGCTGGTCCATATTTGTTTGTGCACCACCTTTCTTTGTCCAGATCTAGAATAGATTTGTTAGATAGATAGGATGGATCGATGAGCTATTTCTAAAGGGAAATTGGGAGATATCAAATGGGTCATGCTCATATTTGGCAATCATAGTCCCCATAATGCCCAATTTTACCCGCAAGTCAGAGTTGGCAGTCATATTTTGTAGTTTCTGGCAAGTTAGTTTTGGCCGAGCAAGTTAGTATTGACCGAGAAAGTTAGTATTGACCGAGTAGGTTATCAGATTAGTGTTGGATGAGTAGGTTAGTGTTGGCTGAGCAGGTTAGTGTTGACCGAGCTAGACAGGAAAAATAGGCTTTATACAAGTATAACATTAAAGTATAAGTTTACGTACTTTAATTTCTTATACTTTAAGTTATACTTGTATAAAAGGTTTAGGTACCTTCTAAGATGATTGAGATAGGTTCTAGATTCATAGGAGTTCAGATGCAACTTCTAATTTTGAGATTTCTAAAAAAATCAGACTTAGTTATAATTCAAGCATGTGAGATTTTGCAGAGCATGGTGTTTTGGCATATGAAATTTTGTGTAAACTTTAAATATGTTCATTTCTTGTTTTGTTGGGATTATATGGTACATTTAGATGCTTGAATAAGGTTTAGGATGTGTTTTATGGTTAGGGTTGTCCAATGGACTAGGACTATTCTAAGGCCTCCTAAATGTTCCCCAAACATTCCTAAACTTTCCTATTCTTTTCTATGCTTTGATTCTAGTTCTTGAAAGTGTTTATGATGTATTTTATTTGTGATGTGTGAAGTTTGTATCACCTATGTATGTTTGTCACTTGTTTTGTGGAGGTTATATGGTTTACTTATGATGATTTTTCACTTGGCATAGACTTGAGTTTAGTTTATGAGGCTAGCACTCATCTCCATGGCCTGAGTGCATGGGAGGGTTCCTTAGACCTATAAATGAGCCTTATAAATTTTTACTTGTGCATGAGAAAGATTTTATGTTTCTTTTTGAGATGTCTTGTGATAGACATTCTTCCAGTGTTTCCTATTATGTATATGGCTAAGGTTAGGACTCGCTCTGAGGGCCTGAGTGTGCAGGAGAGTTTCCTAAACCTATGAATCAGGACTTGGAAGTGTTATCTTGTATTTGTGGATTGTGATGGGGTAAGGGAATAGGAACCTTAAGTGAGTGGCTCACCATAGGTGCTGGAACCCTAAAGTGGTTTTCGAATGATCCTATGGGTGGGTTTGTAAAAGTGATAACCTTAAAAATTAACCTAGGAAGGGGGGATTCAAAAGATAATGAAAGAAAATATAATAATGGCCACACAGACCTGATTGGAGTACTAGGACAAGGGATAACTACCAGGGTGGATCCCTATTCATAAAGGGGAGACCAGGGTTACATGGTTGCTAGGGAGGATCCTGATACATAGGTTGTGTGATGACACTCACTTAGGTGGTCTCCCAGCACCTTAACCTCGGTGTTATAATATGATGATATTTTTATGTGCCTTATTTCTTTTATTTGAGTCTTGGATTTATTAGTTTTTTAGACTTAGATTTCCTTCAAGTCTTGAGAGTACCTTGGTTCTATCTCCTAGCATGGGAGGTGGAACTTTACTAGTTTGACATGGTTGGGTGGCAAATCTCTTTCGAGGTATGGTTCATGGTTTGTGTCATGGCTTGGATTCTGAGTTGTTCAGTGGTGAAGATTCCATTCTTGTATCATGTATCTCTATCTTTTGTTATCAAGATGTAAAGATGTATTGTAAGCCCTTGGGAAACTTGATGTAATTATCTTTCTATATGCCTTCAGGCAATGTGCAGTAACTATAATTATGTTTGTAAGAGGAAATTGCAAGAAATAAGTTATGTATATGTGAAGGGTAGAATTATGAATCTAAAAAGGGATTGAATATGGTTAAATCAATGAGTAATTCCTACCTTATGTCTCTTGTGAATTTTTGAATGAAAATTGGAAGTAATGGTAATGCAATTATTTATGGATGTAAACTTCTTTAAAGGGAAACTTGTTTTGATATATGGTTAGTGAGAAGATGTGCTAAGAGTTCAAGGGTATCTTTAGGTGAAATAATAAGGGAAAAGGAAACATGTATGTTATTTAAAGTAGTAATGAGAAGTGACTTCTTAAATGTATAGTTCAATGTGAGTAATGTATGATTATTCAAACAAGGTTTTAAGCTCAATTCTTAACTAGACTTATACAAGGTTATAGATGATGATTTGTGGAAACTTATGGAAAAAGAAAGAGTCATTGAATGGTTTGTGTTGGTTATCAATATATGGTTAACTAATTTACACTCCTTCTATTATGATCTTAAGAGAAAATGGAAAGTGAGGTCTTTTAATGGAAAGCTTATTTATGTATTGTTATTGCAATTGAGTTGTGCGTAGATAAGGTGGAGTAAACAAATAAGGAAATGAACTTCATTTCATTAAGTAGTAAAATTCAATGCTTGATAATGGTAAATGAATTCATTAAGGGAACCTTAAGGAATGCACTTGTGAATGTAACAAATGATGTAATGTTAGAATGTTAAAAAAATAAAATTTAGTTGTAATTTTAGGTCAAAGACCTGATTCCTTATGAGTTCCCTGGCAAGAACATTACAGATATTTAAAATAGAATAAGGTGTTAAGCCTTTTCAAGTTAATCAAGCAACCTATACTCGCTATAACAAGAACTCGTGATGACAAGTTTTAGAGGAGATATGGTTTTTTAGGATAAATTATAGGAAAATAATAAGGAAGAAAGATAGGAGAAAAACAAGGAGAGATTATAGGGGAAAACTAAATAAATAAATAAAAGATTAAAAGAAATAAGTTAAAAGTGGAAATTAATTTGTAACGTAAGGTATAAAAAGAATTAGAAGAAAGAAAAGGGGTTTAAATAAATAAAAGAGAAATGTATTTTTTTTCATTAAAGTTTATTTAAATTATTTTAAATTTTTAAATTTAAAATTTAATTAAATTAGAATATAATAAGTTTAGTCCATTTATTATTATTATTATTATTTTATTTTATTCCAAGTGATGTGGAAATTAATTAAAAATTATAATATAAGAGGTTAAGTTTAGTTTTATTAAGTTTGGATGTAATTAAACTTTTAATTTAATTAATGATGAATAATAAATTAAGTGTATTAAGTTTGTAATAAGCCTAAATTTTATAGAGATTACTTTATGTTAAATTAAGAATCTATTTTTGGATATCACAAATCTATTTTTGGATATAATAATTAAACAATTTATAGATATGGATGTTAGGTCCTATGTGTATATTTTGATGTTTATTAATTATAACTTAATTGAATTTTTTTTTGGAAGGATTATAGTATCATGTAGGTGTGTCCAAGAGTTATACCTCCCGCTACACTTACCTTTATGCTTTTATATTTGGAATCATTGTGATAGCTCTACCTTTATTGTATTGCATTGTTTGTCTTAAGGGTTAGGGTTTGTCCTGGTGGTATGGACCATAGGGAAACACCAAAAGAAACCCTAAGGGAGAGATGTATGTGAGAAGTTATAAACCCTAGATAGCCTATTGGTTGAGTAAGGTTTCTAGGTGCCCTAGGTGATTGGCTCATCACAGGATCCGACCGAGCAGGCTAGAAGGATAACCTTTGGGTCAGTTTGGAAAATAAAACCTAATATAATTCATAATTGGTTGGGAATGGGTAAGGGATTTAATAAAATTTTAAAAAGATAAATATTGATAATAGCCCGCATAGGTCCTATTGGAGTACCAGGGTCATTGTAGCTACTAGGGCAAATCGCATGAGGGTGCCGGGGTACATGACTGCTAGGAAGGATCCCAACATATAGGACTATGCGATGACACTCACCTAGTCAGCATCCTAGGAAACTCCAGTCTTGGTCTTTTGTTTTATGTTGCTTTGTTTCTTCTTGTTTCTAGTTTTGGTGGTTTTCCCTCAACCTTAGACTACCTATTTTCCCTGTGTGAACAATGGTTCTATCTCCTAGCATGGGGAAGTGGACCTTTATGGATCCACGTGGTTGGGTGGTGATTCTTTTTGAGGTATTATTTGTGTTTGTGCTATTCATGGAGCATCTGAAGTTGTTGAAGACATTTCTCGCTATTTTTAATGTTGTATCTTGGAAAGAAAATTGTAAAAATATTGTAAATTGTTATTGTATTCATGTAATCCTATAAGGCCTTGTATTGTAGAATGTATATTGTAAGAATTCATGCAATTGGGAAGGGTATATCTAGGAAAATTATGGGAATGAAAATCAATATGTATTATTGTTGTTGGAAGAAAGTGATGGTTTAGGATATGGAAAGTGTAATTGTTGAAAGAATATTAATTTAAATGTTTTAATGTTATTTCATGTTGAAAAAGAAAGAAATGTTTGTTTTAGTACACTTGTCTCTCTCTCTACTTTCTCTTATGTGGTTAAATGGATTAGAGGAATTTATATCTTTAGTTTATGTTAAATCTTAATGCATTATGAAATTTTTTTTTAAATGAATAATCTTGTAAGGGAACCTATTAGGACTTTAATACCTAGTTAACTTAAGGAATTTAAAAGGAAAAAAAAAATGCACTTTTTCTCTTATTTTTGTATCTTGTCCTTTTAGGTATCAGAGCCCTAGGTCACCACACTGGGAACTCTGGGTCTCATAGCTCACTTATTGTTTAGTTTTTTACATAGCTTCCTTTTTATTTTATCATTGTATTAGTAAGATATGATCCTATATATAAGAACCACATTCTTGGTATTCATGCTACAAAAGCATGCATGTTCTTCTTTGATTAAGTTATCTCAAATCAACTACTTATGTTTTCATTCTAGAATTAGTTAATGAATCTCCTAAGTACTTTCATAAATAGTGGATGTCTTTCTTAATAAGGGAATATTAATGAATCCCTCATACTTTGGTGTCACCTTCTTGTTGTACTCCTAGAAAGACTCAAATTAGTATTACAAGTTATTTTGTACCATAAGTGTTGACAGTAGCCAACCATATCTCCTCTAAAACTTGTCATCACAAGAGCTTGTTATAGCTATTATAGGTTGCTTGATTGACTTGAAAAGGTTTAACACCTTATTCTATTTTAAATATCATAATAGCTGTGTGTGATCAATGAATCTAGTTAATGATGTTACCATGGTAGTTATCCTTATTATAGATTCAAATGATGAAGTTACTA
This sequence comes from Chamaecyparis obtusa, assembly GCA_027943335.1. NCBI lineage: Eukaryota > Viridiplantae > Streptophyta > Pinopsida > Cupressales > Cupressaceae > Chamaecyparis > Chamaecyparis obtusa. The sequence goes on from BSBK01010858.1 coordinate 95,692, forward strand.
CATATGTATTATAGGCTATTATAAGGACTGAAATATTGTGTCTCTCTCTTTCTTTTTCCCTATTTAAAATAGAATTAGGAAAAAAAAAAATCCTTGTACAAAACATGAATTTAGGACCTTATTAATTATGTTGCAACATTGGAATTCTTGGGTAATCCTTTTGGTCATGTTGTTGTTGAAGAATTAAAAATAGTGGGAAACATTTGCTAAATTAACATTGTGAGTATTTCTCTTGGGATTTATATGCAAATGATAATGTGACATGATGCATGATTGATTTTGTTTTTATAACACCTAAATGTTTACATGAATTACATTAGGGTTATTTGATAATAATAACCACAAATTAAAAATAAATATCTCTTCTCTATTCATGATGAATGACCATCAAATGATGTTATCTATATAAAGTAAAAATATGATTTAATTTGTGGATTTTGGAAATTCTTGGCTAAAAGACCTAAGGTCCATTTGTGACTATAAGCCTATGTAGGGATTAACCATAGAGACAAAATTAGGATTTTTTCATATTGAAAGGAATATGTGTTCTTTTGGTACAATTATTGAAGGAATAGGTTGGGTTGATGTAATATTTTCTTGACAATCTTTCTGAAATTGTTTGTTCTTGACTTGGTGAATAGGTAATATTTAGATGAAATATGAATGCAGTGGAAGAAGATGCTCTACGTGCTTCTCACATGCGAGACCTCCTTAGGACTAAGACTAACCCCTTTAAGGGAACCGAAGGTGGATCTACCATTGAAACTTGATTGCTAGACCTAGAAAGGCTATTTTCCATGCATCCTTGTAGCAACAATACCAAGGCTCAGTTTGCAGTCATTCACCTTAGAGATTTTGCATCAACTTGGTGGGAGATAGAGAAAGAGAAACTTCACATAGATATTACCACTCTTTCATGGGATCTATTCCTAGAACTCTTTCGAGCTAGATTTCTTTTTGATCACTGGAGGTGGGAAAGAGCTGAAGAGTTTCACAACTTAAGGTAGCTAAACATGTCAATTGATGACTATGAGTGGAAGTTCTTTGAAATCAAGCCATAATCAGGATATAAGGATGATGAACCCATGCTAACTCAACACTTCCTTAGAGGACTCAACGATTGCTTAGCCGACAGCATACAAATGTTTGAACCTCAGACAGTTAATGATGCAATCATCAAGGCTTGTCTTGTGGAACAAAATATAGCCTTGGGGTTAGGAGGTTAGATAGGTAGCCAAGGGGTTAATGCCTTTCAGGTCGGATTAGGTTTCAAAGGGAATCTATCTCAAGGAACACCAGGATCTAAAAAGTATCCTGCTAAGGGAAGTTAGAACCACCAGAAAAGGAAGTTTTACAACAACAAAAAAAAACAAAAAAAACAAAAAAAACAACAACAACAACAACAACAATTACAATAGAAATAACAATAAAAATGGGGGTTCACAATCCAACAATCCTCACAACTGGTAGCCTGCAAAGTGATACCTAAACCCTTAGCCAGCTCAGAGTATGCCTAAAAACTCTAGTCGAGGTAGCTATCAGCAGTCCAATGCACCTTCCATAGGAAGTAATTTTGTTAAGAACACCAGATGTTACTCTTGTGGTCAACATGGGCACATTGCAGTTAATTTCCCTCATAAATCTACCCCAACAGCTAGCTATAGATAGGCCTCTTCAGAACCAACAGTAGGTAATGTAGGTAGAACTCACTGAGTATTTGCCACCTTAGACCATGAACAAGCCAATCATCAGGGAGCAGTCATCAAAACCCCATGTTTGTTAAGAGGTATCTCTACCACCATACTATTTGATTCAGGAGCAACAAATTCTTTTATTTCACCTTCTTTATTAGAGAAATGTGGGCTGAAGGCAGTAAGGTAGGAAAATTGGTGGTAGGTTGAGCTAGCCTCTGGGGCATGAATAACCTCCAACTCTTGTGTCTAGAGTTGCAAGTTAGAGCTTGGACCTTTTTCCACCTTAGTAGATCACCGAGTAATTTATTTAGACTCATATGGAGTAGTTTTGGGTATGGATTGGTTGGATGATCACAAAGCCACTTTGGATTGTAGAAACAAAAGCATTTAGTGTTTAGATGACTTAGGAGAACCTAAGAAGATTGTTGGGGTGCAACTACCCATCTCTCTCCATATGATTTCTGTGATGTAGCTCAAGAAGTGCATGCGCAAACGATGCCAATTATTTGCAGTCTCAGTTGAGGACTTGGACCAAGGAGAAAGTAGGGATGTATCACTAGATCATCCCCTATTACAAGAGTACTTAGATGTTTTTCCCAAAGAAATTCTAGGAATGCCTCCCAAGAGGGACATTGACTTCCAAATTGAGTTGGTTCCAGGAGCAGAACCAATCTCCAAAGCTCCATACCGTATGACCACATAGGAACTTGAGGAACTCAAGCTTCAACTGGAAGGGCTCTTGGAAAAAGGATTTATTAGACCCAATGTGTCACCATGGGGTGCACCAGTAATATTTGTGAAGAAGAAAGATGGCTCTCTTCGATTGTGCATTGACTATCATCAACTCAACAAAGTCATGATCAAGAATCGATATCCTTTACCCTGCATTAATGATCTATTTGATCAAATGAAAGGGGAAATAATATTTTCAAAAATTTATCTCAAGTCAGGATACCATCAACTTAGAATTTAGGAAGCTGATATTCATCGAACAACTTTTCATACTAGATATGGTCACTATGAGTTCACTATGGTACCATTTGGGTTAACGAACACTCCTATATTCATGAGCTTAATGAATCAAGTTTTTTAGAACCTAGGATAAATTTGTGATAGTATTCTTAGATGATAGCTTAGTGTTCTCAAAAAATCTTAAAGAGCATGAGGTTCATCTTCCCTAAGTATTGCAGTGCCTTAGGGAAAATCAACTTTATGCCAATGCAGAAAAGTATGAATTCTTTCAAACAAAGGTCAAGTATCTTGGACACGTCATATTAGGAAATGGCATCGCTATTGATCTAGCCAAAATTAAAGCCATAGCAGAGTGGCCAACTCCGACTAACATCCCTGAAGTTCACAGTTTTATGGGACTAGCTGGGTATTACAGATAGTTTGTCAGAGAGTTCTCTCGAATAGCTCATCCCATTACTTCCTTGCAAAGGAAAGGTTGAAAGTTTTTTTGGTCAGAAAAATGTGAGGCTGCTTTCCAATGTTTGAAGGAAAGGTTAACCAGTGCTCCAATATTGGTGGTTTCGAAACCATTAGGAAACTTTGTAGTTTGCACAGATGCCTCACTAGAAGGGATTGGGGTAGTTCTTATGCAAGAAGGAAAGGTTGTAGCTTATGATTCTAGGAATCTTAAAGATCATGAGCTTAACTATCCCACCCATGATCTAGAACTTGCAGCAGTAGTTCACACCTTAGTAAAATGGAGACTCTTTCTGTTGGGTCACAAGTTTGAACTCCAAACAGATCATCGAAGCCTTTAGTACATCTTCTCTCAACCTAACCTTAATGATAGACAAAAAAGGTGATGGAATTATTATGTGAATATGAGTTCAAGGTTAAGTACATCCAAGGGAAGATGAATGTGGTGGCAGATGCTTTGAGAAAGCGCATACATGTTTTATTAGCACTATCCTTAACCATGGATTTGGAGAAAAGAATCAGGGAGGCTCTCACTTTTGACTCTTGGTTTTAGGAGGCTAAGGTAGAAATAGAGTTAGGAAGACCCTTGGAAGGCCACTTCTTAGGATATTCCTTAGATACCCTTGGGTTATTGCGACAAAAAAATAGAATCTATGTGCCCATGGTAGGAGATCTTCATGCACTTATCCTTTCAGAAATCCACAAGGCTCCCTATTCATCACATCTTGGGGTGAAGAAAATGTATGCTAACCTATGCCAATTGTACTATTGGTAAGGAATGAAGAGGGATATTGTAGACTACGTGGCTAGATGTTTGGAATGTCAAAGAGTGAAAGTAGAACATCAACACCCTGCTGGGATATTGCAACCTCACCTAGTGCCAGAATGGAAATGGGACATTATTTCCATGGATTTTATTGTGGGACTTCTAGTGACTCCCAGGAGACATGACACTATCATGGTAACAGTTGATAGACTTACCAAGGTAGCCCATTTTTCTCCCATGTAGTCCTCCTACTCAGTAGCTTCTGTAGCCAAAGAATTCATGAAGGACATTGTGAGACTCGATGGTATTCCTAGGAAAATCATATCTGATCATGATCTAGTATTCACATTAGCTCTTTGGACTTCACTCCAGCACACTTTAGGGACTCAGCTCAACTTCAGTTCAGCCTATCACCCCGAGATAGATGGGAAGACAGAGTGAGTCAATCAGGTTCTTGAGGACATGCTCAGAATGTATGTTATGGATAGATAGACCCATTAGGAAGAGTATCTATATTTGGTGGAGTTTTCTTATAATAATGGTTATCACAGTTCCATAGGTATGTCCCCTTTCTAGGCTTTGTATGGCCATCCTTGCCGCACTCCCTTAAGTTGGGACTGATTGGAGGACATGGTACTTCTAGGCCTTGAGATGTTACATGATATGGAATAGAAGGTCAAGCACATTAGAGAGCATATTTTGACAGCTCAGGATAGGTAGAAGAAGTATGCCAATGCTCACAGGACTGATGTGCACTTCTCTCTTGGTGATAGAGTCTTTTTGAGGGTGCATCCATGAAAAATTCCAATCCGTTACGGAAAAGGCTCCAAGTTGGCACCTCAATTTGTTGGCCCTTTTGAGGTCCTAGAGAGGATAGGACCAATAGCTTATCAACTTGCCTTGCCACCCAGCCTTGCTCATATTTATGATTTATTTCATGTTTTAGTTCTTAGAAAGTATATTCTTGATGTGACTCATGTTTTGGATTGGAATGCATTATAGGTAGTAGATGAGAAACTGGCTTTAGAGCTGGTATGCATTTTGTAGCAATAGACAATGACCCTCAGGGGTCACACCATAGAGCAGGCAAGGGTCCAAAAGGACCCTAATGATGATTCTTTCACCACATGGGAAGATGCTTCTAGGCTTAGAGACGCTTATCCATATCTATTTGTAGGCTTCCAGGAGTAAGCCTAACTCTAGGGGGGGAGGATGTAATACCCTCTCCTATGGTGATACTTGGATTTTCTGATTTGGACATTCTATTATGATGGTTAGAACTATACATTTACATTTATGTTTTGTGGATGATGATATGTTTATTAGATGATTGATATGCTCATTTATGGTTATCATTTATATGTTTATGAAATGAGAAAACCATCTATCTTTATGTGTTTATGGAGTGAACCCAAGGATTTGAATCTAACCATTATCATGATGTTTTATGTTCATGTATATGTGTCTGATGTGTTTTCATGACTCAGGATGAAGTCGTAGTTACTCACTTAGTTGAGGTCCACACAATGTATCGATCCTGGTCATCTATTTGCATATATTTGATTTGTATGTATATCCATATTTATGTATATGTATCTCTTCTTGGTGATCCAGGATTGTAGGTATCGGGTATCATCTCCACCTAGCTTCATAGGTCTGAGCGATCCCTCAAAATCCTCAATCATTGTTGTTGTTACAAAGATATCACCAGGTTCCACAGGAAGAAACTCTACCTCTGATCCTTTTATCCTTAGGTGGGGAGTTCCCAAGTCATTCCCTTGTGTGGATGTATTATGTGATCTCTCAATTTATTTGTTTTTTGGATCTTGTAGCTAGTTTCTTTTCTTTCTCTTTCGTTGAGAATGAGGTTTTGAGTATGGTAGCTCTAATTGTCTTCATGGTATGTTTGATTTTGTTAGTAGATTATTGATGTGAATTATTGTTCATTTGAGGGTATGATTTAGTAATTTATTTTTATTAGTAGCTACTTGTGTACTAGTGTACCTTGTTAGGAATGAGTTAGTATGTGATCAAATCTTGTGATTTTAATACTGATAATAATAAAGAATTCTATGATATTATTTTATAATATTCATGATAACAAAATGCCTATGGCAATAATGATAATAAATGTTTTAATAATAGATTGTATTTTGTAAAAGAATATGGATTAGTGTATGAATAAATAATATGTTTTATAATAATAATATTCATAATATTAAATATTTGTAATAATGTGACTTACTTATGGTATATGTACCATAAGCATATGGGTGCACACATATGCCTATGAATACATATATATATTATTATTATATAATTATTGTGAGAAGGAAAATTAATTTTAGATAATAATAAATCTATGTTATTCTCATAAATGGTAAATAGGATTAGTAAATTCTATTACCATAGCAAAGTAAATTAGTAAATTATTCTTAAGGTTAAATTCTCTATTTTTTCATCCTTAAATTTAGGAGATAGAAATTAAAACCTTATTAAATAAAATATGATTATCCCTTCATGGGGATGGTTTTGCAAACCATCTCATTAAAAAATAATGGATGGATAGTTGGGATGGTTGCATCGGTTGGATTACCCATGCAACCACCTCCTTCATTCTATTTACCGAAAAGATTTTCCTGTGTGTGGGGGAGGGGGATAGGAAATTTTAATTTGAGGAGAGGCTTTATCTTTGATAAGAATATTGCTATAGTTTAGAGAAGAGAGAGGGAATTAGTTTTCCTCTGAGAGGGTGTGAATGAGATTGCTTCCGGAAGGAATTGGAGCTTGCATGTAGGAGGAATTTGAAGGAGTGTTTGGAGTAGGTTGGAAATCTTGGATTCTTCTTCATCAACCAGTCTCCGCAGGACTCCAGGTTGGAATCCATCCTGAGTGATAAATCTCTTTTATTGTATGAATGTTGGTTTTAGATTTGTTTGAATGCTTATGTTTATGTTTTTTTTTCTGTTTTCAGAAAGTTTATGCATTATTGTATTATTGTATTACTACATAAAGTTTATATATTATTGCATTATTGTACTCTATATTATTGCACTATTGTAGAACATTTATACATTATTGTATTACTGTATAAACGTTTATACAAATATGAGATTGTTGTACAATGCCAACTGTTTAATGTTTATGCTGTATGATTGTATTCTATCTCTCGTTTATACAAATATAAGTTGTAGAACATTTATACAAATGTCATCCATTTAATACAAATATGCCATTAATGTTTATGATATATTATTATTGTATTCTTTCAACCATTTTTTCTATTTATACAATGGCAGCTGTTTTAGGACTATTTGTATTTAATTTTCTATTTTTTAAACATTATGCACAGTACATATATATTTAAATTTATGCCATTAAAATATGTGCAGTTTTGTGATCCTAGGTTAGGGTTTGTGTGCAATCATTTTAAATCCATATTCATGTTATTTTGTAGTTCCTGTTATTATCTGTTGTTCCACAAACAAGAATCCTGAGAATTTGTATTATTTCATTCCCGAGCCAATATTGTTGTTTTGATCTCATATTAAGCTTTAGAGAATCCAGAAATAGTATTTGTATTATGTTATTTTCTGTCATATTGTATTCTCGAGAATTAGTATTGTTTGGTTCATTTATACAAGTATAACATTTTAGTTATACTTGTATAAAGAAATTAGGTACCTTCCGGGAAGTTTGAGATAGGTTTCAGCTTCCTAGGAATTAAGATGCAACTTCTAATTTTTGGAGTTTTCTAAAAAAATCAGACTTAGTCAAATTTCAGGCAGATTGAATTTTGTATAAACTACATGAAATTTTTGTATAAAATTTATGTGTTCATTACTTGTTGGGTAGAGGTTATGTGGTGCATTTAGATGCTCAAATAGGGTTAGGATATGTGTAGGAAGCATGATTAGGGTTTAGGATGGTCTAAGAGGATCGAGACCATTCTAAACATCCTTAAACGTTCCTAATTTCCCTAAACATCCATAAACTATCTTGTTATTTTCTATTCTTTGATGCGGTTCTCAAATGTGTTTATGATGCATTTTTACTACATGTATGTTTTATTTGTGATGTGTGGGTTAAGGGTAGAAAACCTAACAACACCAAGTGAGTGGCTCTTAGTGCGGGGCCGGGGCCCTAAGTGGCTAGAACCAGGATAACTGATTGAGGAGTTATTTAGCAAGTGATAATTTAATTAAAATTTATGGGAATGGGTTCAAACACTAAAAGGATTAATATGTGCCTCACCCATGCCATTAGTGCTAGTAAAGGCTATGGATGGGAGTGGGAGAAGGTGCCTATGCATAGATATGATTGAATGACACTTGTTTATATGAAAGGCATTCGGTTCCGCATGTGCCTACTTGGGGGCCAGGGCCCAGAATGGCTAGTACTAGGACAACCCAAGGGGTGAGGGCTATGCGATGACACTCAGTTAGGTCATTGCTTAGAGTTTCTACCAAGCCTTAGAACCTTTGGGAAAAGATTTATACTTTGATCTTCTTTTCATTTGCTTTTTGGGAAAGGTTACCCAACCCTAGGTATGGCCTAGCTATTCCTTCTTTGTGGACCTTGGTGTTTATCTCCTAGCATGAGGGAGTGGGCCTTTTAGGTATCCACATGGTCGGGTGGTAAACATTTTTATCAAGGTACCTTTTGTGGATGTAGTGCTTATGGATTCGTGCTTGCATAGTGTTCCAGTTTTGAAGACTTGTACTTATCTTTCATGATGTAAAATTATTGTTACCTCCCAAGAGGAGATGAATGTAATGTAATTATTAATGTATTTCAAAATGATATGGGTAGACTTAGGAGAAAGGAAAAAGGGATATCACAAACTTTTTGTATATGATGTGTGATGAAAAGAAAAGGATTTTGTAACATTCCAAGTTAAGTATTATGTTTTTCATTATTGTTGATTAAGTGAAAAGGTATTGAAAATCAAATGTAATAATTGTAATGTATCAAATAATTTAGATGATTCTATTTTCTTTAAAAGTTATATTGTTCATAAAGGGTACTTAGGAAAATAGATGGATTTAAATGGAAAATTGAAATGAAAGTACTTTGAATTTCTTTGTAAAGGATCTTCAAATGATATGATGTAGTTTGCTTTAAGAAGTAAATCTTGTTGTTAGTATACTTAAATGACTTAAATGAATTGTTCATAAAATAGTAGGGAACCTTGGGAGGAATCTAAGTTTAAATATGTTTAAGTTTTGTTCACATAATTCTTTTAAAAATTTAAAATATTTCATAAATCATTACTTAGGTTTTTCTTTTACAAAGAGAATCTTTGTTCTCTTCCCCGGTTCCCTTGCAGGGCATGACATATGAACTATGTGAGCTCCCCCTTTGAAAATGCTCTCAGTATATATACATATAGTATATATAGATATTTCCCCCTTTTTTGAAATTAATGATAAAAATGTACTTACAATTTGTCAAATATGTTTTGATGCGTTTTCTTGAGAAATCTTCTCTAAACCTACTTGTGCATGCATATCATAAATGTTCTTAGTCCCTGATATCTCAAAGGTCGAAATTGATTTATTTTCCTTAATAATATTCTTTTTCATCACCTTTAGGTGGGGTAGTAAATCAGCGTAAAGCTCGGTTATCTGATCTCTTATCTTGTCATCTTCCTTGCTTAACTCAAGTCTCAAGCTCTGAATATTTGTAACTTTTGTATAATTCTCATAAAATACATTAAGCTCATTTGTGAGACTAGATGCACTACCCTTTAGATCTTCATTGAATTTCTTTATCATTTCACTAAGCTCAATAGTGAAAGGGTCTCTAGTGCATAATTTATGCAAAATTGTAATAAACCTTTGAATAATACTATCTAGCTCGGTTATTACCTCAAAAAGTTTGACTTTTTTTACTGCTACTGCTTGGCTGATTTTCTCGGTCAGTTTGTACTAAATATTTTGTTTAGCTCTTTCTTTAATCATTTTCTATGCCTCAGTAGGTGGTCCATTGATGGTCACAGTGATTAGTGCAATTTGTTCAATGATGGGGATTGATTCATCTATATTAATGTCTGGGGAAACTTGCATTAGAATTTCCTTGATATCTTCTAGCACCTTGGTGTTCTTGTGTTCTTGCTTCAACTCCTCTTTGTAGACACTCAAAAATGGTTCACACCTATGTATCCCCTTTTTACATGTCTTTTATCATGTGTCATTCCTAATTTGATCATTTACTAAAATTTTCCTTGTTTTCTATGATAACCTTGATCTCTTTGGCCGAATCAACCATTCCTAATCATTCCTCATCTTTCCTAAACCGACCCTTATCATTCCTAAATGTACCTAATCATTCCTAAACCATTCCTAATCATTCCTAATAATTCCTAAACTGATCCTAAATATTCCTAATTATTCCTAAACTGATCCTATACCATAGAAAACCTTCAGGATAAATGAATTCAATTCAATACCAAATCAATCCAACACATTGTCATATATCATTGATGCCTAATCAAGTCTCTTTCATCAATCCAATCCTGAATTCATTGTCAAAGTTCATCGATGCCTTGTTGTCCTCATCCTAATTAAATTCAATTCAAATAGAATTTCTAAGATCATGGACGCTATTTCATCATCATCAGTCCAACCCAATAGCATTGTCAATGTTCATCAATGCTATCCTATCTAGTCATCTTCAATCACACACATTGTCAAATTTCATCGATGTTGCATTGATCCCTAATCAATTTCAAATCACTAAGATCAGTTCAAATTGTAATCAAATCATTCAAGACCAATCCCTTTTTGATCATACATCATCAATTCGGCCATCAATGTTTTACTAATTCATCCCCTTGGGATAGATAACCCATAGTTTATCCCTTTTGTAATAATCTATTTATTAGATTAATTCCCCCTATCCTATGTCTCCCACAATTATTAATTTCATATTAATTAATTGTTTCCTTGTCCATGAATTTTGTAATTTTTAATTCCTAATTTATAATTTATCTTTTTGGTGGGAATTAATGATTTTTTAAATTAAAAAATTCCTTGCCCCTAATTGTGCTTCCAATCTTTATAATTATGCTTCACAATTTCTTACATCTTTCCCTATCAATTTTTCCACTAATTTGGCCTCCAAATTTCCAATTCATTTTCCTTCACCTTCCCTTTCAATTTTTCCTTGATTTGTGAATTGATTTATGCATTCCAAATTGTGCATTCAATTTGTCATAATTATGTCAATCTTCCAATTTGCCCTCCCATTTCCAAATCTTCTTTTTTGTCTTCAATTCCTATAAATTGAGATCAAGTTTCTAAATTCAAACTAACCATCTTATTTTGAATATTCTCATCATCATTATAGTCCTATTATCAAAATTTGGGTTTCATTGTGTCAACATGGGAGCTACATCCATCCTTTTGGAGAAGCAAGAAAGGACACAATTGTTAAATTGAGGGAGCTTTGTTTAGAATTTACATTTCTTCGAAGTCTCAATTTCTTTTATGTTTGGAAAGACCGATTGTGCATATTTTAGAATTTGATGGTTCCTCTTAGGTACATCTCTTCATCATTTTCCCATCCTACATTTGGTGAACCCGACGTGAATTACCTCTAATTTTGATAAAAATTTATTTATTTGTGCATTTTCAGGGTCCCAGAAGGTTGTTTAGGACCTCAGCAATGAAGCTGCAAAGTTGGTAGCCAAAGTTGTGCAGTTGGTAGCTAAAGTTGCACCGTTGGTAGCTAGAACTATGAAATTGGGACCTAGAGCTGCACTATTGGTCATGGGAACTGCATAGTTGGATCATTAACTTTTCATTTCTAGTTTATCATGCTTTCTGCATTCTATGTTTGCTTTCAGCTATTTCTAATAAGTTTTAAGGGCCTAAAATAAATTTCATTTGCTTCAATTCCAATTTTTAAATGCTAAATGTACCCTCACACATTGTTTTGGAGCACTTAAAATGAACCTCACATCTCAATTTCCTTAAGGTGAATGAACCTCATCTAGTTAGGACTCAAACAAGAAAATCAATTTTAACTGATTAAGCAATTATTTTAATGCTTTTCAAATTCTACAAATTAGCTTAATTAGGGGTTAAATTGATCAAATCCAATTCAAATTTGCAAGTTAAAAGGATAATAAAACTTAATTATGCAAATTTAAATGTTTCTAGGGTTAATTAGTCATTCACATTAAGCAAGAAGTCCTAAAATATTGGTTTTTGTTCTCTGATTGCAAAAATGGGCACTTGGGGCCCAGAGTTGCACAGCTAGTATCTGAAGTTGCACAGTTGGTAGAATTACATAGTTGGTAAGATAAACTGTGTAGTTGGTTAAGCTACATAGTTGGTCCACCAAACTACGGACTTGGTAAGTGTAGTTTGTTTTCATTGAAAATATGGTTCATTTACTATTATTTCTTAGTTCTAGGACTTAGTGTAACATATTTTTTGGTACTGATGATTTGGTTTTAGATGATGTCATTCATTGGATAAAGACATACTTAAAAACTACTAACACATGTTGATGAAAGACGTTGTTGAAGAATTGTGTGTCTTCCTAAATGATTTCATGTGTATTTTGTAGATAGAAAACACTTAGTTTGGTGCACTAAAATGAACTTTTTATTTTAAGTGTTTGGTGTGTCTACTTATTTGTAATCTCAAAGAATTGTATGGACGTATCCCCTCCCCTTGCCTTTGTGGATCTTGGGTGAAGAGAAATTTATGCAATTATTTTATAAAGGCCTACCTTGGACCAAGGCATTCACTTTGAACATGCCAAGGGATGATGTCAAGAACTAATAGGCTAAAGCTAGGTCTCCATCCAAATGGCTATATAAATGTGTGATTGTGACTAATAATCCAATCGACGATGTGGCTAAGTGATAGCTCCCCTCTAGTACCCTAGTGGTGCATAAAATGTTGGTTCTCAAGGCTGGGAGACCTCCTGTGGGATCTTATCACACACCCATTGAAATAGATGTCCCAAACTAAAAACTTTGTTTTAGTTGGCCAAAATCCTTCTATTCACTGATTCAAGGGGTCACCCATGTCCGTGAACACATCCCAAAGTTTCATGGCTCTTGGTAGAGGCAATGGTTCCTTCTAAAGTGATGACCCTTGGAATTTGAAGTTTGGTGTGCCTGAGAAGTGAGTGCACTATAAGGGGGAGCACATGCCTCCAAGATTCTAAGCCATTCTCCTTGAGTAGGCACGATTGAACATAGTTAAAGTGAGAATTCAATGAATACTATCTTGCAAGCCTAAGTTGTAGCATGTTTATTCATTTTACAATAACCATTCTTGTTTGATGTGTCTTGTGTGAGTGAATAAAAAATATTAAGAATGCTCACCCTTAATTTCACAAAACTTTGCAAACATTCTTAAAGCATACCTTGGTCACACATATCCTCATTTTTCAAAACCTTGTTGACATAATAAAAAAATTCATGAACCTAAGTTGGGAACCTTATGACATGATTAGGAGTACTCATTTTTCATAGGTCCTTCATCTTTGCATGTCCCTAATCCTTCATATTACATAGCATAAACCTCATTTTGCATATCCTTAGTCCTCATTTTGCATGTCCTAAATCTTCATTTTGCATATTGTAGTTTTGCATTGATCATTTTCAAGTCCTTTCATTAAACCATCATTCCAAGTCTTTGCATATAGACCCCTTAAAATCATTTTACAAATCCAAAAATCCAAATAAAATGAAAATCTTAGAGTCTTATCTTATGTTTTAAAAAAAAGCAGTAGCAAGAGGGTGCTAACCTATGGTATAGAAGAGGGATAGCTAAGAGACTTAATAGAAAATTAATCCAACCTTAGAAAGAAGCATTAGTAAAGTACACATAGCATCTACCTCTATCAAAAACAAAAAATAAAAAACTAACCTAGCACAGTCGCTCAGTTTCAAAAATTCATGACATAGTTTTGAGAAAATAGGGCATGAAAAGTAACTTATGCCACTTAGGGATAATAATGATACTAAAGGTTTTTTTAAAAATAATAATTAAGTTAAAAAAACTCACCCAAATATTAGGCTTGGAGTTAGCCACAAAACCATTCCTAGTCCTACTCCAGTCTAGCCGTAGAATCATTTTCCATCCCATAAGCATTTTGACAGCAACATGTCTACCCACTCTTCATTTAGAAACTTGAAGAGCTCACAGTTTCCTTCCAAAGAATCCTTCCCCTCTGAAGCCTTCTCATTGAGAAGGCATAGCCTAGTAACAGAAGCATGCATCACCTTGAGAGAAAATTTGCTAACATCAGCCAGTATTTTGTTGGTGTTATCAAGGTTCTAGGTGATTTTGGCCACCGTGTTCTCAAGGGAAGAAATTTGGTATTAGATTCTCACCACAAAACTACTTCTTTTAGTATACTTACCAGCACTGGGATCCTTATCCACCTTAGCCTCCTCAGTCTAGGTGGTTTGGATGTCAATTTTGTCCTCCTTGCGATCAAAACCATTATTTGACTGCTCCATACTAGGGGAACCCATAGAGGTGTCCTCTCGATTCATCAACTCTTTGATATCTTTTTTTCCTTGCTCTTTGGAAATATGACAGGAGGGATGGGTAAGCTAGGTTGGGGGTCAGTATTCAAAGGGAAATGTAGGTTAATGATGATCTTCTTGTGCTTCTTGGGAGGGGGCTAAGAGGACTCAATAGGGTTAAGGACATTTTTGGGGCCATCCCACAAAATAGGAGTGGGTTGGGTCTCAGAGGACTTAGGTCTAGAAGCAGGGGTGGAGAAACCTTTAGACAATGAGGGTGTGGGAAAGCCCTGGTTGAGGGAGACCGAAGGCAAAGGAGGCTATTGGATAGTGTGGGTGACTCGCACAATGAGAGGAGGGCAGAGGGCATAGTGGAAACTATACAGTCTAAGGATAAGGCCCTAGTGGAGGTAGAAAGGCTTCTTCCCAAATGAGATAGCCTAATTGACATCATTGACATTGGACTCCAATGAGTGTAAGAGGTAAAAAGGTAAGGAGATCAACATTTTATGCCTAAAATGATTTAAAAAGGGAAGAAGGTAATTGTAGAAGGTATCGTAGTCACCCTCTAGGGTGAAATACTTGATGACCAACTTGCACATTTTAGGCCATAATTTCAGGAGGTTAGAAATGTTAAAGACCCCATTCTTAGATACTGAGGTATCCTAATTCTTAAAAAATGGAATGAAGTCAATTTTTGCCTAGGCTTTGAGGGTTTCTTCCACTTTCTACCAGTAGTAGGCATCCCAATAGCTCAGCTGATGACCTCCTAATTTATCTCAAATGTAATCCCATTGATGGTAAATTTTCTTTCATTTTAGCTCTTCACAAACTATCTGGAGATCATTTCATCATGGCCCGTGAAATTTTCCATGAAGGGAAGAATCCCTCCCTCTTTGCAAAAGTACATAACCATGGGGTTGGAGGAAAGTTCTTCAATCTTGTCAGGTTTAATATACTTCCTGTCACCTCCCATCTTCTTCCCATCTTCTTCCTTGCTAGCCCTAAGTCCATGAGATTTTCCATGAAGGGAAGAATCCCTCCCTCTTTGTAAAACTACATAACCATGGGGTCAGAGTAGAATTCTTCTTCATTCTTTTCAGGTTCAATCCGCTTCATGTTGCCTCCCTAAGTCTTATCTTATGTTGATGGATAAGGGATCTTGACTTTTTTGGTGCTCTTTAAAATATTTTGTCCTTTTATCCTTTTTCAAATCAACTCTACCTATCTATTGGAGGGTTTGATTTAATCATTTTTATCTTTTCAATATTTTGTTACTTTTGCAAAGTCAAGATCCAATATCCAACTTCATAAGGTTATACTGCTAGGTTTATATTTTCCAAGATTTTTCCTTTCAAGAAATACCAAATCCATAAGTCATAAATTGAATAAAGCCCTAAATTGCATCCAAAGTCTAATTTCAAGATCCAAAAGGGAATAAACCCTAGTTGGAATTTCATACCCTATAAATCCAAAGTCTAAATCCTAAGTTGCATTTTCATATCATTTCAAAAGCCTTCAAAAAAAATAAAATAGTTGCATTTTGTACAATCATTCAAAATTTAAAAAATTCCAAAAGTTTTGCATTTGCATATCTCCCAAGTTGCATTTTTCATATAGTCATCATGCCAATTCTGACAAGGCAACAAGGTTCTTACCAACTCATGAATATTTCAAGTGAGAACACAAAAATACCCTTTCATCCTAGACATGGTATACCTTTTCAAACACAAGGTTTTGACCCAAGGATCATGAATCCTTCAAGACAAGGTACCCTAACACATTATGACCCAATGCCTATGGCATCATCCCAAACACTTCTTAATGCAAGACAAATGGAAGATTCTAACCCAAACTTGGCATACCTTTCAAACTCTCAACCAGAGCATGGCATAATTCAATGGGGACCTCCACCTAATTATGAACCAATTTTCACCCTAGTGAAACCAAATATCCCTTGAACAATTTCACAACCTCTTGTACCAGTCATGCAAACAAGACAATCAATACCAAGGTTTTCCCAAACAAGCACAAGTTCAAGTGTGTCCTCTTTTTAAAAGATATCAAACATGATTAATAAGAAACCTATTATGACATCCAAATTTTTAAAGAAGTTTCTTCAAACATTATATAAAGAGGATGAAAAAAATAATTCACCCATGTCTAGCAATGGCCCATCCCAAAATAATAAGAAACATCCATGTTACCTTCCATCCTTTTATCTCCTAAAGTTTTACAAGAGCCATTTCCTCCATCACCTTCAATAAGAGAATAGTAAACATGATAGAAGATAGAAAGGTGTAGGTTAGTTCAGATATTGAAACAATAAGAGAACTTAGTTTTAGGTTCAAATTTGATTTTATCAGATTCAATAGTATTCTTATGATCTTACCTTAAGATAGGGTAATTTTGACTAGGATTAAGGGGGTGCAATGTAGCCTGCATGTCATTAGTTGGAGTCATGTGCTCATAAGAGTCCATTAAAACAACATTATAGCTAAACATTCTTCTAATATCATCTACACTGCCAAAGACATATTGTTACATTTCATCAAGAAATAGTAATGGAAAAAAAATACCATTAATATTGTTAGTGTAATCTATACAACTTCAGTATAGAAATACCAAAATGAAGAAGCATATAATAATTATTCTTTTTCTTTACAAATAAGATTTTGTAAATATGCACTATTCATTAAAGGTTTCTTCATCTAGAGATCTCATGAATTGTAATAATAAAAATATTACAGTAAGTGTAACTTACTAGTTTGGTTAATGGCATCATTGGAGCTATCAACTTTATTATAAGAATATGTAGATTTAAAGTCAATCAAAGATTGGATGAAGTCAGTTTCAGGATTGACACTTACACCATGCATGGTTCTACCAAAAGGTACATGAGGATTCATTTCATCTTGAGGTGTCAATAAGTATGAAGAATCATTATCTTGGACTCCAAATTATTTTACTTTAGTAGTAGGTTGCCTATTTTGAATGCCTTGTAGATATTTTGAACATTGGAGTTCCCAAAGCTAGATCATAAAGTGTGTGTGTTGTCCTATAAAAAACCTATCAAAAAAATTATGAAACAACATTATAATCATGCCATATGTATGTTTTGTATACACATCAAAATGTTAGCTCGACTAACATTATTCTTCATTCAACCAAAAAATATCATTTCCAACTATTCTTAGTTTGCTAAGTTTATTTTACTTTAAAGCTATATAATTCTTTATTATTATGATAAATTACCTCAACTATCAATTTTGATTACTTATTAATATTATTCGTTATTATTATGTAAGAACTTATGAGTTTTAATGAAATGTTGTTTATGGAAGTAGCTGAAGATAAAATGTAATATTTCAGTCCAATCAATATAATTTTTAGTTTGTCTATATTTTGGTTGCTCCCCTATTTCCTTCATCTAGTATCAGGGGAGAGAGATCTAAGGAAATTTGAGGCTATACAATAATATAGTTTGAGGAAATTATTTGAGATATTGCACAACGTTTGTAAGATATTAGAGAGCTAGTTGAGTCCAATTTATGTTGAAATTACACATATAATTTTCTATAGATTATGTACCATCCTAATAGTTTTCATAAAGAAGTTATGAGAAGAAGCCTATCTTTTGGAGAAAATATTGAAGATTGAGGAAGTGCTAGAATATAAAGACATGTTTAACTTTTGGAAGAAGGAGATCTCATAGTATTAAGTCAAGGAATAAGGCTATCAAAATTCACAAATCAAAATTCATGTGGCTATCACAATATATATACCTTCTTCGATGACTCTAGAATTTGAAATTACAATTGGTATGCATAGAAAATGACTTGGACAAGTGGAAAGGCCCAATATTATTTGCAAGAATATACCTTTAATAGAGAAGAAGATTAGCTTTATTTGATGTCAAAATGCAACAACAACACAATGAAATGATCAAGAAAGATGAAGACAGTTCTAAGAAAATTGATGAAATTCTGATCAGTCAAAGAGGACTTGGGAGTACTATTGGATTAGGATACATCAAGAAAGGAGAATCATCAATCCAAGATGAACAAATGAATGCCTACTCAAATCGAAGACCAAAGAAGCTATCATGTTATCATTGTAGAAAATGAGGCCACACATCCAATGTTTGTAGGAGCAAAGCTAAAGGTATTCCTAAATGTACTCCTAAGTTTAATGGTCATTGTTATAACTATAACAAGTTTCGACATCAGGCACATGAGTGTAGATCTAAGTTGAATAGGAAACCTAAGAAACCCTACATGGAGAAAAACTGTCACACTTTCAACATGCATTGACACATTACACAATAATATAGAAAAAAGATGAAGCAAGCTTGGACACCGAAAGGACAAAATAATACTCATCAACCATGAAGAAAAGGTAATGCTTATACATAGGATTATAATACATGGGTTAATTGCACAAAATGTGGAAGGTATGGACATATATCAGCTAATTGCATGAGAAAGAACTAGAGCAACAAATCTCACAACTGGACAAGCACTGGTATGGCATGTTTACATTGTCACAAGGTTAGTCACTTAAGTAAAAATTGCAAAGACCGAGCACTAGAGGCACAAACTTATGAAAATGGAAATACAATTGAGGATATCATGAGGATAAGAAACACAATGTGGAGAAAAGAATCAAGTGATAATGTTGAGTCAAGCAATGCAGTCGGTGACACCTCATCCATTGGATTAGGTGACATCACCACTTCCACCTAAGCTGAAAATTTATGTATGGAACTACAAATTCTAATTAGTTATATCTAACATACAGTTCCTTATATCTAGTGTTTACATACCAAATCTACATGAAACAAGATGCACTATGATTTTATATGTTTTGAGCTTTAAATGTATATAGTTGGTATAAGAAAGATCAAGTGAGAAGTTGCTAGTCAGTAACTATTAGCAAGGTTTATCAATCATGGTATTGACCAACTAAATTCTTATATGTTAACCAAGCTTTTGATATTTTGAAATATACACCTAGTACAACTGTTCTTACTGAGCCATGTTAGGTCAAGGATTTATTGCAAAAAGTTTAAGCAGGAATTTGAAATTCTTTATAAATACATGATGGACTTGGATTATTTTTTCACATTGAAAACATAAAGTATAGAGAGATTTTGAGTGAGAATTTGTGCGAAGGATTTCTAGAGTAGTTGAACAACAATTTGAAAAGGTTTCAAGAAGATTTATCACAGTTACACTTGTAAGCTCTATCTTCACTGAGTTATTTTGTTGCTATTTGTTGAAGCCCTAAATTGAAGAACAATGGTGTCTGCATCAAAAGTCCAAAAATCTAAGACTAGAGTTGAGAAGGATACTAAGTTAATCATGTCTTCATCTTGTAATAAGTTAAAGTACAAACTTCATCCCGAGGTTGCTTCGCAAACCGACAAAACCAGAGCTTTCTTGAGTATACCGCTTAGGATTTTTCTAGTTAGAGACATCCAAGCCTACATACATTGCAAAATTGGAGAGGTAGGTCATTTCGAGCTCCAATCCACCTTTCAAGAATTAAGTGTTGATGAGAAACTAAAAGATGAACACACACATTTGAGTGTGAAGGGTTTGGTCAATGCCTTACATTTCTTGTCAGTTTTAAAAAATGAATGGATGAGGATTGTTTTGAGGCATGTACATGATGGAAAATTATGGTTGGATGAACCAGTTAAGATCACTAGGGACACAATACAAGTAGTTACCAGTTATCCTATAACTAACAAGGTGAAATCACTGAGGATTACACTGAGAAACAAGATAGAGAAAGCTACAGGAGCTGAATGGGAGGTAGAAGATTGAAAATCAACAACATCATTAATCTTGAAACTAGGTTCGATTCATATGATATTGGTTATAAAATATTTCAATCAAGTAGACCTAATAGTGTACCGTGTAGAGTGGTGGACATAGCTTGTTAAATTATGAAGAAGGGATTTCAAATATTGGACATTTTCAAGTTATTGCTGAAGTAGTTAGAAGAGAACATTAGACCTTGAGGAACTTAGAAAATATGGGGAATTGTGCATGAGGAAGCCAGCACAAGAGAAATTAAGGAAATAAAGAAAAAGAAAATAGATTCTAGAGGAGGTTAGAGACAACCTTCAACAATTTGTTCCAAAGATCATAGTGAATGAGGATTCTCCCATTCTTGATCAAGTTGCATCTCTAACTAGTCACATCAATGCCCTAGATATTGATGCAGAAAAGAGAATTAAAGAAAGGGCTGAAGCAAAAATACAGATGAAACTAGTAGAGAAAATCATCCAAGAAGTGGCAATCAATAAGGTGAAGTTATTTGAGGTAATAAATGAACTTGAATATATTACTCATATAATTGTACAATTTTTGTTTAAATTATGTATTGTAGACCAATTCATTGCTGAGGTCAGTGAAAAGATTAAGAAATTGTATGAAGAGATCTTGGTTAGTAAAAATACATCTCTAACCGAGCGTAATGTGTTTCACAAGCATATACTAAAAGTTCAAGAACTTAGGCAGTTGAGATCAGATTTGAGGAAGCAAGCACTAGTAGAATTTGGCAAATAAATGACCAGGTGACTAAAAATTTTAGTCACATGACTAAAACTGATCATGTTCTACAAATATAAATGACTAAATAAATGACCAATTTGGTCATCAGGTAAAATCAAAACTAAAATGACTAAATAAAAGACCAATTTGGTCATCAGGTAAAATCACAACATTTTGCATTTTCTCCATGGAGGACAGAAGGAATTGTGACAAAATAGAAGGATTTGCAGCAAAGATTTCCATCATGTCCATTGTTCTTCGATTCAATCTTCAAGGTATTGGTCTTTTGTTCCCCTTTCTTTCTTAGATGAGATTGATTTTATTTTAAATGGTTTTGTGTATAAGAAGAAAATTGATGCCCTAGGTGATGCATTTTCTTCCTATTTGTGTATTTTACTATCCTATAATTAATTGGTACCTAATTCATTATTAAAGATAAATGAGCAATACCAAATGATGTAGAGGCTATTGGAATTCACACCTTTCCCTTAGGGAATATTTTGTCAATCTTCTAAACTTGTAACATAACCCATTCCAAGAGTTTCTCAAGAGGAAACTATCCATGATCCACTAGGTCTACGCAATGACCATCCATTTGTTCCTTGTGTCTTAACAACTTTGAACTAATTTTAAAGTTTACAACAATATCTATGAAATTATCCTTCCAATATTGAGCAGAAATTCCATTTATAGGAGATATTAGACTAGTGAATCTATTCACTTCTTTACAATATCTATCTTTATCTAAAGAAATTTGGTAATGAACAAAACTTGAGGAAGTATCATTCTTGAAAAAAAATACTTTATGTCTTTAAGATGATCATTTGATTGTATAAAAAGATAAGTTATCAGTTTGTATAAATGATTTGCATGAGAAAAAGAAAGAATAAAATAGAAAGGTTTTATTTCTATGTAGAAAAATAATAGAATAGTTTAATTTTAAAAATTGTAAAGATTTGCATGCAAAAAAAATGAAAATTAGAATCCAAAGATTTCATTTATATATCAAAATTATAATAGAAAGATTACATCATATATAGATTTTAGTTTTAATATTTATATTTTGGTTTTAAATTTATAAAATCTAAAATGATTTCCTTAAAAAACAAAAACAAAAAATAGAAATGATTATTCAATTTTACAACTAAAATGATACTCTAAATGTTTTAATTAGTTAAATTGTACTAATACCTACATTATACATAGTATAAGTTTAACTTTTTTTAAAAACATAGTAATATAAAAATATATTTTATATAGATAATATAATAAAAATAGAAACACCAAATTATTATTTGAGAATATTCACGAATAAATTTTTATTATCTTAATTTTCATTTATTTATTCAAATCATACATTTGATTAATATATCAATTTAAGCTCTCAATCATAACTTTTATCATAAATCTTAATTCATTAAAGGAGAATTAACCTTGACATTTTGATATTTCTCAACCTTTTTTCCATAATTTTTTTTTATAAATATAGGTATGCTATTATAATTCATTTTAATTTTAATTTTTCATCTCTAAAATGACATAACAATAAGTTTCACCAAAAGAAGTTAGCAGGAAAATAAATTATTTCATTCATTCCAAGTCCACATACACACCCCTCAATGGGATTTCTTTTTGCACCTGCTCGGTTGATTGTGCGCCAAAAATTAACAATAATAAGGGCACTGTTAATGGGTTTAGCCCTTTTGAGAGTGGTTTTCCTTTTTTCTCAAAACTCTGAAAGAGAGATAAAAGCTCTACTACTGGGTGATCATTTTCCTTAAACACAATAGTGGATCTTTCCACAACATCTCTTCTGAAGAATAATGTTATCAAAATGGATCTGGTGTGGGTTTTTTCTCAAATCCTACGGTTTCTTCACAAAAGAGATTTTTTTGTGTCAATAGGGTTTTGGGTTTTCTTTCAAAAGGAAAGTTCCCACCACTTGGTCTTAACCCAATTAGAATCTCCGTTAGAATGAAGGAAATCTCTCTTCTCGAGAGTTTCTTAGAGGAAAAAATGTTGGAATCTTCTTATTTAGGTGCTCAAGATGCCAAACCCTTGGAGCCCATGAGAACGATTAAGAAAACTTATAATGTCCAGATTTTAAGATATTCAAGTCCTACAGGCATATTCTTCAAGCATTAGAACATCTTCTTTCTCAGAGATGCAAAATGAGAGCATTTTCAGGTATTCCTTTTTGAGTGCATCACAAACCCATGTATAAAATACATATTTTAATACGATCTACTAATATTTTGTAATACTCCATTCAAATCAATTGAGACCTTGGAATATCTTTGTCAAATACACTCCACAAAAAAAAAAAATTAACTAAATTTAGCAGATCTTAAACACTCTTGGTTAGCATCAGTAGTGTAGAGGACCAATGGAATTTCTTAGCATTTGCAGGGCTGCAAGGCTAGAACATCTTTGTTTGATCTTTTGGACTGCTTGGGTGGCTGAATCATCCCATGGTTTACCTTTATCACATTTTGATTATTTTTCCAATGTATATGGTGTCTCCAAGTACCTATTTTATATTTATTAAAAAATAGGATATTTGTAGTAGTATCAATACCATTACTAGTTTATTGGCATCCTCAGTATAACCATGTTTATTTTAAAAAAAAATTGGCATCAGATTGTCCATTTTCTTTCTGCAACAATGAAGTGTTTTCATCCCAGGGGAAATTAAATACATGTTTTTCAACAAATATATCTTGTACTCCATTAATCTATTATTGAATAACTAACATAGATTCATTTAATTTGGCACAAGCATCTGTAAATATTTGCAATAAATATTGTCTATGCAATTAACTTGAATGCTAGGTATCATTAACATGCATCATATTATAGTGTGTTTATAAGTCATAAATCTTATTTGTGTCTTTATGTAGTGGATTGATTATGTCACAAGTGGGTGCAAAAATCCCCCCAAAATGTTAACATCATTTTTTCATCTAAGATAATAATAGTATGGGCTAATAAGTAAA
The DNA here is from genome assembly GCA_027943335.1 of Chamaecyparis obtusa. Taxonomy (NCBI): domain Eukaryota; kingdom Viridiplantae; phylum Streptophyta; class Pinopsida; order Cupressales; family Cupressaceae; genus Chamaecyparis; species Chamaecyparis obtusa. Next base: position 119,637 of record BSBK01010858.1, read on the forward strand.
AACTGGGAAAGGCATTCAAGGGATTGAGCTTAATTGGTTAAATTATTGGGTTTTCATTGTGGAGACACAAGTTCAATTCTCCATAGGCACATCTAAAATGAGATTTTAAGTTGTGACTCTTGATGTTCCATAGTCTATTTCTGATATTGAGTTGGTATCCTGAAATGTCCCGAGTAGAGATAAAGATAAAAACAAAGAATAGACACAATTTTGAGACTTGAATTAGATAATAGTAATTTTAAAAATGCAATTACAATAAAATTCCTCTTAGTGGAGTGGTGACTCAGCCTCCACACAATTGGTATCCACCTTGGAAGGCGCAAATACAAGTTGATATTCAATTTTAAATGTGTAATATCCAATTATAGTGAGTAAGATCTGAATGTTGCAAAATGAAGATGATCCCAGTGCATACAATTGTGTTTGATCTTTGATGACATCTGAATATATTGGACTTGTTCTATTTGATGGCAATGTATCTACAGTCAGTGTGTTGCAACAATAGAGATAACAATTATACAACTGATGTTGGGAGTGATTTGTAAGTGCACATAGATAAATGTAGTTATTCACACCATTGGAAATGAATTGCTATGAAAATGCCAACTTTGCAAGGGGATTTCTGTAATTGATATTGGTATGATTCACCAATCCTTAATCAATTGCCAATGAGTTTCATTCCGATTGGAGATGTTATCATGTGCAAGCCGAATGCTCAATTGACTTGTCAATTGTTGATGTTTTCTATTAAGTGCTTAAGTGAATGTGTATAGATATTGACATGACAGATATGACTATAGGATTACTGATTTGAATTATGATCATATTGCAATGTATTGCTACCTTGGATGATGAAACACAGTGATGGTATTGGCTTAGAGGATGACTCTGTGATATATGCTAAACTATCAATGAGATGGTTGAACTCCAAATTCCCATGTGTGTATCTCTATTGTGATTTCTTCAATCATATCTATGAAATGGTCTTCAAATAGAGGCCCAATAAAATATTTCCAACCAAGGTTCTTACAAAAAAAAAGGAAAACCTATGTTCAAGAGTTATTGATGAAAAAACAAAAGGGAAAAAGAAGGTACTAACTTGAGGCCCCCAAAATCTATTACAAATATTAAAAATTTCCAAATGATTTCAAAGCTAGTGTTTCCTTTGATGAGTACTCAGAGGCACTTGGGAATCATTATCCAGACAAAGGAGACCTATATGAATACATAAGGAGACATATCTTTGAATTTATTTAAAATAAAGACTTGTACACTTTTTAATTTCATATAGATAGCCTTCTATTTCTATATCCTTAAGCATTCTGGTTGAGATATGGTCAAAATATGTTACACAGAGGCATTGTACAAACTATTAGAAAATAGCATGCACTCCTACCTAATCTCCTGATCTATAAGAATGGAAAAAACAATAGGATACTTGGTAAAGGTGGAATTGTGATTAGGTAGATGTCTAGTGGGATCCAATGTTAGCCACCACTGTTTCAAAGTTTAAACTCTTATTTCTTATATTAGAAGGAAATCTTAAAAAAACCTCTTAATCTTTTGTATTTGTTGTAAATTATAATACCCAATAATAACAAAATAGATTTATTGAAAAAGGTTTTACAAACATCCAACCACATGTAATTGGTAGGTGTAAAGCCAAATTTCACAACCTTTTCTAGCAGCCACCCCACTTCTGCAAAATGAGAATTCTAGAACAGGGTATAGATATCCATTAACACATAAATAATAGAGGAATTTTGTCAGATGTTGTAGTTGGAACTATTTTGGTAGATATACATAGGAAATGTGAAAGAAAAGACAAAGAATATGTCCTACTTGATAAAATGACTCAAATAATTGTGGCCTTACTGACTAGAATGAAGATAGGATATATGCAAAGTAGATTTCTTGAAGAAGTTCTAGAAAATATGATTGGAAAGTGTACAACCAATTTAGGAGGGTAAAAGTACAATTGAGTGTCACCTTTTCAGCTAACTCAAATGACTCGGCTGAGTCTAACTATGCTAAGTACACGTAGGCACCATGTGGCGTCAAATGACGTCTACGTGGAATAGTAGACTCGGCCGAGTGGTACTCGACTGAGTAGGACTTGGCCAAGTCTTCATGATATTTTTAATATAAAAAACCATCTCAAGCCCCTCATTTGCACACTATTTTGGCTATTTGTGTGGGCCCGACCCCATGGGGACTCGACCGAGTCAAACTCAACTAAGTCAGACTTGGCTGAGTCTACCTAGGTGGCATGCCTTGTTGGCAGCCAAACCTCCAAAAACACAAAAAAACTAGAATTTTGCACTTCTACTGTAACTTTATTTGATCAAAATAGAAAATGTTAAAAAGATAAAAGCACCCTTTTGTAGATCTCGAAAGTATGATTTTGGACATATAAAATTTTATATTATTTCAACTACAAAACATTAAACAAATTTGCTAAAAACTACATGTACGTATATTAAACTTTGAGAAGACGTTGATTCAGAAAATATAGAGAAATGCTAAATCAATTCAGGAAATTTTAAAAATCATATAAGACACTAGAGGAGAGAGTCCTCTTCAAGAATATGTAATTTATTTGGTTTTCGGCATAGTTTTGATAGGGAAAAAGTGACGGGAGAAATTTTTTTTTGATTTCAGGTAAGTTTGACTTTGAATGCTTATAACGGGTAAACTATAGATCAAAAACACTTCTTTCTTTTTTCTTGCACTATATATACATGTCACCTAAAACATATTGTAAAATTGGAGGGAAAAACAATGTTTTACTTATAATGATTTGACGGGAAGTAAACTCCCTGATTTGTAGTATTTTTTAGGATATGAAAATTACACCTAAAAAATTAAAAAAACATATTAATTTTTGCTCAAATTAATTTTTTAAAATTATAGGCATAAAATTCATCCTATTTTACACATTTCATCAGTTTACATCATCTTCAAATTTTTAACAAAAATGTGACTTTTATGCTCTTGAATTTTTTTTATTTTTGGTGTTGTTAGCCTCTTCCTTTGTAAAAGGGTGACAACTTATTGTGCTTTTACCTAGGAGCTCTGGAATAGGGTAGTAAGATCCATCAAAACATAAAGGGAAAAGGAACTTTGTTAAATGTTGCAACTGCCTTTCTAGATATGGATGTGCTATGGTTCCAACCATATGAAACTGTTACCTGTGTTCCATGGGGATGCACCCCCAACTCTCAAACCCATCATCCTTATCTCCATTGGCTTTTCAGGTATGGTGTTTCTAAAACATTTTGCAAAAATAGGAAATATTGTTGGGATAGTCACTATTCCTAAGACAGTTGTGATGTCTAGGGATGGCCAAACATCCCCCAACAACAAGGAAAATCATTATAATGTTTAGAAAATAAAATCATTTATACAACTTAAAAAAGACTTAAATTTACTATGATAGCATTATAACAATAGAAATAGTAGTATAACGACAAATATATAATAATAATAATAATAATAATAATAATAATAATAATAATAATAATAATAATAATAATAATAATAATAATTTGGATTTCCGATATCATTGTTAAAAAAAGTCTCAAAACTTCAAAAATTTTGATAATGTATTATAGTCAATTATTATTATCAGATGTGAGGGAGATTAAAGGTGCATTGGCCATGGTCTGGTATAGTGCAATATTGTGTTAGAAATAAAGATTGTGCAACAAATTCTAAAGTTCTTATGCCCTAAATACTACAAGGCCTAGGACTCATGTGAGCTACCTCAGCTATAAATATTATGTTTTCCACCACCTCTATAAGACTATCATTGCCTTATGATTAATATATGATCCATGTTACTTATTGAAAACCACAAAATATTGAATATCCTTCACCTTATTTCATCATTGCTTCTCCTATAATTTTACTATTCACAAATGCTCTGTTCATGAAAAAACAAGTAAAAGAATCAAGAACATACTGCAAGGATTATGAATGTTTGGTTTTTGGGAAATCTTAAGAATCATATTTCATGGATACAAACGCAATTCTATATGTGATGACAATTTTAATTTTTTAGAAAACCTTGGATACAGTACTGTTAGGAGTCTAGTTTGTTTGTGCATATATATGTGTGTCCAAAAAGGACTACAAAAATAATAATTATTAGAAATTTTATAATTTTATTTTAATCTATCGATTCAAATTATTACTGAAATTTACAAAATTCTATGAAATATAGCTATAGACTATAACATGAGAAAGAACTCAGGAGGTGTTCAATTGAAATACAAATCAACATAGAAGAGGTGATTTGATTACATCATGAAGCCTTAGATTTAGAATGGTTTGTTTTTTACATTGTATAGCTGATGGTTGTTTAAATTTTAACTCTTTCCAATTTTGGGCTCTATTTATGGAGGCATCAAATTATCCAAGGAAACCTATTGCTTGTGCAATTATTGTTTGTTAGATTGATCACAAAATGAGTTTGACATGGACCACTATAAAGAGATTGATTGATCACAAAATAATTTCATGCATGGCAGGAAGAAAATACAAAGTTAGCTGCATTGTTAGTTCCTACAGTGCAGGAAACTATAGCTGAGGGTAGAAGCATTAAATAGTGATTAATCCTTTGTTGTTCAACCAATCAAATTGGTAAGATTTGTTGCCATAAATTTGGCTCTCCAATATGTGCAAGATAAATTTCATGCTTTTTACCTATATTTTCAATAAAATATATTTAAGCTATGTGTTATTGGTCATCTTTGCGGTTGTAGAAGGGAAGAATTTTTTTCGAGATTTCTGATGCTAGAGAACACAAATTCTTCTAGACTCTAGTCTATAGGTGACTGCATACTGTCAGTAACATTTAGTTTTTCCTATGACAGTTCATAATGTGGTACCAAATGATTACCAATTTTGACAATCTGGGTCTTTTCTAGTGCATAGTTGATTGATTATGATGCATAATATTCAATAGACATCAAATAAGGAAGACAGAGACCACTTGTAGGAAATGTAAATTTTTTATTGAAAATCAAGCAGCATGGAGCTATTTGCACCTCTTGAGCCTTGAAAATGGTTGAATTCATATGCATCTATTGGTTACAACTTATGAATGAAGTTGTTAACAAAATAGTTCTAAGCCATGGAACAAACATTTCTTTAGATTATCTTGTTGTGGGCTTGAATCTCAAGTTTATGCTGAATGCTAGTTTGTTGTAGGCTCGTTATGTGTTCAATATCAATCACTAGATTAAGTGATAATAGCCTATATAAAGGGATAGATTCATAAATCGTCATATTGTCAATACCGTGTGGAGAGCAGAAGATGCTTTGATAATGTGTAGATTAGTTAGAAAGCTTGTAAGTCCTTGGAAATACCTAATGTTTGCAATTCTTGAACTGCTTAATGTACAATATCACTAGCTTGAGTAATAGTAACCCATATAAAGGGATAGATATATGAATCATCACCTCAAGTCAATGAGTTTGACTTGAAAACTACACAGTTGAATCCTGATAGCAATATCACAATTTGACTTGCCATGGAAAATTATCTCCTATTTATTAATCATTATCTTGTTTATACATTGAATCATAGAAGATGCTATTATGTGTAAATTAGTTAGAAAAAAATGAAGTCCTTAGAGATAGTGAATGTTTTCTTTTCTGGATCTACTTAATATACATAGTTTGAACCTTTGGTATGCTAAGTCTTCTTGAGTCCTTGTAATATCTGTAAAGCTTGTTTGTGATGGGAAGCAATGGATGTTATCTGAGTTTGGACAAGTAGTATAAGCTAAGAAATTGTTGCCATTTGATTCGCCTATTACTATTATAATGTTAATAATATTTCATGTGTAGTTTGTTTTGTATGAAATTATGAGGCAGAAAGAATTTTGTTTTGTTTTGTTTCCAGTGGATTTTTCAATACTGATGCAATCCAAGCATTTACTTAGGATACCAAAAAACATCTATCCTCGAAGTGTTAGGGAAAGGGTTCAGACTTTGGATGTGCAATGGAATAGATAATTAATGCCTATGAGAAACAAAAGGTTGGGAAGCAAGAAGAAGTTCAAAATATTGACCAATAACTTAATCTTAATGGCCAAAAAGGTTCTATCAGAAAATCAAAGGGTAAGAAAAATGATCGGAGTCAACCATCAACACAATGTTCTTGTTGTAACTCCCAACATTGAAGATGATTCCATTATCCAGACAAATCAAGAAATTCTTATGGATGATAAAGGTCTTAAAAATGAGAATGAAGGTTTGGAAGATGTGAGAGGACTGTTTGAAGAGGGAACTACTAGAACAGCTAGTAGTGACCAAAGGGAGGAAAAGTGGCCATTAAAATGTTATTTGAAGAAACGGGGAAAAGTTGTACGTGACAATTTGGATCCTCGGGAAGAGGTGGTTGCAATAAAAAGTCCTCAATCTAAGCCTCTAGGATCAATGCCAAAGCCAAAAAACCCTAAGGATGGTAACATCAGTGCAGGGTTGATAGAAGTCAAGCAATATGTTGGGAGAAAAAGGAGGCATGACAAAACATCATCTGTGGAGGTTGGAGATAAGGGTGCTGTAATTTTACCAGCTCCTAATTTAAAAGTATGCAAAAGTGAAGTTGATGTTAATGACAAGGTTCATAGAAAAGGTGGCACACAAAGACAAGGTGAATCCTTGCCAGAAAATGATGTGTCTAAAGACTCAAACTCATTAGATGATAGCTGAACAGAAGATTTAGAATTCCTCAGCAGCCAGAAAGTAGAAGTATCAAATATTGTTGAAGATCGATTTGCATTGCAAAATGAAAAAAAGTGTTGCTTTCCCATTTGTATTTGAGGATGAAAGAAACATAGTGATCTTAGATGAAAGTTTGCAGTGCAAACCTATTCTAAGGAAGAAAAGAAAGCACCTTGAGAAGAGTGACTTGGGAACATCCGGTCTGACCTGGAAATTTTCAGATATTGAAGAAAAAATTATTACGACAGATATTCAGATTCATATTAGTTTAGCAAAACCATCTAATAATGATGTTGATGCTAATAGAAGTAGGCATAGGGTCAATGCAGATGAATCTCCATGCCCATTGTTATGCTGCATGGTATGGTTCCTGCCCAGGGCTAAAAGTTTTGGTACCCTGTTCATTAGAAGATGCTCATGGATTGCTGAAAGCTACCATCCATGACCCAGATCCTGTTATATTTCTTGAAAATGAATTGTTGTAAGCATAACAAGCATGCTTTCAGTAATTGCATATAATCTTATGTTGACTTTTCTTGAATATGAGATTTTAAAAAGGCACATCATCTTAAAGAATGCTTTTCTAACTTTGAATGGTGGACTATACATTGCCATGATTTTCTGGAAGGAAACTACTCTATTTCAAAGATGGAATCATTTATTGTTAAGTTGTATCATGACATCTATATGGTGAACCTTTTCTAGTCTTAGAAGAAGCTGTTGATTCTAGCTTCTGTCTTCCAATTGGGAAAGAAAAGGTACATATGTGTTGTTTAATCTCTTTTATAAGTTCAAAATTTCTGGCATCAATGCCTTATCCAGTTATTGTTTTTTTGCAGATTGAGAAAGAAGGGAAGGATGTGAAAATCATGGCATTTTCAAAATTTTTTGGCTATGCTTTGCAGGTAAAGATTTCTTTTATGCTCTATTTTCTAAATGAATATCTGATTTCTGATTTAGGATCAACTTATCAAGATTGTGTTACCACCTTAGAGTTTTATGTCAGAATTTCATTTTTTCAGCTGCATGTTGCAACAAAATAAATTGATGCTTCAAAGATGATTTATAAATTTCGTGAAAACATGACATCTGTAGCTTCAGGTGGCATGTATCTTTCTTGGCTTATTTCTCATAGGATGGAAAATAAAATCACGTAGTCCACTAAACATAATAAAATAATTATCATTTGCTATTCATTATAAGTGTGTATCTTAGTTGTTTAAGATATCACACTCTTGATTTCATTGTCATTTAGGAAAAAGTTTTGGGAATTGCCATCAAGGAAAATGTTGATAGAGTTGATAGTGGATTTATATTTCATTTACAGCTTGTGTGGTAGGGAAAAAAAATTCTCTATAGGGTTGTGTGAAGAATATGAAATTTTTTTGAGTGCAACAATAATTGGCAAGGCAGTGTGGTGGTATTGGGCCCCCCACTCTTGAAATGATATTGGATAATATATGATGCTAGATATTAACCTTTTCATGGTGAGCCAACCATATTCCTTTTCACTACCAGATCTAAGCATTTCAGAAATTGTCATTGTTGAATGGCTGGAAGATATTACACAAAATCAGGTTATTCTTCCCATCCTTGAATTTTCCGTATGTGTCACACTTCAAAATTTATTGATGCCTGTTTAGAATGCTATTGATAGAATTACTTAAACAATATGATATGCTAAATAATTTTTTATAATTCTTACACTTTGTAGGTGTACATTTTACTTAGAGTTGCAGATTTTGCTTAGGCTTTGTCTTAGGGATTAGGAGCTTTTTTTAGGTAGAACTATAGACCACCTAGATAGAAGGAGAGTGTTTTGCATTTAAGGTCCCGTCTCTTGTTTAACTATAATATTATATATATCTAATTCATAGAAAGTTAAAAACAAGAAATTGGTCTTTTTAACTTCTTTTTCAGTCTGCTTTGTTTGAGGATTTTAGTGTGCTTGATCATTACCTATGTAATCTAATGTGTTATTTTTTTTTGTTTTTGCAAAAATCTATTGATAAACTCAAAGAAGGGGATAAAGTTAATGTGTTAGATCCATATGATGGTGTTGTTGTGGGTGTTGAGAGGATTTACTCCTTGTCTATTGTACATGGAGTCAACTTGAAAGGAACTGGAGATGAAAATGTAAACATTTTAAAGGTCACAAGTAACTTACCCCTTTCTTATGAAGAGAAAATAGATGAGGCTATTTGTCTAAAAGAGAAAGAGGGAATCTTCACACGGTGGACACTAAAGTATTTGGCAAAAATGACATAGTTGATCAACAAGTTTATTGTGTTATTTGCTATAAATTTTGGGTCATTGCTTTATATTACAATATTTTCAATGTGTTGTTTAGATATTTTAATCATCAAGGTGTATTTGAAAGAGTTGGAAACTCTTAGACAACTTTGACATTTTTTATTATATTTATGTATATACTCTTTAGAAAACTTTAAAATTATAATTTGATATATATTTGCATTAATTTGTCTTATTGGAGATTACCTTTATTTATCATCATGATGTTGAATCAATCTCTTAATTCTAGTTTGTCATAGCTTGTTCATGTGTAATACTCTTATTTTCTTTTATGATTTAGTTCAAGTCTAATATTATGTTTTTTTTGCATTTTAAAATTTATTAAATTATTCATTTCGTAAGTACATTTACTACCAAATAACATAAATGACCAAATAAACTACCAATTAAATGACTAAATAAATGACCAAATAAACTACCAAATGACCAAATAAATGACTAAATAAACTACCAAATGACCAAATAAATGACCAAATAAGTGACCAAATAAATGACCAAATAAACTACCAAATGACCAAATAAATAACTAAATAAATGACCAAATACACTACCAAATGACCAAATAAATGACCAAATGACCAAATAAACTATCAAATGACCAAATAAATGACCAAATAAATGACTAAATATATGACCAAATCAATGACCAAATAAATGACTAAAATAGTTTACTCATAAATTTGGTCACGAGATAAATGACCAGCAATAAACTACCACTGGTCACGTGACCAAATTTGGTCATTTATCTACAATTTTTGGTAGTTTATTTGGTCATATATTGTTGTTTTTGTACTAGTGAGAAAAATAACACAAGTGACCAAGTCACCGAGTTACAAGCTGAGCTACTTCCCCACCTCAAAATTATGGAAAGACATATTGAGAAGGAAAAATCCTTAGTAGCTACCCCAGAGATTTCAATTTTGGAGAACTTTTTTGATATGCACGCACAAGTTGGTCTAGAGAACATTTCTCTTGACAAGTTGAAAGAGGAATGGGAAAATCCCTTGGCTTCACTGCAAAAAACCCACAAACACATTTTTGATAAGTTTTAAGTACATATTTCTTTTGTATTGGCATTAATTTTAAAAAGGGGGAAAATCATGTATATGCCACTATGTACTTTCACACCACTGAGAGCATGCACAAAGGGGGAGTTTTGAAGAATTTTGTAAAGGATGTATATATGATTTATAGTCATATGGAGTTACTACATTTTCAAGAGTTATTTGGTACATATACATAAGGTTTTGATACTAATGCCAAAGGGGGAGATTTTTATCTTTATTTGAGCATTAAGGATTGTCATTAGCATCAAATGAGTTCAGTCAGTAATCATAAGTTACTTAGTCAGTAAAGGTATGAATAAGGAGTCAAACAAGTCAGTCGGTTGAACACACAAAGCCTTCACACCGAGCATCTACAAGGAAGAAATTAAAGATATCAGAATATAGGTTTAACCAACCGTGTTTACCAAGTGTCAAGAATTACCGAGTACCGAGTAAGTAATCACTGAGCATTCTACACACCGAGCATCAGTTATTCACCAAACATAGAATGCAGTGTTTACTGATTTATTCAAGAAATGACATAGTAATCAACAATGACACATATCTCTATGCAAATAGTTTACACAGATCTATAAATAGATTACCAAGATCGAGACATATTTAATATGAATGTAATCATTTAATATTGTGATGATTCCTATGTAATAGTTAGATCTAGGTTATTTTTGTATACCGTTGATCTTAGGTTTTCTAAGATGTTGTAACCCTAATTAGGTGAAATCAGTTTAATATATAATTGCAAAAGATGTCACTTTAAGCATGCATGATACAAGAGATCATGAAGCAGTAGCCACACAATCGACATCAGAGATCAGACAAGGGGTTATATGACTAAGAAAGTTTATCAGAGATAGTATCAGTTTTATCAGAAACCAACAAAGCTATCAAGAAGGACATAAGGTTGTATTTAATAAATTGAGGTGATATATTTTTGATATTTCATAGATCTGATTCAGACAAGTATAAGTTGTCATTTACAAATATTCTATTGTTATCAATTTAACCATTGTAGTAGATTTTAAATCTCTTAACAAAGTAGACTTAGCCGTCTTATGCAAATCCCTTAACTGAGTGCACAGATAATTTGTGTTGCTACAATCCTTTAACAAGGTAGATCTAGTCAATATTTTGTTACTCCTAATAGAGTAAGATCATCAGAAGTGATCACCAATTATAGCCTTAATCACTATACTTTATTTACGACACTAGTGAAGAATTTGTGGGTGTCATCCCCACCACGATTTTTACCTTCTAACAAGGGTTTTGTAACCAAAATACATGAGTCATGAGTTAAAATTTCAAGAATGATTTATTGTTTTGTTTACATGCACTTTACATTTACAATTTATTTGAATGTATGTTACAAACAATGGACTCAGTTGGTTAGTTAAGTACTAATATTGCAAATTGTTAAGTGTGGAAAGTTTTTTAGGGTACTAATTCACTCCTCCCCTCTGAGTACTATATCTTTCCAATCCCAATAGAAGACATGATAAAGTTGTACAATGGGGAATATAAATGGAGCTCCTTGAGTTGCAGGTATCCTTAGTTGAATAATCTAAAAATTAATTAAAAACTAAACATATAATTATTGTGTCTTTACAAAGAGGCATTGGCTATTAGAAGAGGTCAATTCACTATAATGGATAGATGAATTTATTGATTCTCAAAGTAGGAAATCACTATTACCTAGTATTCATATTTCTATAGACAACAACTGTTTCAAAATAGTGGTGGTCTACAATGAAAAATTAGTGAGAATATTATGAACAATGCTATTATTGACAAGAGAAAGAAAGGGAATATCTTGTGTAAAAAAAGTAATTGAAAACATGGAATATAGTATCTAAGAGTAGAGGAGAGAATAGTATGAAATGCTTGAAGCCCATGAAAAGCATGGTGAACTGTAGGAATGTCATTTTGAATGGCTTATTGGTTTCATGTAGAAGAAACATTGGCTATTAGAGTCCATATTATTGAAGGTCGGTGTGAAAATAGAGATTTAGTGTGAGAAAATAGTGACAAGAATTTGAGAAGATGATTTTGTTTTGGTTACCTTTGTAATGATTTATTTTCATTACCTTGGAAGGGTGTGTAGTATAATAGTCATTTCATGATGACTGTGTCAGTTCAGAATCAAAGGAGAAGTTTGCAATGAATGAAGTGTTATCTAGCCTACAAATCCTTTTGAATTTCAAAAGTTAAATTAATCATTCAAAGCTTGATTGATAACAGTTCCAATATGAAAGAAATTTATTTCAAGTTCACACCATATAGAAGATCATTTAAGAAATATGAGAGTCATGAATTTAACCAAATGGAAAGTAATTTTAAGGTAATCAAGAGTGACAAAAGGTACGAAAATATAGTATAAAATCTTGATCATAGTGATACAAGATCAAAGATTGTGGTGAGAACACGGTCTTAGAATTTGTACTGTAGTTTTTTCTCTTATTATTTATTTATAGTACAATAAGAAAGAGGACTAAGTAGTTTAGCATCATAATTTCACATTTTTCAAAATTCTATGTAGAAATTTCAAATCATTTCCAATTTTTACAATATCTTACATGGAAAGCTCCCTACTTCTATTCTTCCTCTTTTGATCCTAACAATTAGTTATTACAAGACCACATAATTTTTTCTTTGAATTCATTGATCTTCTATAGGCTCTTGTGTCCCAGAAAGATGACTAAATTTCTGAATTATAGTAATGATTAAAGACAACAATGAATTAAAGAAAAATATGGTATCCAATTTGATTTTCCTAATCTAAATAGTCTTTCCTCCTTCTTTGGGAAAATTGAAAAATCTATCTTGCACTAAGAATCAGAAAATGATCCTTGGAAGCTTTGGAAATATTTATCTCATATTTTGAATTGCTCAAACTTCTGTCAGCCAAGAATATCCCTATTAATATTCAAAGGAAAATGAATTCTAGTAGATCTTAGTTCAGTACATCAAATCCAGGAAAGGGTATTCACAAAAAGGTTTTGGACAAAGCAAGCTCCTCAAATTCACACACCTCTAAATTCATGATTAAGTCGATTGATAAAGTTTCTAGGTAGACCAGAAATGATGATTATGTCTCTCTCTCTCTCTATGATTCAAGTGGATATCAACTCTTTGCGGGAACTACCAACTGATATTCAGTGTTATATACATGATTCTCTTCCTTCTCATCGACCAATGGTGGCCCCGTACAAAAATGCATTGACATGTAAAAGAGAAGATTCTAACATCCTCCATATTGAAAATAAAGAACCCACTAATTCTTTTGTGAAAGTTCATCTGAGAGGTGATACATGTCGTGAAAGAATATTTTGCAAAGAAAATCCGCTAGAATGGGTGCATGATTTTAGGCTTAACAGTTGTGTATTGCTTCAACAAATATCGGAATTCTACTTTAAAGATGATTGTTCCAAGTATCTCTCTTTTGTTTTTCTATGTATGGTATCCTCACTTACAGATGAATTTGTTTCACGTACAAATATAGAGGACGAATCTATTACAAAATGCTCGGATCTTCTCAAACAGTATATTAAGGAAAAATTTAAATACAATATTGAGGAGATTCACTTTTGTGTTAGAATACTTAAAAGGTTGAATGTCAAACAAAGTTTTCGTTAGCCATATAAAACACAATTATACCAACTTTAAAGGCCAATATTGGAGAGACCTATGGAGGAAATTTGAAGCTTTGAGTTTAAAGAAAAGAATGTGAAACTAAGAATTTATATTTCATGAGAAGACACTATTTTGGACTGTCAAATTTTATCACGGGGCATTTCCGACAATTTTGACCGAGATGCAATAACTATTTGTGTTCCCTTGCACTAATACCACATGATATATAAGGGAGATGGTTGATTTCAGAGAAATTGATTAGAAAATGGAAGTTATTTGTCAAAAGGATTTTTCTAGTAGAGGATAGACTGGTTGTGGAAAAAACATGGCCTCTTTGTACACAATGTCAAGATTTCTTTGTACAAGAACATTGGACCATTTAACAATATCTATCAAAGTCATTACATAGATGTAATATTGAATGCGATTGATGTGGAATTTATATTTAAGGTATATTATGAAAATGTGGGTACTTTTATTATCCATATTTAGTTAAAAGCCCATTTCTAGACACTATATTGATCCTATTTCTTCGAGGCTTATTCTTCATGGTGGTGGTACTGCTTTCTCTTAAACTTGTATGTAGCACATTCTTAAAGGTATTGTTGATCATATTTGGATATGGTGTTTCATTCTTGTTCTATATGGGTCATTTTTTTATTATTGATGGCACTCTCATTTTCTTGATTCATCAGCATAGGAGAATAGTATCTTCACAGGTTTTTTGATTACATTTCTCATCATGAAAAATAGTTAGGTTCTTTGTAACACACTTTGTAGAATTCCTAGTGCATTGTTTAACATATTGAAAACTTAATACACATATCTAGGACTTCAAAAGATTATTTTATACACCTATGGTATATTTTCTAGTATTTTTTTCATGGAAATGAACCATGAAGAAAATGTTCACAGACCTTTGTAGCGCTAGGATATTTTTAAATTGTAATCAATAGTCTACCACGGGTGTGCATTCTCCTAGGTTTTAGATGTTTCCTACAATGTGAATGCCCTAGGGAGATGGGGACTGGGATACAAATTTCACCCTGTCATTTCATTTTATTTTTGAAATTGGGACATCCTAGTAACATAGCCTTTTGAAGAGGAACATCATCAAGGTACAACACCCATTTGAGGAGCACAAAACCATCCTAAGGAGTCAAGGACTTCCTGACATTCCTATGAGAAAACAAGTATAAATTCTTATAGTCAAAGAAAAAATGTAGTTGAACAAGAGTTACATCATTAGGACATGCAACTGGAGGAAGGGACATGAGATGTGCATGTCAATGATATCCATGAGATTAAATACTTTGTAGGACCATAGATGAGTCGAACAAAGGCTACCTAATTAAACTTGTGATTTTGCCTTTTCTATCTTGAGTTGTCTCTTCAGCCTTCACTATAAATCTTGATAAATATTTCATTGGTTTGACTAAAGAAGCTTCTTCAAACAAGGTAGTCAAAGAAATGACAAACAAGTAATGGAACATCACTTCTCACAATTATTTCATCTAATTATTCTTTAGATCCCTCTAGACTATCAATAGAAATGTAATCCTATTATAACAAAGGTGGATTTTGTCATGACATGACATAACTATGAGAAGTAAATATTTTTGTCTTTATGGACAGGTGTGTACTGAGAGGGCAGGGGTGAATCAGTACCCTTAAAAAAATTTAACTCTAAATCATTGTCAACATGTAATTCATTAAATGACTGTATCAATTGCATTCACCATATATTCAATAACATAACTAAAATGTAAATGCATGTAATGTAATCAATTAAGCATATGTGAAACTTCATACGCATAACACATGTATTTTTGTATCACAGAAACCCTTGTTAGAAGGTAAAAACTGCAGTGGGGATGGAACCCACAAAGCTTCACTTTTGCAGAAATAAAGTTTTTGGTTAAGGCTTACAAAGATTGACCACTTCTGTTGATCTTATATTGTTAGGAGTAACAAAAATATCAGCTAGATCTACCTAGTTAGAGGATCTTAGCAACACAATTAAGTGTGCACTTGGTTAAGATATTTTACAAAATAATGTTAAGTCTGCTCCGTTAGGATATTTTAAGTCTGCTACAATGGTTTAAAATAAACAATATAAATTGATTTGTAGATAGAAACTAATCTTGCTTGATGTTAGATCTGATATGTACTTATTTGATATCACCTCAATGTGATTGATTTTTTCTTTGAATACTCCTCAGTAGCCTTCTATTTTTGATAAACTAAATACTATGTCAATGCTTTAACATAATCCTATCATATCTTTAGATGTCTCCCAATGACGACTACTTCTTGTGATACTTGGCAAAATGAAATCTGTACAATTCTTATATCAAAATGTTTTGACCTAATTAGGGTTGTAACACTTTCTAGAAATCCTAAGGTCAATGACTCAAATGATTAACCTAGATTATCTTTACATAGGAATCATCAGTCAATTAAATGATTACATCCATATGAAATATTCACCTTGATCTTGGTAAACTATTTTCTAGCTCAACAAATAGTTATTCACCTTGAACTATGTGTCATCACAAAATTTAATGTAAACTCAGGATTACTCGGTAAATATTGAGTCTCTATCTTAGTATTATATTGACGCTCAGTAATCCTATGTGCTCGATGACTACTATACTTGATAATCTCTGTGCTCGGTCACTACTCTGTAGTTATGACCGACTGAACTATGTTTCTCAATTTACTAAATATTTACATGAATACTAATGACAACTCTTAATTGACTTAGGAGTAACATTCTTCCCCTTTGGCATTAGTATCAAAAACATATGTGTATACTGACTATAAGAGTTTAAAGTTGAAAAATTTGTAAACCAAATATGTATGAACTATGTGAACTCCTCCTTTGAACATGCTCTTAGTATATATACATATACATACATACATACATACATACATACATACATACATACATACATACATATATATATATATATATATATATATATATATATGTATGTATGTATGTATGTATGTATGTATGTATGTATATATATATATATATATACATACATATATATATATATATATATATATATATATATATATATATATATATATATATATATATATATATATATATATATATATAGATATATATGTATATATACATATATATATATATATATATATATATATATATATATATATATATATATATATACATACATACATACATACATACATACATATATATATATATATATATATATATATATATATATATATATATATATATATATATATATATATATATGTATATATGTATATATGTATATATGTATATATGTATATATACATACATATATATATATATATATACATACATATATATATATATATACATACATATATATATATATACATACATATATATATATATACATACATACATACATATATATATATATATATATATATATATATATATATATATATATATATATATTTCCCCCTTTTTGAAATTAATGATAAATAATGTACTTACAATTTCTCAAATATGTTTTGATGGGTTTTCTTGAGAAATATTCTCTAAACCTACTTGTGCATGCATATCATAACTATTCTTAGTCATTGATATCTCAAAGGTGGCAACAAATTTCTTTTCCTTAATCATATTCTTTTGCATCACCTTTAGGTCGGGTAGTAAATCAGCCTAAAGATTAGTTATCTAAACTCTTATCTTGTCATCATGTACTACCCTTTTTATCTTCATCTAATTTCTTTATGTTTTCACTAAGCTCAGTAGTGAAAGGGTCTATAGTGCATAATTTATGCAAAATTGTAATAACCCTTTGAATAAAACTATCTAGGTCAGTTATTACCTTAGAAAGTTTGACTTTTTTTACTGCCACTGCTTGGCTGATTTTCTCAGTCAATTTGTACTAAATATTTTGTTCTGCTCTTTCTTCAATCATTTGCTATGCCTTAGTAGGTGGTCCATTGATGTTCATAGTGAGTAGTGCAAGTTGGTCAATGATGGGGATTGATTCATCTATATTAATGTGTGGGGCAACTTGCATTAGAATTTCCTTGACATCTTCTAGCACCTTGGTGTTATTGTGTTATTGTGTTCTTGCTTCAACTTCTCTTTGTGGACAATAAAAGATGGTTCACACCTATGTATCCCCTTTAAACATGTCTTTTATCACGTGTCATTCGTCATTTGATCATTTACTAACATTTCCCTCATTTTCTATCATAACCTCGATCTCTTTGGTTGAATCAACCATTCCTAATCATTCCTCATCTTTCCTAAACCGAGCCTTATCATTGTTAAATGTTCCTAGCATCATTCCTAAACCATTCCTAATCATTCCTTAACTGATCCTAAATGTTCCTAATCATTCCTAAACCAATCTTAACCATAGAAAACCTTCCTAAATGAATTCAATTCAATCCCAAATCAATCCAACACATTGTCACAAATCATCGATGCCTAATCAAGTCTCTTTCATCAATCCAATCCCGAGTGCATTTTCAAAGTTCATCGATGCCTTGTTGTCCTCATCCTAATCCAATTCAATTCAAATATCATTGTCCAAGATCATGGATTCTATTTCATCATCATCATTCTAGCAAAATATCATTGTCAAAGTTCATCACTGCTATCCTATCTTGTCATCTTCAATCATGCATATTGTTAAATTTCATTGATGCTGCATTGATCCCTACTCGATTTTAAATCACTAAGATCAGTTCAAACCCCAATCAAATTATTCAAGACCAATCCCTTTTAGATCATACATCATCAATTTGGCCATTATTTTTTTACTAATTTGTCCCCTTGGGATAGATAACACATAGTTTATCCCTTTTTTAATAATATATTTATTAGATTAATTCCCCCTATCCTATGTCTCCCATAATTATTAATTTTATATTAATCAATTGTTTCCTTTTCTATGAATTTTTTAATTTTTAATTCCTAATTCCTAATTTATCTTTTTGGTGGGTGATTCTTTAAATTCAAAAATTCCTAATCATGCTTCCAATCTTTATAATTATGCTTCATAATTTCTTACATCTTTCCCTATAAAATTTTCCACTAATCTGGCCTCCAAATTTCCAATTAATTTTCCTTCACCTTCCCTTTCACTTTGTCCTTGATTTGTCAATTGATTTATGTGTTGCAGATTGTGCATTCAATTTGTCATAATTATTTTAATCTTCCAATTTGCATTCCCATATCCAAATCTTCTTTTTGTTCTTCAATTCATATAAATTGAGATCAAGTTTCTCAATTCCAACTTGTATGCACCCTAAAATGGTCACCAAGACTTTGGGCCCTATTTAGCAATTTGTCAAATCCCTGAATAAATATTTTCAAAAATCAACATTTTATCAATTATATCAATTTCCTTGATCAAATTCTTTTATCATTTTCAATTATTTGCTTTGGGCTAACCATTTTATCCTAAGTCTTTATTTAATTAAAAGGAATATTTCCTCCCCTTTTATTAAATAAAAAGCCCCACCTTTTCCTCTTATCCTCAATTGCACAAATAAAGCATTATTTTTATTTTATAAAAAGAAGAAAAATACTTTTTATCTCATATGGACACAAAAGTCAACTCTTATTTTCCTATTGGAGGATACTTGTGCACATGGATTGCTCTTCTTTGATGCTCCACTATTGATTAAGTCTTTTGCCTCTTAATCTCCATGGTCCATTCCTTTTCATTTCCTATAAAAGGAGAGCTCTCTTCCTCATTTGGAGATATCCATTCATGTTTTATGCTAATGTTATGCTATAGGTTTTCTAGGTAATTTGGAGCTTTTTGAAGACATTCTTGCATTCAAGCTTTGAAGACATTGTTGTTGCATTTCATTTAGTTTTCTTTCATAGTTGAATAATCATGGCATTCTTAGTATAGATTTCCTTTATGCAATAGATTAATCTCACATAGCTTAATTAGGATGGATTGTAAGACTTGTACTTTCCTTTCATAGTCTAGTTTGCACTTTATTTTCATAGATTAGATTTCCTTTCAAGCATTGCATTGTTATCATTTAGCCTAGTTTGCATCTTCATTCTTAGTTTACTTGCATTGCATTTCATTTGATTCTTGGAGATATTGGCACTCTTGCCCTTGTCTTCACTTGAATCTCTCATTGTGTGGTTGACTAGCAAGGTCATTAGCTTCATAGCTCTAGCTGAGAGAAATTTTACAATCTTGCAACTTCATACATAGAGAGCTATGGATCAATTTTTGAGACCTCATTCTTGAGTGTTCTTGATTGTAAGGATTCATAGAAGTGCACTACTTTTGTGTGTACATTTCAAGCGCCCACCGTGGGGTAGAACATTAGCATTTTATCCTTTATCTTTTGCATTTTCATCAATTTTTGGCTTTATTTTCGGTGTTTGGTTTTCTGTCTCAGAGTGTCATGCGACACTTTTCACCAGTGTCGTGTGATAGTTTCCTATATAGCAGTGCGACACTTTACTAGTTAAAAGTGTCACCCTGTTTGACAAAAAGTGTCGATCTATTTTATGCATTCTGTCACTTGCAGGTAAGGAGAATTATCACCCCCATATGCAGAGAAGTGTCGCGTGACATTTTTGGTGACTATACTATTGCCTGTACCTGATAGTGAGTATTTTTAGACCTTTTTGGCTGAATTTAGATTAATCTGTTTACTAGTTTGATTTACTGTAGTTAGATAGATTTCATTTGCAGATTTTATTTGGATTTTGGATCTAAAAAGAACCTTTAATGTGTTTGGCTTGAATGTTTACTTGCTTTCATAGGCACATCTCTTTTATGTTCTTAATGGTGAATGAAAGAACATAGATTTGTTTTTACAAGTTTTTGTAAGTGAATGCTTCTTGGTTTCCAATATCAAATATCTCATTGAGTGATTGGGGGGCATGGATTCATTCCTTGTTTACATAGGGAGTTAAATGCACCACTTTGTGGACTCACTCTATGTTTTCTTGGAAAGTTAAATATTACATTGATTCAACCCTTTTTCATTTGTGAGTAGTATTGATAAGCAACTTTAGAGTACTTTTGATTGATCTTGTTAGCTAAATTGGGTGTTGGACTCGCTTATTTCTAATCGCCCCTCATTTCTGCCCTTTGGATGCAAGGTCAGCATTCATACATAGGGGAGGGGTCTACTTGAAAAGAGCATTGAGTTTTCTATAAAGTTTCCCCCTTTTTATGCTTTCTTGATCTCATTAGTTTTCTAAGGTGTGGACTCACCTTGAGTTTGTGTGAGGAGTTAAATGTTCCACTTTTTTGGACTCACTTCACACTCACTTGAAGAGTACTTTTGATTGATCTTGTTGGCTACATTGGGTTGTTGGACTCACTTATTTCTAATCGCCCCTCATTTCTACCCTTTGGATGCAAGGTCAGAATTCATACATAGGGGAGGGGTCTACTTGAAAAGAGTGTTAAGTGTTCCACAAAGTTCTCCCTTTTATGCTTTCTTGATCTCATTAGTTTTCTAAGGTGTTGACTTGCTTTGACTTTGTGTGAAGAGTTAAATGTTCCACTTTTTGGACTCACTTCACATTTATTTGTCAAGTTAAGTATTCCACCTTTAGTGCTTTAAATACTTTTGATAGTGGATTGCTTAGAGCTAATTGGATTTTGGATTGTTCTAACCTTGTTGGCCTAACAAGTTGTGGTTGTAGGTGCTCTCATTACTTGAAATATTTTTCCAAAAGAATGCATGTCAAAGCTTCAAATACACAAGGGATACTAACGGTTTTTGTAGGGCTGCCCAAAGCATAAAAACCCAAATCAAGTGCTTGTTTAATTGCTTTCTTTATTGAGTGCGGCATATACTAGTTGTTTCATTTCATAGGCACTTAATATCTTATTGTAGGATTCTTGGGTGGTAGGAGAAGTATGCTCTTCACCCTTGTGGTGAACCAGAAAATCTTGACCCATCTTTGGATTTTAAAAGAAAGAAGGTAATTGAACCTTTGCTTGGTGTGTTTGGGAGAAATCTTCGCGATAAGGGGAGTATGCTCTTCACCCTTGTGGTGAGACAAAATCCTTGAATCTCATAAGTTGATTTGATTTTTATTTAGATTGTTAGAATCTTTTAGTGGGCTTGCTCTTGAGCAATCAAGAGGAATGACCCAAGTGGGGACAAGTTTATTGCCAGCTATTCCGACCCACTATAAACTCAAGGCTATCGAAGACACAAAACCTTGGTAGACGTAGTGCTTGTCTTCGCTTGATGTGAGTACTTGTGGGATTGTGACCATGAAGAAAATGTTGAGCAAGAATGCTTAGGGTACTCTTGAGGCCGCGAGGTCCCAGTCCTTTATGAGGAGCAAGAGGGGTACTACAAATGGAAGCCCTTATTAAGAACCATAGTTAGAGGCCACCCTATTTTGCCGCTTAGCTTCTTGGTGCAAGGATTGATCCAAGTGGAATAACCCAGATCACCCCAAGATTACTCACCATATGTGTTCCTTTGGTTGTGTCTTTGGCACTTCCATGACAAAGCCAATATCTATTGTGGGCAACCACTTTGTGTGAGGAAAGGGAGCATCAAGTGTGGGCCAAGTTGTTAAGTATTAAGCCTTGACTTTCTAGGATAGATATTCCTTGAAGTGCCTTCGATTGTGTAATACCAGTGTTAACATTCTTGAACATTCAAACAATCGGTAGTATTCATAGGGTGTTTTTCTATTTTGATATCACAAGTGTTTGTCTTAGAAAGGTTTCTTTTGCCCTTGTTTCAAGTGCTTGAAGACACATTTGATCCCATACTATTTGCAAACCTATCAATTTACTGTTGTCATTCTGATTGGAATTGAAAAATCAACCCTCAAACTAAAAATATTGAACAAATAGGCCTTAAAACTGAGATTTTGACATTCACTAGTCAAAGAGTCGTACGACACTGAAATGCTATCTCACCCTATTCTGAGAATTGTCATGTGACAGTTCATCCCTGCACAACTGTCACCTCGCTTGCCTGGAAAGTGGCGCACTGTTATCCTGGAAAGTGTCACCCTGTATTGCGCGAATTGTCACCTGGTCTTAAAGTGTTGCCTGGTTAGCTTGGAAAGTGTCACCTAAGAATTTTTTGTTGTATACTTGGTTTCGGTCATTTCGCAATTTCTTTTAGTTGGCTGGGTCTTTAGGAAGGTAGCTTATCTTATCGCTGGAAGCCTGTCTTTACCTTGAATTTCTATTTTAGCTCTCTAGGGGTAGTGTCATTCGATTTACAAAGTCACCTTGGGAAGAATTGTCAAGTTAGAAGATTATTTCTATTGAGAAAGTATATCTCTAGAGTTGTTAGTAACATTCTTGGAGAATTCTAGTACTCTTTTTGTCCAAATCATTTCCACTCAAATTCAATTTCAATTGTACAATTTGGCTAAGTCCATCCTCCTGGTTCAAACGTGCAAGGATATTGATCCTTTGATTTTTTAGCATCTCTTTGACAGTGTTGGTAACGCCATTTGCAATTTCTATCTTTCCATCTCTTTTGTGACGTTAGAGAACTTTAATTATCCTAGTTTGGTGATTGACACTTTGAGGGATCGTCTTATCTTCAAGAATCCTTTTCTTTCATGTCAATTACAACAAGGTACCAAGTGAATCAAGGAAAACAACCCCCGGTTGTCTTTAATTAGTTACCCTTAGTTAAGACTCGTCAATAGCGAAAGGGAAAAGAACCCATTTTTGATCGATCCCCTAAGAGTGAGTCTAAGGTTAGTTTTGACCCAAAGAGTAATCCTAATGGATTGAGTACCTCTTTAGCACCTAGTTCCTCAAACATGGATATGAGTTACACCTTCACTAGAAAATAAAGAGAAGCAATGAATCAAACTCTTAATGACATGTTCCAAAGACATAGGGGTGACACGATGTCTACTGGGTCTTCTTCTGATAGTCCACCTAGATCACCTCCTATCAACACAAGATATCTAGATGCTCATCAACGAGCTAAAAGACATCATAGGCAAGCTCACTCAGATACACGGTCACAACACGAAGACCAAAACAATGAATTTGGTGATGCTCATGTCAATGCAGCTAATGTATCCAGACATTCAAGACAACCTTCTCCACTTAGAGACACCTCCCGATACGCAAGTGACAGGTTGAAGCGCATTGAGAGAGAAAAACAAGCATTCTTAGATGAATAAAATGCTAAGAAAGAAAGGTTCAAAAAATTGGAGGATGAGGAACAAGCTTTGCTAGACATAAGGAGAAGAGCCACACAAGAAGAACAAGATAGGCTCCTAGTGCAACAACTCCATAATCAATTCAACAATAGGGGTACCAACAGTGGAACCAACTCTCCACCATCTACTCCCTCACCAAGTCCAAGAAGAAGGTCAAGGACCCCATCAAGATCACCTAGTCCTAGAGGAAGAAGGACTTCTCGGTATAACCA
Source organism: Chamaecyparis obtusa (assembly GCA_027943335.1). NCBI lineage: Eukaryota > Viridiplantae > Streptophyta > Pinopsida > Cupressales > Cupressaceae > Chamaecyparis > Chamaecyparis obtusa. The sequence continues at coordinate 143,798 of BSBK01010858.1, forward strand.
TCATAGGAGACAATCACCTCCTCGATATTCAAGACAACCCTCCCAACGACCTCATCACGGCTCTCAACATGGAGGAAGTAATGCCAACTTTGATACTATTGATTTCATGACAATGCAACAAGAACCATCCTTCCAACAATATGTGGAGAAGTATGTGGAGAAAAATAAGGATCAGTTCTTGGAAAGTCTAATCAATAAGGGTGCAAAAGTCCCATACAACTTTGTTGTGGACCAAAAGATTAAGAAGCAAAATCCTTCAACTGATGAGGTGATTAATCAGATGCAAAAGACTATGGAGAAAATGATGGCTCCTAAGAGTTCCTTCAACTTGGATTCTATATGTCCTAATCCCATTGACAAAAGTGTGGTTATGGTAGATTTTCCTAGAAAGGTTGAAATCCCCACATATGACAAATATGATGGTAGTGGTGACCCCCATGACCATGTATGACAGTTCTATATCATGAGCTTTGAATTTCATCATGAGGACTCCTACCTTATGAGATTATTTCAAGGGAGCCTTAAAGGCCATGCTATAGAGTAGTTTACTAACATTACCCCTCCTATTAAAACATTCAAAGAACTTGTCCAAAGGTTCATGCAACATTTTGCATATAATTTATCAAGGTTAGTCACCATGCTTGATTTGTGTAAATTAAAATAGAATCAAGGGGAACCCTTTGTGACATTTTTACAAAGGTGGAGATGCTTATGCTCCAAATATTCTAGGACCATCCCTGAGGAAGAAAGGATTGATATCATCATGAGCAATCTAGTGCCAAAACTAAGATATGAAGTTAGAAAAATGGTCTTTAATTCTTTCGACACTATGGTAGAAACTGCATGTTGCATCGAGGATGTTCTAAAAGAACAAGGTATTTTGGCCAAACAAAGTAACAACAACAATGACCAAAACAATAACAACAACAATAAGGACAAAAAGAACTCATATTGGAACAAAAATAAGCATGTAGTCAATGATGGAGTTGTTGAATCTCCACAACCTAAGGAACAAGGAGTTCTTAATCTATCTAATGCAGTTCAAGCTATAAAGCTACAAACATCCTTAGATCAAAAAGAGCACAAGCCCAAGTATTAAGATAAATCTAAGTCAGCAAAGAGGCAATTCACTAAGCTTGGGGACTCTTATGCAGACATTTTTAAGACCTTGATTGCTCATAATTTGTTACAACCTCATGATCCTTCAAAGTTTCGCATACCAGATCCTAAACCTTATTGGTGGAATGAGAAGGCTTACTGTGTATACCACAATGGGATTGGACATGACATTGAAGGTTGTTTTAAACTCAAACATCTTGTTCAAGACCTTATTGAGAGTGGGAAATTACAAGTTGATGGATTGACCACAAATGCAGACCATAAGGCCTTTAAGGATCCCTTGCCTAAGTATGAGAAGGGGGAGACCTCTCAAAACAAGAATGGCAAAACCACAATCAATTATACCTATACAGCTGTAGAAAATGTCATTAATATGCTTGAGGTTGTGGACAATGATGTCAACATGATGAGAGGGAATGATCCCCATGATTATGATGTAAGCTCACCTCCAATATTTGATGAAGGACCCATTGTTGTGCTTAGAGGTCCTCAATCTTGAAGGTCATCTTAGCCTCTCAATGCTGTTACTAGGAGTTAGTCCCAAGGTCCTATTATCATTAGAGGTCCTAACTCTAGATAATCCAAGAAACCAGTGTCCAAAAATGTTCCTTCCAAGTCTACAATTGGTCCTGATATGAGTTACAACCTTGTTGATTAGTTACAGTGAACGCCAGCACAGATTTCTATTTTTGAGCTCTTAGAATTGTCTCCTAGACACAAGTGTGTCCTTGAGGATGCTTTGTGTACAGCAAATGTCCCTAATAATATAGATGTCAACCAATTCCAGAACATGGTCAACCACCTTGCTAGCCCACATTACCTTACTATAATGCCCCCTGACCAGTCCTATAGGATTTGGGACTAATTTCTTCACAATTAATTACAAGAGACTTCTTTCCTACCTTAATTGTTCATAATTCTATAAATGAATGTATTGATTCATGTTATTCTGCAATGGTTGTTTTTCTATCAGTAATTCTGATATGAATCCTATATTGGTATTCAAATTTTATTTTAATTATGGAGATCATTGCTATGTATTGCACAATTATGTGAATCACAGTCTAAGACTTTATAATTATGGATTACCCCAATAATCGAAACTTCATTGTGATCATTCCATATTCATTAATGAATACAATTGCTATCTTTGAGATTTCAATTAGAGTCACTGTCTTTTGTCTCAACTGGTGCATATTAAAACTTAGCCGCTTTATCCAAGCTCGACATATTTCTTTGAGTCTACGTATTGCTTGGTTGAATTCAAACCTTCCCTTCCATTTGTTATGCCCATCTATCAATGGGCTTGATAAAGAAGATGTTATAACCGGCTTCCCTGAGTAACTCCTGACATTGCTTCCTGTATTATCCATTCATAAAGAAGGATCAGTAGGTGCTAGGTATAGGTCTGTGCAGATGTGAATGGCTCCCGATGCTTCCTCCCTGTCCGATCTCCTCGCATGTTCACTGTGTATCATATATATAAGCGCTGCAGAATATAGCTGAGTTTGTTGTTGTCATTTGATCATAGCCGACTCCCTTGCGATGCAGACGCAGTGAATATAGTTATGCCTCCCTATGTATACGGATGTGATGATAACGCCTAAGCTTCCTTACGTACCCAGAGGTATTGATAAACGTATTTTGATAACATTATTCTCCCTTTATATTCCGAAATAGTAGTACACCCCTGCAAATGTAATTCCCCCCATTTTATATTGGCATAATCCCATCATATACCTTCCACGATGAAGGAGTCGCAACTCTTGGTCTGTGATGAGCCAGCTCCTTGAGTGAGTAGGCAATTTTATTGTTTGATTTGTTTTGACTAATCCCATGAGTCGGCCCGTTTCAACCTCTAATGTTTATTTTATTATTTATTTATATTTTTATTATTATTTTATTATGAATGTTCTCTCTTCTTATTTATGACATTATATTTAGCATTTAGCATTTCATATTTAGTTATATTATTAATATATATTATAACATGTTATTTTATTAAATCATAAATTATATTATGATATATTATATTGTAATAATATATCATATCATTATATTAATAATGAACTTATTATTATTAATCTATTTATTTATATATAATTAATTATTTATATTGTAATTATATTATTATTTATTTTATTTAATCAATATAATCTTAATTATAATTATATATCTTTTCTCATTATTTAATTATTTAATGTTATATTTAATTTCTATTATCATTAAATTTTGCTCTAGAAATGGGACATTACAGTCCGCCCTTCCCAAAATTGCTTGTCCTCAAGCAATTCAAACCTCCAGTGTGAGTGGTGACTTTCTATGTCGATATCGAATCCAATGATCCTGAAATGACAATCTCAACTTGAGGTTAGAACTGCAATATATTCATAAACATAACCTTATCAACTTGAGAATATTTCATCATATTATTCAATTTAGGCACTAAAATAAAATAATAAAAAAAACAAAAAAAACTTATCTTGATTTGTTGTAGTACTTATGTTCCCCTCCATTAAGTGTTGCTTTTCTCAATGATGAATAAACCAAGAATGTCTCTTGATCAAGCTTGATGCTCACCACGAATGTCTCTTTCGGTGCTCACCAAGAATGCTCTTTGCCAAGAATGGCGACGCTCACTAAGAAAGATCTCTGCCAAGAATGGCGGCGCTCACCAAGAACGCCCTCTACCAAGCATGGTGACGCTCACCAAGAACGCCCTTTGCCAAGAATGGATATGTTCACCAAGAGCATCCTCTACCAAGCATGGCAACGTTCACTAAGAACGCCTTCTATGGCCGACAGTTACTAGTAATGCCCTCTATGACCGACATTCATTAAGAATGCCCTCTATGGTCGACATTTACTAGCAAAAGCCCTCTATGGCCGACATTCATCAAGAATGCCCTCTATGGCTGACATTCACTAGCAAGGCCCTCTATGGCCGACATTCATCAAGAATGCCCTCTATGGCCGACATTTACTAGGAATGCCCTCTATGGCCGATATTCACTAGGAGTACCCTCTATGGCCGACATTTATTAAGAATGCCCTCCATGGCTGACATTCACTAGCAATGCCCTTTATGGCCGACATTCATCAGGAATGCCCTCTATGACCGACATTTACTAGGAGTGTCCTCTATGACCGACATTCATCAAGAATGCCCTCTATGGTCGACATTCACTAGGAATACCCTCTATGGCCAACATTCATTAAGAATGCCCTCTATGGCCGACATTCACTAGTAATGCCCTCTATGGCCGACATTCATCAAGAATGCCCTCTATGGCTGACATTTACTAGGAATGCCCTCTACCACGAATATCTTGGATCTCTGGATTCCTTTTAGGAATCTCGACATTCATCATGAATGCCCTCTACCAATAAAATCTTGGATCTCTGGTTTCTCATTCACTAGGAATGTTCTTCTTTAATTCTGCTATAAGTTTTTCCACAAAAATCTCTTTACTATTTTGCTATAATGAAGTTCTTTATGCTCTCTTAACCCTGCTTAAGATCTGATCACATTTTTGCCATAATATGATCTATCAAGTTCTCTCTCAATGTCTTCTATAACTCTCCTTCCAACAATCCCTTGTATGCAGATTCAAGTTATTTTCCTCAATCTTACTTCTCATCCTCTCTTATTTGGTAATTCCTTGTTCATCTTTTACCCTGCAGGATGGCACGATCATGCTCTGATACCACTGTTATGCCCCCTGACCAGTCCTATAGGATTTGGGACTAATTTATTCACAATTAATTACAAGAGACTTCTTTCCTACCTTAATTGTTCATAATTCTATAAATGAATGTATTGATTCATGTTATTCTACAATGGTTGTTTTGCTATCAGTAATTCTGATATGAATCCTATATTGGTATTCAAATTTTATTTCAATTATGGAGATCATTGCTATGTATTGCACAATTATGTGAATCACAGTCTAAGACTTTATAATTATGGATTACCCCAATAATCGAAACTTCATTGTGATCATTCCATATTCATTAATGAATACAATTGCTATCTTTGAGATTTCAATTAGAGTCACTGTCTTTTGTCTCAACTGGTGCATATTAAAACTTAGCCACTTTATCCAAGCTCGATATATTTCTTTGAGTCTACGTATTTCTTGGTTGAATTCAAACCTTCCCTTCCATTTGTTATGCCCATCTATCAATGGGCTTGATAAAGAAGATGTTATAACCGGCTTCCCTGAGTAACTCCCGACATTGCTTCCTGTATTATCCATTCATAAAGAAGGATCAGTAGGTGCTAGGTATAGGTCTGTGCAGATGTGAATGGCTCCCGATGCTTCCTCCCTATCTGATCTCCTCGCATGTTCGCTGTGTATCATATATATAAGTGCTGAAGAATATAGCTGAGTTTGTTGTTGTCATTTGATGATAGCCGACTCCCTTGCGATGCAGATGCAGTGAATATAGTTATGCCTCCCTATGTATACGGATGTGATGATAACGCCTAAGCTTCCTTACGTACCCATAGGTATTGATAAACGTATTTTGATAACATTATTCTCCCTTTATATTCTGAAATAGTAGTACACCCCTGCAAATGTAATTCCCCCCATTTTATAGTGGCATAATCCCATCATATACCTTCCACGATGAAGGAGTCGCAACTCTTGGTCTGTGATGAGCCAGCTCCTTGAGTGAGTAGGCAATTTTATTGTTTGATTTGTTTTGACTAATCCCATGAGTCGGCCCGTTTCAACCTCTAATGTTTATTTTATTATTTATTTATATTTTTATTATTATTTTATTATGAATGTTCTCTCTTCTTATTTATGACATTATATTTAGCATTTAGCATTTCATATTTAGTTATATTATTAATATATATTATAACATGTTATTTTATTAAATCATAAATTATATTATGATATATTATATTGTAATAATATATCATATCATTATATTAATAATGAACTTATTATTATTAATCTATTTATTTATATATAATTAATTATTTATATTGTAATTATATTATTATTTATTTTATTTAATCAATATAATCTTAATTATAATTATATATCTTTTCTCATTATTTAATTATTTAATGTTATATTTAATTTCTATTATCATTAAATTTTGCTCTAGAAATGGGACATTACACTTACATTTTCTGAAGAAGACGATAAAGCCTTAAGCCATCCGCACAATCTTGCCCTTCACATTGAGGTCATGATCCATACAACCCATGTTAGGCGTGTGTTGATAGATGGGGGTGCTAGGCTCAATATTTGTTCTTTAAGTCTTTTGAAAAACTTGGGTTACTCAGAGCATACCATTGATACTAGGAAGAAAATTACTATCAAAGCCTATGATGAGGCTGAGAGAAGTTCTAAGGGGTTAGCTATTCTTCCAGTCAGAATTGGTCCTATTGAAAAGGACATTTTGTTTCAAATTGTTGATGCCGGTCCTCTAGCATACAACATTCTACTAGGTAGACCATGGATTCACGACATGCAAGCAGTACCGTCTACCTATCACCAATGTGTCAAGTTCCCATACAATGGCGTAGAAGTCTACATACCAGGTGATAGTACCTTATCTATTAATGCCATTTCAGTAGGGGCCCATGTTCCCTTAAATAGAGAAGCGGACAATTTTGGGGCAACTCTTGAGAAATGTAAGGATAAATTCAATTCCATAGACCTTGGTATGGGAGGATATCAAATTGACTCTACAAAATTTCCAATTTCACCTAGGTCCTATGGTAAACCGTCACAAGAGATGCGTCCCTCATCTTCAGCCATGACTTTGTTTAATACTTTTGTAGAGTCTTCAATACCTATTCAGCATGAGAAAGAAGAGGTGGCTATCAGAGATTGGATATACAGGAAGAAAAGTACCTACATAATGAAAATTTTTCTCCATCTCCTAAGACTTATGCGAGAGGATACATGTTGGTCACCAACATGGGCTACCCAGTGTGATGCCCAAAAGTTCGGGTCAAAACACAACCAACAAATTTTTTTTTAAAAGGATATAAGTTGCCACATTCATGATGCGGGTAAAAGGGTGTTAATGTCAAGCTCAAAGGAGCCAGGAGGTCAAAACCTCTACAAAGTTGTTTTTCCATAGGATGCTAGATGAAATTCAATATAATCAAAGTTCGTTAATCATCTTAACGATCAATTTCATCGTTCATCAGCCGATTAATCATATAGGTTATCCAAAAGGAATTTGAATATTTATTGTTATTCGACATTCTATAAATAGGTTAACCATTTCCAATTAATTCAATTAATGATTACATTATACCAATTAATCAATGCACTTATAAACTAATAAATCAATTTAAACCATTAACCCAAATTGGATAAACATGAATTAAATTAATTAACTAATTAATAAATTTATTAACTAATTAATTAGAAAATATTAATTAATGATTATAATTAAATATTTTATATATTATTAATTAATAATTATAATATAATAATTAATTAATATAGTTATTAATTAATTAATAAATTATAATATATTAACTAATAATATGTACATACTATTTAGTTAAGTTAGCTTAGTTAGTTAGTTAATTTCATTTATTTGAAAACTAATGCATTGTTATAGATATAGATAGTTTTATGTTAATCAATATTATTATTTATTAATTTGCTAATTATATGTTGCTCAATATTATCCCAGGTCATGGCCCTCTTAGTCACAAGTTAGATGCCAAGGCTGAACCACTCAACCATGCTCTTTTTGGTTATAGGACTAAGTCAATAGTTGGCCTGGGGTTTGATAATGGAAAGAACAAAAGTGTTCCTATCCTAGCTGTGACAGATAGTGACAATGACTCAGATTATACACCTAATCTCCAAAACCAGCAAGATATGATTGATGATTGGGTGCCTTCTACAAATCTCCTTTGGGGGGATTTAGATGACTTAACAACTATAAGCACAAACACAAATGATAGAGAAGGGGATACCCTTCACAATCTTGAAGCTTCTACATCAAGGCATCCTAAGCCTTCGTGGTGTAAACATCCCAGCAAGGATTCAGAAATAGATTTGCATAAGTTTGAATGGGACTCTCTTTCAGATGAAACAGTTGATTTAGACATGGATGTTGTCCACACCAATAGTACTCAACTTGATGTGACCAACAAACCTAGTGTAGGACTAGAGGATTGGACTCCTTGAATTGCCTTAGTGGATAGTGCTTCGTCTGGTAGGACAAGCCCTAATTGGGGTATCTTAGAGGGAGACTTGATAGATCCTAACTATGCGATCACTGGAGATAATACCTTTTGTGTCAATAATGTTGAACTAGTCATTGACCTACCCCTTGTCAACCACCATTTGATTGATTGGTCACAACTTTGTCAAGAGCCTTAACTCCTCACTTTTCATAATGACTACGAGATAGCCTGCTATTTGAATGCTCTTGAACCCATAGTCTCTTCCACCAGTGAACCTACAACAAGTATAATAGAGCTAGATATTAAGTACCTTAGTTGCAAAATAAAAGAAAAGAAAAAAAAGAGAAATTGTTCTGATGGTGAAAACCACTATGTGGCGGTGTCAGAACCCAAAAAAGTAAAAAGAAAGGATGTATCTGAAGGTGAAAACCTCCTTGAGGCACCTAAGGATGGGGTACTTAATAACCTGCCGAGTTATTTCCAAGATAGGTCATCAGTTCTTATTAAGCCTACACAACCAGTAAATTTGAATACAGATTAGGCTCCACAGGTGATTCATCTATCTCAATCTCTATCAGTGCAAGAAAAAGAGGCATACACAAAGTTCTTACAAAAGAAGAAAATCAATTTTTCTTCAACATATTCAGACATGCCAGGGCTTGACACTAATCTTATTATGCATCACTTATCTATAGCTTCAGGAATTAAACCAGTAAAATAAAAGTTGAGGAAAATGCATCCTCACATAGCTCTCCTTGTTAAGGCTGAATTAGAAAAGCTCTTAGGAGCAGGATTTATTAGAGCTATTGACTATGCCAAGTGGATCTCAAATATTGTTCTAGTTTCAAATCATGATGGGTCCATTCATGTATGCATAGACTTCAGAGATCTTAACAAAGCTTGCCCAAAGGATGACTTTCCACTCCCTAACATATGCATGATAGTGGATATGACTGCGGGCTATGAGATATACTCTTTAATGGATGGTTTTTCCAATTATAACCAAATAAAAATAGCTTCTAAGGATCAAGAAAAGAAAGCCTTCACATGTGTATGGGGAACCTATTGTTGGAACGTCATGCCATTTGGCTTAAAAAATGTAGGAGCCACATACCAAAAAGCTATGACCACAATATTTCATGATATGATGCATAAAAACATGGAGGATTATGTGGATGATACCTTGGCCAAGTCTAAGCAAAGGGGTACACACCTACAAGATTTGGAAGTAATTCTAGATTGAATGGAGTAGTTTCAGTTAAGATTGAATCTGCAAAAGTGTGCATTTGAGGTTACCTTAGGTAAACTTCTAGGATTCATAATTTTAGCCAAAGGAATAGAGGTGGATCCCAAAAAGGTTCAAGCCATATTAGATATGCCGTCTCCTAAGAACATTAGTTAGATGAGAAGTCTTCAAGGATGACTCCAATCCATACGGAGGTTTATTTCATAGCTTGCAGATAGAGCACAACCATTCAACAAGACATTGCATAAAGGAGCCACATGTGCTTGGAATGAGGATTTCCAAAAGAGCCTAGACCAAATAAAACAATACTTGGCTAATCCTCCAATTTTAATGCCTCCTATCCCAGGAAAACCATTGATTTTGTACATCTTAGCAAAAAAATCTTCCTTGGGGGCATTATTGGCTCAACTTGATGATACAGGGAAGGAAAGATTCATCTACTACATTAGCCATACTCTAGTATCTTATGAGATCAATTATAATAGTATTGAAAAGTCTTGTCTTGCGGTAGTGTTTGCTTCCCAAAAGTTGTGACACTACATGCTTGCCCATACTATACATCTTGTTGCAAAAATTGATCCTCTTAAGTATTTGCTTAGTAAGGTTGCTCTCACGGGTAGACTTGCTAAGTGGATGATGGTTTTGTCAAAATTTGATATAGAGTACATTGAGCGTAAGGCTATAAAAGGGCAAGCTATTGTAGATCAACTTGCTGATTTCCTAGTGAAGGATAGCATGCATATTCAAGTGGAATTCCTAGATGAGCATATCATGTACATGACCATGCATACTTGGAAAATGTTCTTTGATGGTTCAAATATGCAAAATGGATCGGAAGCTGGAGTGTTGTTCGTTTCCCCTCATGAGTGTACTATTCCTAAGTCCTATAAATTATTGTTCCCATGCACAAACAACATTGCTGAATATGAGGCCTTAACCAATGGATTGAAGATGGCTATTGAATGGGGAATTACAGAGCTACACATCTTTGGGGATTCACAATTAATTATCAACCAAGTAAATGAAGAGTACCAAACTAAGGATGATAAGCTAATACCTTACAAAAAGATGGTTGATTCATTGCAATGCTATTTTACATTTCTAACATTTCAACAAATCCCTAGAATAGAAAACAAGGCTATAGATGCTATGGCTATATTAGCTTCACTCCTTTAGTTGGAACAATAGGAATCAAGATTTGAATTCTTGGTGGAAGAACTAAATCATCCCATCTTTGACTCCTCTGAAAGCCATGCCATTTGTACCTTGGTCACTCATGAGTCTTCCCGTTATGGTGCTATCTATTCATACCTTCGTGATGGCATCATTCTTGAATCATTTAACCAATCTGAGCAAAGAAACCTTATCCATAATGCCTCTCGCCATACCCTTATCTCCGGTGATTTGTATAGGAGAGGTTTAGATGGGACACTTCTTAGGTGCTTGGAAAAGGATGAGTCCGACTGAGCATTAGTTGACATCCATGAGGGCATTTATGGAGGACACTCAAATGGTCTTGCCACAGCCCAAAGGTTGCTTAGGGTGGGGTACTATTGGCCCACAATGCAGATGGATGCTATAGCTTTTGCCAAGTCTTGTGAAAAGTGTCAGAAACATGGAAACTTGATTCATGCTCCAGGTAGGGAGCTTATTCCTTCTATTTCTCATTGGCCATTTCAGTGCTAGGCCTTTGACCTTATTGGGCAGATTCATCCCAACTCATCAGATGGACATAAATTCATAATTACTGCTACTGACTACTTTACCAAATGGGTAGAAGCCGTTCCACTATATGTTGCCTCAAGAAAGACAATCTCTTTGTTCATATTGAATCACATCATTTGTCAGTTTGGGATACCTTCTGAGATAATCACTGACAATGGAGGTCAGTTCAAAAACAAGGACCTTACACACCTCTGCAAGAAATTCAAGATAAAACAACATTGGTCCTCCATTTACTTCCCACAAGGAAATGGACAAGCAAAGGCCTCCAATAAAACCATTCTTAAGATTCTCCATAGAATAGTTCACAAGAATGGTAGAGACTGGCACTTATAGATCAATCCAGCCTTATGGGCTTATAGAACAAGTATTCGTACTCCCACAGGGGCTACTCCTTTTGCCTTCACTTATGGTGCTGACATAGTATTACCTTTAGAAGTTGAGATTCCCTCACTTAGATTCTCTCTCAAAGGTTTGATTACAAATGAAGATTATTGTGCCATGAGATTGCAAGAATTGGAACTTCTTGATGAGAAATGAAGAACATCTTTTGATCACATGAGAGTCTACCAAAAACGTATGTCCAAAGCATTCAATAAGAAGGTTCACCCTAGAGAATTTGAAGTAGGAGATCTTGTCCTACATGAGAATCCTACGAATCAACAACATCACAAACAAAAAGGAAAATTTGAACCTAATTGTCTTGGACCATACATTATTACTGCTACTTTTGGGACAGGTGCTTACTTGCTATCTGATGAATAGGGGGAATAGCTCCCTGATCCTATTAATGTTTTGCACCTCAAGAAGTTCTATCCATGATGCCTATTCTGTCTGGGGGCATCCTTTGTACATATTTTATGATCCTAAAAAATTTCCAAAAAAATTCATATATGATGCTGAAAAAATCCTAAAAAGCATATAAAGTCTTGTAAAAATTACAAAAAAAAAAAAAAACTGCAAAAAAATTCAAAAAGAAAAAGAAAAAGTGCCTTGGTGAAAACCTGGAAATAGGCACCTTGGTAGCAAAAACACAAAAAAATGAAAAAAATAAAAAAATCTCCAAGTGGTGAAAACTTGGAAACAAGGCGCTACTTGAGGCCTTTGCACCCTTGTCTTTTAGCATGCATCCTCGACACTTAACCATTCTCCATCATGACTTGACCTTGTTGCCTTGGTTTGGAATTGGTATTTATTTTTATCTGGGGGAATAACTGTTAGCATAGGTCCTTTAGGTGCATTTGTCTCTTGGGACATTTCACAAACAAGTGTTTTTCAACACCACCCCAAACAGTGTTTTTTGACACTACCCTAGCGTCGAGTGTTTCTCAACACTTATCAGATGTCTTACCCACTAGTCTAGTATGATATGATATTTCTCACTAAGAAAATGTGATACTCAAAATTTGACTCTATGACCGACACACATGCACTTAAACACTTGACTCATTGAGATATGTTGACTTTATTTATTTTGTGTGTTGTCTATGATGATTTCTTTGATGAGTGGTCTCTCCCTGAGAAGATTTTGATGATGCATAGCTAGAAGACTGAGGGTATGAGAACATGTTTTATTTCTTTATCTGCTTGTGGGTATATTTTGTTGATCCTAACTATCATGAGCATTTATGCTAGTCCTACTTGACACTAGGGATTGATAAAGTATTATCCTTGACTATTTCGTGAGTGCATGCTTATAGCTATCTTGACCTTCTTATGTCCTGATGCAAGCATAATCTCGGTATATTAAATTTAGGTAATCTCACTACACTAGTCATCTTGACCTATATGTCTTTGATGCCTAGGTGGGATTCCCACATTTCATCTGATATAGATCATATTCATATACCCATAGTCATACTAGTGTGTATTGTATGATCTTGTGATGCTACCAATAATGCTCAATGATGATAATTAGATGTCTATAAGCATTGTGACCTTACAAGTCAACCACTTTTCATAGTAGCTTACATTATTAGGTTCATGATAGTTTAGTTTTTTCATTTTGCATATGGAGAGAGCTTTCCTTTTCATCTTACATGGACCTGTTAGTCATCTGCGCTCATCTTCCCTTTTTTTCAATCATGTCTTTCACTCTTTTTCTTTCATCTCAAACTTGTTCCTATCATCACAAGGGGTTAATCATATCATCATATATATATCTAAAAAATGTCATTTTCAGAAACATGAGTCTATATCATACACATGATAATTAAACATAATTCTATGAGAGAGAATATACATGAGCATATAAACATACATTTTGAGCAAAATGACAGGACAATACATAAATTGATACATCCATCACAAGTGAGACATACACACATGATATATCAAACATCTAGTAATCTCATATATATAAGTAATGATACATAGTACAAAGTGAGATCCCAAAATCTAGATCAAAAGTCTTCGGATATGTCCGAAACATCTAAACCTAAGCCCTAGACCTAGGACTCGCTACCACCATCCTGAGGACCTAGTGGTGGAGGAGGTGGTGCCACATTTGGTACTACATCTGATCTGCCCACTACTACTGAGTAGGAAGGAGCTCTCTGACACTCTGGCACCACCTGTATGTAAAGACCATGATAATACGTGGCTTGCACTACCTCTCTCTGCCTCTCTGTAAGAGCAACCTGTAGTTGCCTCTCTCAGCACTCTCTCTCAGCTCTCTGATCTATGAGCTGTTGCTCCCTGATAGCTATGGTGATCCTTAGCTACTGCATCTTTATCTCTAGAGCCTGTATCCTGGCTCTTAGGTCCTCCCCTCCCGTAGGCTACTCCTACTGTCGCTCTGCCTGTCGATGAGCTGGTCTCACCTCATCCTCAGGTGTCACTGATCTCCATCTCTATGACCATTTTCAGCCACCTGATCTCGATCCCTCACCTCTCTCCATCCCTCTCCCTCCATCTCCTCCATCCCCTCCATCCCTATCATCTCCCCCATCATCCCCCTGAGCAACTGGCAGTGTATTTGGTATGGTGAATCTAGGGAATGGAGCCCTACGCCTCTCTGCTCTATAAGCTACGTCTGCACCTACATCCACCATGTCTGGAAGGTACTCCCATGGCTCCTAATGTATAGTAGCTATCTCCTATACTACTTGCTAGTAATCCAGCATCGACAGCCAACCATGCCCCTCCTCATCATGAAACTGAGCATGTGTAGTGGTCTCTGTGGACACCCTCTGCCAGCATCTAAACTATCTCTAGACCTGAGTAATAATGAATCTATCCACAATGTCTGCATGATGAACTACTAATGGTTGACTACAAAGCATATAATCTAGCTCCTGCCTATCACCCCACTTCTTAGATGTCCTGTAAGGTCTCTAGGTGAATGAGGTGAGCTCATCCAATACCCTGCGATAGTAAGAGACATCTTCGGTATGTGCCTGAGAGATGAAATTGGTATATCTATACATGTAGGGATATCTATGCTCCCTAGGCTGCACTCATGGATGCACTACAACAATGTTCTCCCACGCCCATATCTAAGCGAGTATAGCCCTGCATGCCCAAGTCCTACCATCTTAGTAGATGATCTCATGTAGCTCATAGTACATCTCTGCTAGTATGGAAGGACCCCATGCCATACGACAAGGTCTGCCTACCAAGTCCACTAGTAGTCTGTCCCATCCAAGAGGGAATCCCTTCTGACTGCGGTCAGTCATCAGGGCATGTGATATGATGGATGCAACAATACATGGCACTGGAAAATCTTGACCAAAGTTGGCCATCAACCGATCCCAGTTGACATGTCGGTCTAGGATGGTGAAATCCTAAAACATACCCTGGATAGCCTGTCTCCCCTCTATCAGATCCTAATCATAGTATACCTATGTCATCAAACAATCATGTTAGTTTCTATCATAAGGGAAACTTTATAACTTTGATTATCTATAAACATGATTATACTTACAGGATCTCCATGACACGAAACCCATAGGATCCGATAGACGTCCTCCAATGTGATGGATGCCTCTCTAGTAGGTAGATTAAAGGTGTTGTGCTCATTATGCCATCTCTCAGTAAGAGCAATCAATAGCCCATGATTAGCTCAGATATGGGGCATCTATAGTAAATACCGAAAACCCATCGCCCTCAAATCGGCCTTGCCCAGATCATCCAGATCTCAGACAAACTGCAATCCAGTCACCTGGGGTGCTTTGATCTGGAGCGCAGGGAAGTTCTTTTGTAGGTCATTTCAACCATACCAAATGTCAGTACATATCATGAAGGATGTATAATATTAGTGTATAATATCAGTACAATGCATTTTAAAATCAAACATTGTCTAGACCCATGTCATTTTGCTCAAAAACATTAAAACATGTCAAAATTTTGTACTAGGTGATAGTGTTTATTAATTAAGTGTCATGCAACACTTTGTCTTATAGAAGTGTGACATTTTTTGTTTGGGCGACACTTCACATAGTGTCGCATGACATTTTATCTCATGTCGTGCGACACTGGATTCAATGCTCATGCGACACTATTTTGACCCATGAAGTGTCACACAAAATTCATCCTCAAAGGGTGCGACACTTCTAAAGTGTCGCATGACTTTTCACCTAAAATAAAAATTTGAAATTTGAAAAATAATTAAAAACGTGCTAAATATCTTAAATGCTCATTAATGACTCAACAAAGCGAAGTTTTTCTAAAAACTCACCGGGGTAGCATAGTGTGGAGGCCGGTTGTGCAACCAACCACATTCAAAATGATGCCTGTGGACTGGAATCACTGCTTGCTAGGCCATTTTCTCTCTCTAAGCTCTCAAAATTTTCAAATGGCTAAATGACAAATGATTTTGAAAATGACACTTTTTGCCCCTTATATAGCATTTTAAATTTTTGACCTAATTTTCAAAACACCTCAAAATTGTGCAAAAATTGCACCCTTACCTAATTTTGACATCTGGGATCCATTTTCGGACTTGAAATCAAAATCTGAGTTAATCTTGATAGTCAAAATCATATTTCAAAATTTTCACCCTCCTCTATGCAGTTGGCTGACCATTTGAGGTTTGATCCTTCGATCTTTGTTGGGGCATCTTCATTTCTTCACCCCCATCTCTTTCAAACTCCTAGTCTATCATTCATTATCACTCACCTCATTTCTCTAAAGTTTGACTTCATTTTTATCTTACATCTTTCTCGGTCAAACCTAGTCAACCTGGGGCATGTCTTCACTACTTAGTGGTTATCCTATTGTCCTATTCTTAGATTATGATTTCTAGTGACTTGATGAAGTTTATCAATTTCCTGTTCTCCTCTACCTGATTTTGATTTCGATTCCAAGGGGGCAGTACCTATCAGCTTTAATCTTTGATTCAGCTTCATTCAACTCAGCTTGAGATTCTTATTTTGAGACTTGATTATCACCTAGCAGCGACGGTGGTGATTTTTTCTTTCAATTTTTATGTCCTATTTTCAGACTTGATTATTGCCTAGCAGTGACAGAGATAGTTTTGTCTAAGGCTTGACTTGCACCTAGCAGCAACGGTGTTGGTCTTGTCTTTTAGCTTTTGCTTATGTTTGTCTTGATGTGTTCCCAAAATGAACACATGTCTGAGTTGTTTTGTGATCCCAAAATGAACTCACATTTCAATTCTTCTTTGACTACACATGTTCCTAAAATGATCACACATTAGTCAAAGAGGGACAAATGTATGCACCCTAAAATGGTTGCCTAGACTTTGGGCCCCATTTAGCAATTTGTCAAATCCCTGAATCAATATTTTCAAAAATCACCATTTTATCAATTATATCAATTTCCTTGATCAAATCTTTTTATCATTTTTGATTATGTGCTTTGGGCTAACCATTTTATCCTAAGTCTTTATTTAATTAAAAGGAATATTTCCTCCCCTTTTATTAAATAAAAAGCCCCACCTTTTCCTCTTATCCTAAGTTGCACAAATAAAGCATTATTTTTATTTTATAAAAAGAAAAAAAATACCTTTTATCTCATATGGACATAAAAGTCAACTCTTATTTTTCTATTGGAGGATACTTGTGCACATGGATTGCTCTTCTTTGATGCTCCACCATTGATTAAGTCTTTTGCCTCTTAATCTCCATGGTCCATTCTTTTTCATTTCCTATAAAAGGAGAGCTCTCTTCCTCATTTGGAGATATCCATTCATGTTTTATGCTAATGTTATGTTGCAGGTTTTCTAGGTCATTTGGAGCTCTTTGAAGACATTCTTGCATTCAAGCTTTGAAGACATTGTTGTTGCATTTCATTTAGTTTTCTTTCATAGTTGCATAATCATGGCATTCTTAGTATAGATTTCCTTTATGCAATAGATTAATCTCACATAGCTTAATTAGGACGGATTGTAAGACTTGTGCTTTCCTTTCATAGTCTAGTTTTCACTTTCTTTTCATAGATTAGATTTCCTTTCAAGCATTGCATTGTTATCATTTATCCTAGTTTGCATCTTCATTCTTAGATTACTTGCATTGCATTTCATTTGATTCTTGGAGATATTGGCACTCTTGCCCTTGTCTTCACTTGAATCTCTCATTGTGTGGTTGACTAGCAAGGTCATTAGCTTCATAGCTCTAGCTAAGAGCAATTTTACAATCTTGCAACTCTATACATAAAGAGCTATGGATTGATTTTTGAGACCTCATTCTTGAGTGTTCTTGATTGTAAGGATTCATAGAAGTGCACTACTTTTGTGTGTACACAACTAACCATCTTCTTTCAAATATTCTCATCATCATTATATTCCTATTAGAAAAATATATGTTTCATTGTGTCAACATGGGAGTTACATCCATCCCTTTGTAGAAGCAAGAAAGGGCGCAATTGTTAAATTGAGGGAGTTTTGTTTAGAATTTATATTTCTTTGTCTCAATTTCTTTTATGTTTGGAAAGATTGATTGTGCATATTTTAGAGTTTGATGGTTCCCCTTGTGTGCATCTCTTTATCATTTTCCCATCCTACATTTGGTGAACCCGACGTGAACTAACTCTAATTCTGATTGTCATGCCCAAAATTAAGCACACAAAAATGTAACAATTTTTTTTCAAAAATAGGAATAACTTAATGGACTAAAAAGGGAATACAATGGTTTACTAAGTTTTACCCTTGCAATGCTCGGCTAAGAGGGTCACATAAGGTTTAGGTCGACCCTAGAATTTAAGCGTGGAGGAAAACTTTCCCTAAGAGTTAATATACTATGAAGGAGGAAAGTCACCTAGTTTTAGGATAGGAGCGTTTGCAGAAGTGACTCGCACAAAAGGGTAGGAAAGCATTTATCCAAAGTTGTAGACTTAAAGGTTATGGTATTAGATAAGTATCCTTCTAACAATTCTCTATTTTCAAAAGGTAATTTGATTACCACATTAGAATTTCATAAGTTTCACCTTTACGATAATTTGTATATCTACTTGCATGTTCATTTCATAATTAAAGCTTAACTTAAAAACCCATTATCAATACTTAATTAATAATATGAAATTAAACACTAATTTAATAACCTGACCAACGCTAACTAACCTTCCTAATACATCGCATAGCTAGGGATGTTATAAACTCAAATAAATCAATTAAACAATATACAAAAAAACATATATATATATATATATATATATATATATATATATATATATATATATATATATATATATATATATATATATATATATATATATATATATATATATATATATATATATATATATATATATATATATTTGAAGATTACAATTTCTGAACAGAACTTATCTAACATAATAGATAATTAAACTTTTAACAAAATATAAATAATACATTTAATATAAATGACTTGTTCAAATTTAATGACCAATTAAATAACATTAAACAAAATGAATTAATAACCATTAATGCTTTTGTTAATGGTTAAATACTACATGAAAACAAATCATAATAAATCTAATAAATAGAATTAATAATAAAATATTAATTAAAAAGAACTTACCAAATTAAATAAACTAACCAAAATTAAAATACAAATTAAACCACTCATTAATTAAATTTTGAATTTAATAAAAAAAACTAAAGCATTTATTAAAGAATCCCCAAAGGGATTGGCAGGCCCCATGGTACCCTGCTGCACAGGTGGTACCACCTGACATGGTAGGTATACCGCCTACCATGGCAGGTTAGTACCCTGTCGTGGCAAGGGCCCCTATCACGGTAGAGCCATGGCCACTTGGGCATGGGGGCCACTCTCATCCCCCCCCCCCATGTATTTTAAATTTTGTTTTTTAATAATTTTTTTATTTAAAAATTATGTTTTAAAAGAAATAAACTTTTCTAAACCACCCCACATTCGTTTGGCATGAATACATTATTTATTTTTAAACAATTTTTTTTCTATTTAAATTTAAATACTAAGTTTCAAAATTTGGAATAAGACTTTATAATATAATTTTTTTTTAAAGGGACCTTTTGTAGCTCCTTTGGGAGGCGACCCAGGTGGGTCCCACCACTGACTTGCACTTCAAGTATCTATTGTATTTTATTTTTCAAGTGGATGGTAGATTTAAAAGATTAAAATAGCGACTGTGGTTTTGGAAATGTATGGGATATTTTTCCCATACATTTTCCATAGACCTGTAGGTCTCTATTTGGTCTTTTATCCATTTTGTTTTGTCTTACACTTAGTATTTTTTACTTGTTTTTTTTTCCTTTATACATAGCTTTTGTTTGTTTCATTTCCATTATATTTGTCACTCAATAAATCTATTTGTTAACTACTAATAGCTAAGTCTTTTTTTTTTAAATGAACACATGAATGAATGTTTCCCTTTTTTTTAACATAGAACCAAATAAGATTGCAATAAATTTGGGCTTCCAAAGCTTAATCAACTAGTTATTTGGCTTCTTACTTCTTTCATGTTCTAAGAGAACTATCATTCATACTTAACATTCACCAAATTTTATTGAGAACATGATCAAAAGAGTGTAAGATAACATATAATGCAAATGACAAAATAAGATTGCAACCACTCTTTATTTCCAAGTATGAATTTCAACAATAGACTTTACATTTTATGAACTAAAATACATTGTGTTTATTTCAACATTGAATCCATCCTACAATGAATAAGGATCAATTTAACAAATAACTTGACACACATCACAATTGCTTAATACAATAACCAACATGAGCTGATTCTCATTCCATGAGTTCCATAATACAACAATAAAATTTGTTCTCACAAGACACCAAAATAGGAAACTCTCCAGAGCTTTTCTTCTTGCAAAAACATGACCTCCAAGCCTACAAATAAAGGGAGTAACCATGGAGAGCTCACTTCCCATCCAAGGTCTCAAGGAGACCACCCCCGAGCTTGGAGAATCAAAGCCAAATGGGTATATACAAAACACATAACTCACAAAATACATATATGAACCAAATTACAACAACTCCCAACCATGGCTTCACAAATGAGTTTTCCAAACCCATTGAAGTAGGGTGAAGGTGGGATTTTCCAAGGAGGAGAATGCTATTACATATACAAATTTCCAACAAGAGTCTTCCATGCCTTTCCAAGGCTACATTGACATTCCTTCCATAGACACATTTTTGTCATTTCCATTGTCAAATACAAGATTTACAACATGGCTTCATGGAGCCCATACCCCATGAAATTTTCCCTCTTCTCCAAGAGAAGAGACTCTCACTACAATGGAGTACCCAACTAACCCCTTCACCCAAGGCTACTGCTTCCCTTGCCAAAGGGTGAGTGATGCACTACTACATTTGGGGCCAAATTTTGATGGCCATTTGCCAGATTTGCAACGCTCATTTGTCATAATTTTGACCACTGAGTCTGTCACCATTTTGTCATAGAAGATTGCGACAGAAGACCTATTTGTCAGTTTACCGACACCATGTCACGTCAAAAAATTGCACATGACAACAACTTCGTTATGGCATTTCCTACGGTTCATCCATCAGAATTCCGATAACAAGACCTATCAGAAATATACAATCTCTATCGGAACTAACTGTCGAAAACATATCTTTTTGACATTAGAACTGTTGGAATAGCGACAGTTTGCATCAAATTCTGACAGATCTTCCTGTCAATGATATGGCGTCACTGTAGAATAGTCTGTCAAAAGTTCTATCGAATATTTTCTATTTATGACACTTAAACTATTGGAATAGCGACAGTTCTACAACATTCTCTGAAAGGTTTCCCTGTCGAATGTATAGCATTACTATCGTAACAAATGTCATAAATTATTTCTTTTCAACATTTTGTCTATTGAATGCATAGCGCTTCCATCAAAATTAATTATAATTTGTCAAAAAACTGATGGATAGGCACATTAAAGTTAACACAACTCAAGAGACCATCATAGGTTGTCTCTTTCTTCAATCTATATTATTGACAGAATGTTTTACCTTTCATTAGCTCATCAAATCTGGGGATTTGAAAGAATTTAATAGAATATTTTCATGACAACATATATTATTTAAGTTGAAATTGCATGAATTTATCTACTTTGTGCACTTGTAGACTATGAGGATAGCGATAAAGAAGCATTGCCATGGGAGGAGATGCTTCTTTATCATCATCTTCATAATATACAAGTGCACGAAGTAGATAAATTCATGCAACGTCAACTTAAATAATATACGTTGTCATGAAAATATTCTATTAAATTCTTTCAAATCCCCAGATTTGATGAGCTAATGAAAGGTAAAACATTCTGTCAATAATATAGACTGAAGAAAGAGACAACCTATGATGGCCTCTTGAGCTGTGTTATCTTTAGTCCTAGCTACCTCTCGATTGTCGAGAATAATCATCGCTTGCATTTATGTACACTACACAAATTGATCACAATCTCACAAAAACATTTTACACTTGTACATATCATCAATACTGGAGGCCTAAAGTAATTTTATACGATGACTAGCACATTTCATGCATGGATGACAAAACACTATCCAAAGTTTCTAGATAACCATTTTTGAGAAAAGGAATGAGTGGAGGCCAAAGAAGGGATAATTGTGAAGGTTTTATGGATGTAGGTTACTGAATCATCATCTCTGCACTAGTAATCAATCTGGACTCCACTCCATATACGTCTTCTCATAATCTAAAAACTCTCCATCATTGATTCTCATCATTTTTGCAGCATCTCCGTGGACTGAGACCTTAAATTATTGAGCTTCTCTTTGTTTCGAGAATAGTTTAACATTCTCTACTTAACAAGGCCAACCACGTGAAGGTGGAAACTCACTTAGCCCCTCCTAGGAGCCTCTTATGACCCTTTTTGACATTTTAAGACCTCTAAAATGTATTCTTAGGGATCATAAAGGGTCATAAGGGGTCTTGGGACACAACAACTAAGAAACATAAATGTAGGCATCATGGTCACAATTTTTTGGAGACACAACATAATTGAGTGGTTTTTTGAGATGATGAAAAGTAGTGGTTGCTTTACATCATCTGGGAATATCACTCAATTATGTTGTATCTCCAAAAAATTGTGACCATGATGCCTACATTTATGTTTCTCAACTGTTGTGATATGTACATCACAGTCTATCGGTGTTGCAATAGTAGAGCCTATATTCCATAACAAAAAGGAAGACATCTTTTTAGCCTGGGTCTCAATCCTACCCCAATTGTCGAAGGATCCGGGGCTAGGCTCGAAAGATGTCTTCCCATTCTATCTACAACATTGTGTCCATCCATGATCTCAGGAACATCATCATCTTTCCACTCTTCATTTGCCAAAATATATCACTTCTTCAAGCTTGCAGAGTAATCTTATTAATAAAAGAACTCTTGCCAACATTAGGGTACCCATAGATCAAAATAGTTAATGTTATTGGTGCTTGTGCTCAAGGATGTCAATTCACTATTTTGAAATGGCCAAATCATTTTTATTTCAATTGTAGAGAAAAGGAGTGGGAGAAAACAAGCGGGTGAAAGTTGATTGAGAGCGAGAGAAGGCATTGCATTTTATTGGATCATAAATGCTCTCTGAAATGACCAATCATGTTTTCTATTCGATTCTTTTTGGTGTTTTTTTTTCTCATATTCAGTAGATAAAAATCATGGTGGCAGCCACTTAGCCATCTTTTTGATGTTCCAGGTATTTTACAAAGATACAGGTATGTAGATTTATTGTTCAATTGCTTGCAGTTATTGGTCAAATGCAAATATTTTGTCATGTTGCAAGGGCAAGATATTAGTTTGGTGTTTTTGGTTTATGTTAAAAGTTGATTTGGTAAATTCCTCAAAAAACACATTACATGTTCTAAAATGTAAAAAAGTTGAATGTTAAATGTAAGATATATATCTCATCCATAGTAATCAAAAGAAAGGACATGAAACTTATAAGGAGATTTACCAAACCAAAAATATAAGCGAATAGGAAACATGGATTGGTACCTTATGAATTGGTTTTTGAGGTGCACAATCTTCATTAATCTCCTCAGAACAAGACCCCTCCTCACAAAAAATGCATTTAACACAAAAAACAAATTGTGTGTGAGTGATTTACACCTTCATGAAATTACAAGATTAACTAAGAGCAACAAGAATTAGAGCAAAATAATCTAACAAATGCACAATTAATCTATCAACATCTCATGGTTCTCTAAATTGAAGTAGTAAGTGAGGCTCTCAGCTGCAAATCCTCGCTAGTGACACTCTAATTATGAGAATTGAACTAAGAATGATATGCAAACTAGATCTAATTATCAAATTCTAGCTCTATTTGATAAGAAATCTACAAAATGATCAACAATTGAAGCTAATTATCAATGAAAATGCTAAGTGAGTGATGTGGATGCAAATTGCAAGAGCTTTGCTGCAATTCAAAGATATGGAGTGGATGAATAATGCCTCAAAATGCCTTCTATTTATAAGATTTTCCCAAGGGTAGGGGGTAGAGTGAGATAACCATGGTTATGCTTGGGTAAGGTCAATTGGCTTTGCTTTGTCCCTAAATTGGGGGACAAACATTTAAATGTTTTCAAAAGGCTGGACCATTTCAACAAAAGTGAGTGATTTGTGTCCATTTTGTCTCCTTTTTCCTTTGTTGAGGGAATTTCATATTTATTAATTAATTAAAGTAATTAAATTTAGCCATGAAGGGTAAGAGGTTCATTTTGATTTTTCATTTCAACAACTATGTCATTAATTGAATTTAATCAATTTCTTAGTGTTTTTCCCCTTTTCAAGCTTTATTTAATCATTTAATCATTTAATTGAATTTTCCTTTGATCTGAATTGCCTTTGTTCCATTTATTGATTTTTAGTGCTATTTTGATGATTTGATGCACCTTTTGATTGATTTAAGCCTTTGCCAATTTTTCATGTCTACAAATGCCCCTTTTTGAGTCAATGTGCGAAGAACACCGATTCAAAGATTTCATTGGTATGATGATCTGATTCAGGTCCTGGTTCTGATATGCCTCTGATCATTCTGATTGATGTACTTCCTAATGACGATGATGTGCCTCTGATGATGGTGCTACTATAATTTTGATGCCTCTGATATGATATGGGTCCTGATTTGATGATAGGTCCTGGGTTCACTGATAAAGGTCCTGGATTGATTGATAAAGGTCCTGGGTTGATTGATAAAGGTCCTGGGTTTACTGATTGCTGATATTTTGATAGGTTTGATATGATGACAAATTTGATATGAAATCGATATGCAATTGATTTGCCTCCTGATATGATAACGATATGATATGATACTGATATCTTGATATGATACTTAATATGATATGATACTTGATATGATACTTGATATGATATGCCCCACTGATAAATGTTTTTTGATGTGATGCCCATTTGATACTCTGATGCCCCCTCAGAAATAAAACATATTAATTCCTTGATTTGAACGATTTTGAGTAGTTGGTCCAATATGTTTTGATTTCTGATATCGTTTGAAAGAAACAATCAAGTTTGATTCATGCCCCGATTAATGAAAATGTCCTATAATAGGTCCAAAGTGCATTTTTTAAGTGTTGATTAGGACCAATTTCACCTTAAATAGGGTAAAACCCCTCATTTTACTATTCATTTTCACCGTTCCCTCTTGAGATTTGAGCTCTGATTTTAGCCTTTTTGAGACAATGGTGGTCCCACATCGTGAGCATCAGTTTGAGAGAGCGCGCCGGTTCAGTTGTAGAGTGACCGATGGTCCTCCGGTATGTCATTCAAATTTTTCTCATGTTTTGAAAGTTGCATTTATGACCTCATTTAATGCATTTAAAAATTTGGATTTTGCGTTTGTGAAAATAAATGTCGCCTCCGTGCTTTTTAATTTCACCTGAAAATTTAAAATGTCGCCTATGGTAAATTTGATGTCACCTTCCTGAGGTTTGCTCATGCATTTAGAAAATCATTTATCACCTAAGGATAATTTAATATCGCTTAGGGTTTTAATCATTTTAATTGTGTATCGCGTGATAATAAAATGTCGCCTACGGAAAATATGATACCGCTTCCGTAAAATTAAGTCACGCGGATGAATAAAATCACGCGTATGGAGAAAGAGATGTCGCCTCTGGTAAAAGAAATGACGCCGGAAAGAAAAGTCGCGTAAAATTTTTTATTTGTTTATTTGAGACTTTTCTAGGACGTCTGATTGCTCGATTGCGTCAACTGGATTGATATCGATCACGTCAATGAATTCAATCAAATGTTCAGTTAGGGTGTTCCCCTTGTTTGATTTCAACAACGAATTAGGACATAGGTAACTATAATATCGAAGGATAAGGTAAATCAATCTTCATCACAAATGGTAGGTCATGGATCTAATCGTCCATTCATTTTATGCTCAAATGCTTAGAGACATAAAACTAGGATCATCCTACCTCAATGCTTAGAGTTAGGATTGGTAGGTCTGATAGGTATATTTAAATTGATGACTATGATTGATTGTTTGATTTCCTGATAGTAAGTTACTCATGTGATTCCATTGTTTTGATTAAATAGGAGGATGTCCCTGTTCTGTACCTCTGGACTGTACCACACTGGGTGATGGAGCTTAGGGCGCAGTTGACAGACCCTGCAGAGCCAGTGCCTGGGCGAGATGATGATGGTGATGATGTCGGTGGTGGGAGGAGATGCAGAGGTAGACCATGAGGTAGGGCAGTGATTAGACTCAGAGGATGAGTGAGAGATGTACATATACAGGCACCACCTCCTCCTCCTTCTCGTCTTGCAGTAGCACAGAGACAGAGGATAGATCGTCAGGATCATGTGAGGGCTGCTAGGCAGGATCCAGGTGCAGGACAAGATACAGGAGTAGGATTACAGCAAGCTACCATGGATGGTTAGGATACAGGTGCACAACAGATGCCAGCAGCTTTTTCCCATGATCGAGGAAAAGCTCCTATAGATACAGGTGATCCTCAGAGTACCTATGAGGTTGGGGAGAGTTCTAGTACTACCCAGCTATGAGCAGATGTGGGAGCATTACGGACAGAGGTATCACAAATGTCTTCTATGATTCAACAGTTAGTATCAGGTTTGGCTCCATTGGTTCCTCTCCTTGTTGCTATGGTTGGTCAGACGCCTCCTCAGCCGCCTCAGCAGCCTCCATCACAGCCTCCTCCACAGCCTCCTCCAGGACCTCCTCCCAGTGGTGACGAGAGTTGAGCTATGAGTGCTCTTATTGATCATTTGTGTACTGATGCTGAGATACTTGATGTTGTACCATAGTCTTGTGACCTTGGTGTCACCTTTCCAGTTGTACTTTGATACTTATTTGACATTGATGCCCCTGTTGATGGGCAATTATAGAGTTGATTTATGATATCATTGTTATACTTGATGCATTGAGTTGTGAGTAGACATGTGATATGAGGACATTTATGATCTTTCCTACTTTTACTTGATGATATATGATATTTCCTTTAGATGCTGCTATATGGGTTTATCTAATGCATTTGTTTTTGGATGGATGTGTCTATGGATGCAACGTATCTTATGTATGATATAGATAGATGGATGCATTTCTTTCTCCATGTATGGATGCAATTTTGATATGTTATTTCTCATGTATGCAATTTGTATGTATGCACATGTAAATGATTATTTCCTTCTTTTTCTTGATAATATATCTATGTAATGATTAATGATATGGAATGAATGCAAAAAGTATAATCTCATTTTTTTTTTATTGTAGAAAAGATGATATTGAAGTGATGTTGTCCTTGCTGATTTAACCCTATTGATGATGTTATGTACCCCCTTTTTGATGCGAAATGAAACCCTTGGGAAAAAAATGCATGTGCAATTAATCTAACATGAGAATGCATTTAACCTTTTTATGAATGCAGCTAAGTGTCACTAGCTTTTAGCAAATAAATGCCTTGAGGATATATTTTCATCATTGAGCACTTGGGACCAGAAAGTCGATACAATCACCACTGCCCACTGACATGATGATATGAATATCACTTTTTATTGCTCGTATGGTAACCTCCGTTTTGCTTTCCCATCGGTCTCGTCGATATGACTATCACTGATTACAAACAATCATGAGAGTATGAATATCGATTTTATCGGATTCTATGTTGCAAGTGGAGTTTTTCATTTAGATATGAAGAATCTAAATATCCAAGGTATCCGGTTGCGTAAACAAACATAGGTTAACTCATTGTTTTATAAGATAATCCTCGATGGTTCTTTGATGACCATGTCTTTAGATGAATTCTCATAAGGCAATGAATCTTCCTCCAAACAGTCACTTCATAGTCAAGAAAAATATCATGTCTCCATCATTGCCAATCTAGTCGAAACATCATTGATTAGCTAAAAAGACTTGATACAAATTGAATTAATGTAAGTAAATAGATTTTTAACCAACTTTTCAAAAGAATCTATCTAAGTGTTTTGCATTGTTTTCTGATCTTCAACAAAAAAAATATTTCCAAGTGTTTGATCATGGAATGATGTTTGATTTTTAATCCTGAATAATAAGTCAATTTAGGCTCAAGGATTTTGTTGTGGTAGTCAACTTCTTGGTTAGTAAACAATGATATCAATCAAAGGTTTAAAAAAATCTAATCTCTCTTCTGAAAATGTTGATCCCTTTTTGCTTGTGACTGAATGTTGCTCATTTGAATCCTTTTTGAGGTACCCACTTTCCAATCCGTTTATGCTGCCCCCAAGTATTTGATGTATCAGTTTTGACAACTTTGGGCAATGCAAAGGATGATGCTACAAAATGTTATTATGACTATGTACAAATGACAGATGCAATGAAGGTTTAGACAAATGGGATGATGAGATGCATTAGGTACACATGTGACTAGGAAAGAAATGACTTAAGGGAACCAAAAGTGCTTGTTGCCAAGTTTTCACCTTTGGGTGCTCTCTTTTTTTTTTGCTACCGAGGCGCCTATTTGCTAGGTTTTCACCAAGGCACTTTTTCTCTTTTTCATTTTTTTTTTAATTTTTTAATTTTTTCTTTTTTTATATTTTTCTTTTTTTCCTTTTTTTTAATTTTTCTTTATCACCTTGGTGCCTATTTGCTAGGTTTTCACCAAGAGATAGTTTTTCAAATGTTGTTGCTTCTTCATGCTCAATTTTCCACTGTTTTTGATCTTTCTTCTTTTCCAATGTTTTTGGATTTTCCATTTTCAAATGTTTTTGGTATTTTCAAGATCCCTTTTCAACTATGTACAATAATTATGATGCTCTCTCATCTGATACTCTTTATACTCTTTTATCTGCTTTAGGTGTAGAACCTCTTCAAATGAATGCTATTTATGGGTTCTTGTAATTCTTCACCATTACAATCTGATAACTTATATGTTCCAGTTCCAAAGGATGACACTATCACAAATGGGCCTATCCAATTAGCTTCCCACTTTCCTTTCTTTTCCCTTTCAGCTTGATTTTTGGGATTTTCTCTTAGTACCAAGTCTCCTACTTGAAAATTTCTTGGTTTGATATGTTTGTTGTAATTGTGTGCAATCCTGTGTTGATAAAATTTTAAATGCTCATAAGCTTGAGTCTGGTGTTCCTCTAACAATTCCAATTGTTGTAGTCTGGCAATCCTATAATCCTCATTAGTGATCAATCCTCTTAATGAAACCCGTAAAGATGGAATTTCAACTTCTAATGGTAGAACTACTTCGGTTCCATAGACTAAAGAGAATGGTGTGGCTCCTATAGGTGTTCTGATACTAGTTCTGTAAGCCCATAGTGCGGGATTTATTTGCACATGCCAATCTCTTCCTGATTTGTTAACTGATCTTTTTAATATTTTGAGGATATTTTTGTTTGTTGCTTCAGCTTGTCCATTGCCTTGTGGATAATAAATGGATGATGAATGATGTGTAATGTGAAATGTCATGCAAAGTTCATTAATATCCTGATTTTTGAATTGTTTCCCATTATCTGTGATAATGGCATGTGGAATACCATAGCGACAAATTATGTGGTTCAAAATGAACATTGAAATTTGTTTGCCGATTGCTGTTGTTAATGGAACTGCTTCCACCCATTTGGTGAAGTATTCTGTTGCTGTGATGATATACTTGTGTCCGTTTGAAGATGGAGGATATATGATTCCAATCAAGTCAAAACCCCATTGATAAAAAGGCCATGGTGTAATGAATGGGTGTAATTCTTGAGCCGGTGCATGTATCATATTACCATGATATTGACATTTGCTGCATGTCTTCACAAATTGACAAGCATCCTTTTCTAATATTTTCCAAAAGTACCCTAAACGAAGGATTTTATTAACTAGATTAAGACCGCTTGAGTGTGACCTGCAAATGCCTTCGTGGACCTCGCGTAAAGCTAACTTAGACTCTTCTTCCTCTAGACATCTAAGTAATGTCCCATCAAGACCCTTACGATACAATGTGTCTGAAAGGATTAGGTAACGGGTGGCTTGGCGTATGAAGTTACATTTTTGGGCATGAGTTTGGTCTATGGGGAGTACTTGGTCTTTAAGGTAAGTATAAATGGGTCCATACCAAGGAGAGTCATGTCCATGTAAAAGAGCAACAATTTGGGTGTCAGGAAGGTTGAATGCCAGTTTTACCAACTCTTCCACCAAGAACTCATACTTCTCATTTTGATCTAGTTTTTGTAACAATGAAGCCAAGGTAGCCATGGCATCTGCTGCTCTATTCTTTTCTCTTGGAATCTGTTCAAATGTGATCAAAGCAAAGTACTTCTTCCATCCATCAATCAAGGTTTTATATTTCATCAATGTTATGTCTTTGGTATTGTATTCATTATTAACCTGATTGATTATGAGTTGGGAATCTCCATACACTTGTAATTCTGCAATATTCCATTCCAAAGCCATTTTGATGCCAATGACTAATGCCTCATATTCTGCTATGTTATTGGTGCATGGAAATAAGAGTTTATAGGACTTTGGAATAGTGTACCCTTGAGGGGTAACCAATAATATACCTGCTCTAGAACCTCCTTGTGTGTAAGATCCATCAAAATATAATTTCCATGTCTTTGCTTCTATGTTGACAATTTCTGCATCGGGAAATTCAATTTGCATGGTTTGTGTAGACTCCATTGGGTTATCTGCTAAGTGATCTGCTATCACTTGTCCTTTAATTACTCTTCTATCAACATATTCAATGTCAAATTCACTTAGGATCATGACCCATTTTGCTATTCTACCTGTTAAGGCAGTTTTACTTAGCAAGTATTTGAGAGGATCAATCTTGGCAATTAATTTGATCTTATGCATCAACATATAATGTCTTAGTTTCTGAGATGCAAAAACCACTACTAGACATGCTCTTTCCATGAATGAATAATTGAGTTCATATTTTATTAAGGTTCTACTAAGATAGTAGATTGCCCTTTCTTTTCCTTGCTCATCTTCTTGTGCGAACAATATGCCTAGAGACCTTTCTGTGGCTGATATGTATAACAACAGTTCTTTACCCTTGATAGGTGACATAAGAATAGGTGGGTTTATCAAATAAGTCTTCAAAGTAGCGAAGGCCTTATCACATTCTTCATCCCACATAAATGTAGTGTCCTTGTGTAACAATCTGGTGAAGGAGTGACACTTTTCTGCTAATTGAGAGATAAATCTCCTTATTGATTGAATCTTTACTTGTAGTGACCTCATTTGGCTAATATTTCTTGGAATCTCCATTTCTAGAATGGCTTGTACTTTTTCAGGATCAACTTCAATGCCTTTTGCTGACACTATATAACCCAATAACTTGCCGGATTGGACACCAAAGGCACACTTCTTTGGGTTTAATCTAACTTTGAATTGTTCTAATCGAATGAATATTTTTCTTAGGATTTGTAAATGCTCTTCTTTATTGTGGGATTTTGCTAGAATGTCATCCACATAATCTTCTAAGAAAGTATGCATCATGTCGTGGAAAATAGTTGTCATGGCCCTTTGATATGTAGCTCCAGCATTTTTTAAACCGAAGGGCATGACATTCCAACAAAAAGTACCCCAAGGGCAAGTAAATGCTATCTTTTCTTGATCTTCGGGAGAAATCTTGATTTGGTTGTAGCCACTAAATCCATCCATTAATGAGTACATTGTGTGACCTACTGTCAAATCCACTATGGTATCAATGCTTGGCAATGGGAAGTCATCTTTGGGACATGCAAGGTTTAAATCTCTGAAATACGTACACACACGGATAGATTTATCATGCTTAGTAACTGACACAATGTTAGAGATCCAATCAGCATATGCTATTGTTCTTATGAATCCCACCTTTAATAATTTTTCCAATTCTGCCTTGACTAGGAGAGCCACATGTGGGTACATTTTCCTTAGTTTTTGCTTCACAGGTTTAACTCCGGGTCTAACATTCAGATGATGCATTATGAAATCAGGATCTAGTTCAGGCATATCGGCATATGACCATGCAAAATTTACTTGTTGTTCTTGGAAGAATTTGATAAAGTCCTCTCTTTCAAGAGATGTAAGTGATGCAGCCAAGTGTACAACCTTTGGCTCTAGTTCTGTACCAATGTTAACTTTTTCTGTTGGTTCTATAAGAATAGACGACCGTTCTTCTTCATGTTCAGGCAAAGTGTCCAATCTCTCTTGTAATGGTGCCACAGTTGGGTTTTCACCAAAAGAAACGTCTTTTATTTTCATTATTTTTGGTTCTAATGGTGCCACAGTTGGGTTTTCACCAATAGAACTTCTCATTTTTTTATTTTTTTATTTTTTTTGACTAAGAGATTGGACCCTTGCTGTTGTCATCATGTCCATATTGAGTTCGTTGGTGAAAGAGGGTTCAACTGCATTGAGGTATTGGTTTGTTGCTTGGTCATTTGGGAAGTAAAGTAAGTCATGTGGTTCAGTTTGATCCCAATCAATGAGGTCTGGATGTATCAAAATTAAGGAGTTATTGGGTAAGGTATCATCAATAGGATTTATGGACATGACTTCATTTGAGGGTTCATACATTGTATCGTTTAGATCTATGATGTGCGCTTCCTCAAGATGATCCATGGAAGCAGGGTCAAAGTCCCCTTCGCTTGAATCCTCGTCGACCTCTATAGGAAACAATGTGGGAAAAGCCACAAGCGGGTTAAAACTAGCATTTGAATTTCCCTCCTCTGAAGGTGTCCAAAATGTTTCTATCCATGCTCCACTACTAGATGCTTGTTCTATATTAGGCCTTTGAATATGAGATTCTTCATTAATTGGAGCATCTTGTTTTGGGATTTTTGCATAAGTATGTATAGCAATGACTTCTTTATCTTGACATGACTCATCTGATAAAGTATCCCATTCATAATCCCTAGAGTCATCACTATCTCCTTCGGATTCTAATGCATTTATTTGAGGATGAAAATCATGCATTGGACTTGAACTTTCTCCCTTATATTGAAAACCTACTCCGTATTTTTCATGACTTGCCCTCCAAATAGGTTCAATAGGTTCTAATAATCCTCTATTTCTTTGGCCTAGGGGTCCTCTTCCTTTGTATCCCATCTTTTGCATAATATCAAATCCTTTCCCATATTGTTCTGTTTGTATATTGACATGCTGAATTCTTTCCATGGGAGTGTCTAAGGTACCATCCTCATCATGATAAAGCCATTGAAGGGCATCATCCTCTTCCTTATCCCATGTTGCTTTGCTATCTTCCCTCACAAAATAAGAATTATACTTATGTGGAAGATGTTCTTTTGAGGGTTTACCATGTGATTTGGGAGACATGGGCATGTCAAATAGAGAAACTGAATATTCTCCTACCCCTTTTGAACTAATCTTGCATTGTTTGTCCAATTTGTTCATCATCTCACTCATGTATTGATAATGAGCTACTTTAGCTTGTTCTTTTTCCTCTTTAGTAGGTTTGTAGATCACTGTTTCCAATTTAGGTGCCACATATGGACTTTCCATCACATTTGGACCCTTGTATCTCACTTTTTCCTTGCCCTTAGTTGATGTAGTTGAGCTAGCTTGAAGAGGATTTTGTGCATCTTCATTGGTGATTCTTGGAACAACTCCTTCATGATTATGTGGAATGTATAATTCATGCAAGGGTTTGAGTGCATTACAATATTGAAATGGATTTGAGTCTCCTCCAACTGTGATTTCTTCACCCATGTATGGACACTTGATGCATTGGTGGTATGTGGATGGGACAGCTTGCATCTCATGAATCCATGGTCTTCCCAATAAGATGTTATAGGTTAATTTCATGTCCAACACTTGACATTTGGTTTCCTTCTTGACTGGTCCCACTTGGATGGGCAACACAATCATGCCTTTAGAAGCTCTTTCAGCTTCATCATAAGCTTTTATGGTGATTTTCTTTGTAGGGTCAATGCAAGACTCGGATAGACCTAAGGATTTTACAAGACTCAATGTGCATATGTTAAGGCCAGCCCCTCCATCAATAAGGGCTCTTTTGACTCTATGCCTTTCGATCAAAACCTCTATATGTAATGGCAAATTTTGAGGATGAGTTATAGACATGTCATCTTGATCGGAAAATGAAAGACAATGAGGAGCCACAAGATGTCCTACCATATTTTGAAATTTTTCTTCCCCTAAGGTAGTAGAAACATGTTTCTCTTCCAAAGCTTTTTCCAAAATCTCTTTATGATTTGGTGACAACTTCAATAACTCTAAGATTGAGATTTGTGCTGGAGTACGTTGCAATTGGTCCACCAAACTATAAGGCCTTGCTGCTGTAGGAGGTTGTTTGACCACAATGTTGGATGGTGGGAGATTGGTGTTTTGAGGGACTATCCCTTGTAAAGTCATTCTAGAATTCTGCCCTCTTGTAATGACATTTGTTGCTTCCTTTTGAGGCTGTTCATTAATGATGATAGCATTAACAATATGATCATATGATGGCGCAAAGTTGAGATTATTGGCACTTTGTTTCTTACCATTTGATGACTCACCTTTATCATGTTTGTAAAAAGGTTGTTTGAAGGCCGTATGATCTTCATTATTTTGGGGTCCATCAACAGTGATTATGTTATTATCTATCAAGTCTTGCACCACATTCTTTAATTGTAGACATTCATTTGTAGTGTGCCCCCGAATCCTATGATATTCACAATGATGCTTAGCATCCCACCAACCCGGCTTGTGGTCTGGTTCATAAGGCTTAATAGCGGGTAATGTAATAACATTGTTAGCTATGAGAGCCTTTAATGCAGTTTCAAGTGATTCTCCCAAGGGTGTAAAGTGTCTTGTAGGAGTGGGCTTCAAATACTTATCATACTTGCTGTTTTGATCCTTGTTTCCTTGATTATTCTTGTTGGCATTGTTGTTGTTGTTGGAAGGTGCATTATATGCTTGATTAGCATTATTCACTTGATTTGGTGTCTTTGTAAGGGCAAATGGAATCACCTTCAAGTTGCTGGATTCCACTACACCATCATTAACAATGCCCTTGTTGTTATTCTTTGCAGCATAACGGCTATTGTTGTTTTACCAACTTTTATTTGGATTGTTGTTATTGTTGGTATTGTTGTCGTTGGAGTTAGAGTTATTCTTATTTTCCTTGTACAATTTCAACTCTCCACTCTTGATCAACACTTCTTCCGTTGTAATTCTGTTATCAATCAAATCTTGAAAGGTTTTAGGACATTGCATCCTTAGTCTATAATTCAGTTCACTTCTTAAACCGTTAATAAAGATATCCATTTTTTCTTTCTCTGGTACACTTCTTGGATATCTAGCAAATGCAGTCCTCCATCTTTGCAAGAATGTGAGAAAGGCTTCTCCATCTTGTTGCTTTGAGTTACATAACATTATCATTGTGACCTCATGTTTGATGTTATAAGAGTAATGAGTCATGAATTTAGATGCTAACTCTTCAAAGGATTTTATGCCAGATGGTAGTTTTGAAAACCAATCCATGGCCGTTCCTCCCAAGCTTCTTGGGAATAGTCTCATTAAATAGGTTGATTCATGCATGAATTCAAGACTCAATGCACAAAACCCCTGAAGATGATCATGTGGGTTAGATGTTCCTTCATACCTCTCATATTTAGGAAATGTTACATTAATGGGAAAAGGCACCATGACCAAAATCTTATCGAATGGAAAAGGACATAATGTTTCAATAGAGAAAGGCTTAGGAGCCCCGTTTTGTTTCAAACTGTCAATTTCCATTTGTAATGCCTTGAACTGTTCCCTTATTGCTTCCATAGGGTCTTCTATTTCCTTGGGTTTTAATTGCTCTATGTCAAAATCTTTAGGTAGCTTTACCCCCGTTTGTATTAAGTCCATGAAGTGTTTTTCTTTATCCATAAGCATGGTCTTTTTCATTAGTTCTATGAAATAAGGACATTGTCTTGCCTCTAATGCTCTTTCAACCGTGGCTTCTTCCGCAGTTGGGGGTAAGTTTGTATTATGAGGAGGAAATAAGTTGTTGCCTTGTGAATTTGCCTCTTGAGAATTAGGATCTCTTCCTCCATTATTAGAATTTCCTTGATTGTTATTAAGATCCATACCCCCATTCATGTTGTTCCCTTGATTGTTGTTAGGATCTATACCCCCATTCATATTGTTCCCTTGGTTGTTGGGATCGATATTTCCTAGGGTACCGCTAAACATCTTGTTAATGTCCTTTGCCTTAGTGGGTTTTTCAGTCACTCGTGAAGTAATGAAAGTGTTCTTTGGAAATGGGAGCTCTTCTCCATTGTAGGTCCCGTCTGTTTGTAATGCTTTCCTTATAGAGAGTGACCTTGTAATAACAGGCATGAACAAACTTTAAGGGTATGTTGACTTTCTTCTCTTGATAAGCTATTTTTTTTTTTGGAATAAGGTAAAAGTTTTTGATCAATTTTAAATGGTTAAAAAATTTAATGGTGTTTTGATCAATAACTTTGGAATATCTTGTTTGAAAATAAAAACAATCTCAACACACACATCAATTGGGTACCATATCCCTAGAATGCTCTAATGTGTATATTTTTGAACGTTTTCACAGGTTTAAACACAAGAATAGCTTCCACACAATCTACCTAGTACATAATTGGTTCGTAAACATGGCTCTAATAGGTAGTTTTGCTATTTTACCATTATGTAGTAAGTTTTCCGTTCAAAAGAGATCTTAGCTTTTCATCCCCCAAATATGTTAAGGGGCTTCCCACACGCACAAAAGCATGATTTTGCGCAATCCGTTAGGACTACTAGAGGAAGTTCGAAAAAGCTAAAATCCTTTTTGTCGTGTACCCCATTAAGGACACCTGTGTTTCATTTTATAGTGGGTCGGATTCTCGCGGCAAAGGCAAGTGTATCCCACTTTGGGCTGTCCCTCTCACCGGCCCTTCTAAGGCAATCTCGGGAGGCGAGCCCACTAAGTTTTAAACATGTTCATTTGAAAGCATGAAAAGTGGATTTGGTAGAGCAAGTTTGGGAATTTGATTCACTCAAAGAGTGAAGAGCATATCCCTATTGCTTTTCCCTTATCCCAAACACTCACAATCAATTTGGTTCTTTTTCAACCCCGTGACAAAGGGGTTCTTAGAATTGAAGTGTTTATTTTTTCCTTTTATGATTAAACTATGTTTTGAACTTTGAAAATGCCACAATTTAAGGGAAGTGCAAGCTTGATGAGAGAAATACCTCAAACGATGCTAGCAAAGGCTAAGCGCATTTTTAAGTAGTAGATTTTTCATTTTCTCTCCAAATCCTTCTCTTACCTTAGCAAAATGTTCCCTCCACCAACAAGTTAGTCAGCACAATACAAACAAAGTGAGGGGAAACTAAAATCAAAGCTTAAAATGATATAATTGATTATGCTTTTGATTCTTTTTACCAAAATATTTGCACAATTCTTACAAACTTAAGGACTAAACTCCCAATTTAATGAGACATGTTTTCGTTTGTAAGCATCTACAATAGCAATGTATTTAGCATATAATTCTACTTCTTTCTCTAAATCATTGTTGAGAACAAAGGTAGAATGTACCCGATTTTCTTTCCTTATCCTTTTAGAGATCAATTTCTCCTCTAAGTTGTGCCTTCTCTTTGGTTTTTGCACTTTCTTATGACAGACCATGCTCCTGAGACAAAAAAAAAATGATAGTGAAGTTAGCATACAGTCCTTATTTTAACATTTTTGACAAAATAGAGAAAATACAGTCAGGCGACATCATCCAGACTACAGGCGAGATAAAATTTAACAAAGACGTGACTACTTTAACCGCGAGTGTCACCAAAAGGGGCTCAAGCGAGATTAAAATAGACAAGTGCGATATCAAATTTTGCAAATGCATGAAATCTTTAATACACGCAACAACCGTAATTACTCTGATACAATATAAATGCTAAACCAGGCGACATTGTCCATGCTAAACGTGAGATCTAATTTAATAAAGACGTAATTACTTTAACCGCGAGCGTCACCAAAAGGGGCTCAAGCGAGATTAAAGTAATCAAGTGTGATATCAAATTAAAATAATGCGTGAACTCTTTACTATAAGCGACAAATTAATTGAGAGAAGTGACATTTAATTAATCCAAAGTGACATTTAAAATACTCAAAGCGAGAAATTAAATGAGAAAGGCAGGAAACTTCCTTTACACCAGGCGTAAAATGATTTCTCGGCCGCGGCTTTTAATTCTATCCAAGCGACATTTAAATGACCAAAGGCATCAGCTGCTTGTCTGTGATGTGAGAATTTGATTTCTGCAGGCGTGATTTCTTTTGCCAGAAGCGTGATTCTATAGGCTGAAAAGCGTGATTGTTCAGACTCCAGGCAACATTTTAATTTCTGCAAGCGACATCTCTTTTCTTTAGGCGTGATTTCTTTACCGGCAGGCGTGATTTCTTTTCTGTAACCTGCAAACAGTGAGCAAAATCATGCAATTCTAGCCTAAATTTTGCAAATAACGTGGAAATTATGATAAATTTGAGGCCTAGAGCCCCACGGTGGGCGCCATTTATGTGTGAGTGATTTACACCTTCATGAAATTACAAGATTAACTAAGAACAATAAGAATTAGAGCAAAATAATCTAACAAATGCACAATTAATCTATCAACATCTCATGGTTCTCTAAATTGAAGTAGTAAGTGAGGCTCTCAGCTGCAAATCCTCGCTAGTGACACTCTAATTATGAGAATTGAACTAAGAATGATATGCAAACCAGATCTAATTATCAAATTCTAGCTCTATTTGATAAGAAATCTACAAAATGATCAACAATTGAAGCTAATTATCAATGAAAATGCTAAGTGAGTGATGTGGATGCAAATTGCAAGAGCTTTGCTGCAATTCAAAGATATGGAGTGGATGAATAATGCCTCAAAATGCCTTCTATTTATAAGATTTTCCCAAGGGTAGGGGGTAGAGTGAGATAACCATGGTTATGCTTGGGTAAGGTCAATTGGCTTTGCTTTGTCCCTAAATTGGGGGACAAACATTTAAAGGTTTTCAAAAGGCTGGACCATTTCAACAAAAGTGAGTGATTTGTGTCCATTTTGTCTCCTTTTTCCTTTGTTGAGGGAATTTCATATTTATTAATTAATTAAAGTAATTAAATTTAGCCATGAAGGGTAAGAGGTTCATTTTGATTTTTCATTTCAACAACGATGTCATTAATTGAATTTAATCAATTTCTTAGTGTTTTTCCCCTTTTCAAGCTTTATTTAATCATTTAATCATTTAATTGAATTTTCCTTTGATTTGAATTGCCTTTGTTCCATTTATTGATTTTTAGTGCTATTTTGATGATTTGATGCACCTTTTGATTGATTTAAGCCTTTGCCAATTTTTCATGTCTACACAAATCTACAAAACTGAACCAATGGCATGTTTAGAACAAAGAAATAGATTGATAATAATATGTTGAAAATTCTATTATGTTTAATACACACAAAAGGACTAGTCCTAACAATTCTTAAACATACTTTATCTGATATGATAATAACATGCTAATTAAACTGATAAAGGTGTTATATGCATTTAATCTGCCAATTACTAATTACACAAAAAACAAATTTACAAAACTAAACCAATGGCATGTTCTTCGTATGTGATTTCTTCATCTTTCGAGCCTCTAGCATCATATTCGACCGCAAATTTCAAATGTATTGCATTCTATTTGATCACGAATTCTCTCTGAAATGACCACATTCAACTGGTGTCATCCCTAGCCCATGCTTTATCTCCATTATTTGATGTTATTGGTCCTTGTTCTCAAGGATATCAATTCACTGTTTTCAAATGTTTGGATCATTTTGGTCGTGACTGTTCCTCTAGCACATAGTCAGGAAATGTAACTATCTAATGATTATATGTAATGTTGAATGGATTAAATACTTTATTCTTGGTAGAAGTGAATGGAAGGAATAGTGTTGGTGTTAAGTTTTATTTATTATTGAATTCAATGGTTTCCAAGATGTGTTGAGGAGTTTGTTCCTTGTTTAATGTTAACTGTTCCTGCACAATCCACTCATACAAAAATGAAATGCTATGTGATTGACAATTTCATACAACTGATCCTTTAGCATGTATTAAATACAGTCCAGTCACTTATTGAATTCTTTTGAGACTATTAGTTTGACTATCCATGCTTTACCAGTGACTAAGATTCATTAAAGGATACAAAACCCTTCATTTTGGGGTTATTGTGTGTGGATTCAAATTTAGGTTTGATTTGGTTAATGTTTATAAGAGATTAATAAAGTATTTAAAGACAATCCTACATGTTTGGAGAGGTTTGAGAGGCACTTATAATGACTGTACCCTCACAAACAATGGCATAGACTGGTTTAACTGAGTTTCTTTTCTCTATTTTGAGGTTTCCTTTCTCTGTCGCAGGGGTACAGTTAGAGGGTTCATTGAAAAAATGATCATTTGAATGGTTACTATGAATATGAATGATTTGATATAGCATATTGCTCATTTTACTTGAATTTTGGAATAGCCTGTGCAAGGGTGAAAGTAGTTTTGGTCGTGACTGTTCCTCTACACAGTCAGAAAATGTAACTATCTAATGATTATATATAATGTTGAATGGATTAAATGATTTATTCTTGGTAGAAGTGAATGGAGTTTCCAAGATGTGTTGAGGATTTTGCTCCTTGTTTAATGTTAATTGTTCATGCACAATCCACTCATACAACAGTGAAGTTACAAAACTAAACCAATGGCATGTTTACAACAAAGAAATAGAATGATAATAATATGCTGAAAATTCTATATATTCTGTTTAATACATGCCAAAGGACCAGTCCCAACAATTCTTAAACATACTAGTTATCTGATATGATCAATTGTTAATAAAGGTCTAATTTTGTAGACTGCTAGCATGAAGGAAGATTTGACCTAGCCAAATTTTCCTTGTACCACAAAAAAGAAGTGTGATAACTATGTCTACTCCAACCTTAATTGTTTAAGAATTCATCATATTAGATAAAGTATGTTTAAGAATTGTTGGGAGTTCTATTAGACCTTTGTTGTAAACATGTCATTGGTTTTCAAATGTTTGGATTCATGTTTGTTGATATTACTGGCATATATGTTTAATGACGCCATTGTATATTCTTGTCACTGAAATAACTGCATTCTACTAGTGTCATGCCCTAGCCCATGCTTTAACTCCATTATTTGATGTTATTGGTGATTGTGCTCAAGGATATCCATTTTTTTGAAATGTTAACTGGGGTTATCAAATGGACAGTCTGTGAGCTTCTAGCTAGGTGTCATTTGTATTGATAGTTTAGGGCATCAAATGTATTGTATCATTGATAGTTGAGACTTTGTTAAAAGGAAATAGGATAAAGAATGATAAAACTCCTCAACACATCTTTGTTGTAAACATGCCATTGGTTCAGTTTTGTAAATTTGTTTTTTGTGTTAAATGCATTTAAATGGAACATTAAGCATAGTAATAATATGCTTAATCTATTAGTAATTTTAGATTAAATGCCCATAAGACCTTTATCAGTTTAGCATGTTATTATAAGATACTAAAGAAGACCTACTATTTGTCAGAGAAATCTTTACTGTCCCCCACAATGAAGACAATGAAGATTGACCTCCTGCCCCACAACAAAGAACATTGTAATAAGAATAAGATATAATATAGTGTTAGAATAAACTTTGAACAAAGACATGTAATGCTTAAGTTAACGAGCTAAAAAGCTACAAATATAGGAATTGAAAAAGAAGATAGTGCCAAGAAACATTTTCACAAATATGAAACGCGAGGAAAAGTAATAACATTAACAATGCCAAGATTCACAACATTAAATTTTACATGTGGATGAGTTTT
Source organism: Chamaecyparis obtusa (assembly GCA_027943335.1). Classification (NCBI taxonomy): domain Eukaryota; kingdom Viridiplantae; phylum Streptophyta; class Pinopsida; order Cupressales; family Cupressaceae; genus Chamaecyparis; species Chamaecyparis obtusa. The sequence goes on from BSBK01010858.1 coordinate 185,794, forward strand.
TGCAGTGGGTTGCCCAGCATCAAAAATATGTTTAGTTGCATTTGAGCTGTAACTAAGAGTATCATGTGGAACAGACCCTAAACTTTGAAAGCGTTCTCCAACCTAGCAATTCAAAATTCAATCTAGGCAAGCATCAATAAGTGAAATAAATTATAGACATCAACATCAACATCATCATAATCATTAGAAATAAACTTTAAAGACGTATTTTGGATAGTACTATGTTTCTTGAAAGTTTAAATGTGATGCTTCTAAACTTTAAAGACATTTTATGGCTTAATGATAACATAGATTAGTGTTTTGTTTTCTGATGGGATGTTGTTGATCATTCATGTTCTTGAAGAAACTTTTGATTGTTTTGATTCTCAAGTCTTGATGTTGTTTCTCAATGTGATATAGACTGACCACAAGATGGTTCAATTGGTCCTCTCTTTCTGTTTAATCATTTGTCTTCTTCATGGTGTAAGTATTCATTAATATTCATTAATGGAAAGTGGTGATTCCTTGGTAATAAAGGAATTGAAAACATTCATAATCATATAGCTCTTTACCTGATCTAGTCACATCATCAACATCGAGGTCAATTTGTTTGGCCTCGGCCTCAACCTTAGCCTGCTCATTAACAATGGCCTCTACACTCTCTACAGCTGCAATACAAATTGTTACATTAATCCAAACACCAATTGCAGTTAAATTTGTATTACTGAACCAATCAATTTCAGATGTTTACTTGTATTACTGTGATGCACATCCTCATTGTCATCAATACACATAGGTTGTGTACGACAAGAATTGGCAGGCTCCAAAGTTTCTAGATAACCATTTTTGAGAAGAAGAAAAAGTGGATGCCAAAGAAGGGATAATTGTGAAGGTGTTCTAGATGTAGGTTACTGAATCATCATCTCTTGTTGATATATTTTAGATTCTACTTTGGAATGAACAAACTATAGAGATCTAACACAGCTAAACATAGAATAAAGTAAACAAGAAGGGATAGAAGATACTCGGATATCAACCAAGTATACTCCAGTCTATATGCCTCCAAACTGTACTAACAAAGGTGCTAAGGAGAACCTGATTAGTACCTTAGTGTTAGTGTATTGAGGAAGAGTCCAGTCCTAACAGAGGCTTCCAGCCCTAATCAACTCACAGTTAACATTGCCAATAATTGCTGGTTGTATGGATTAGATCATAATCTGATCTTTATTCATTCTCAAACTTGTTCTTATCTATTAGCCGAAGCTGCTTATCTTTCACACCAATATATGCTGATCTATGTTTGCTTAAGGTAGAGAATCAAGGTTTTGGGGGAGGGAAGCACGTTATGTTTTTGGTGCTTTTCTCCCTAAAATCCAACACCATATATATATGAATTGAATTATCTTCAAGAGGGCTGACCTGGTCTTATTAAATATATTTAATGTTAAAGCCAAGAGGCTGACCTTGGGCCCTTAACTAATTCAACCAACACATATATATAAATGAAATAATAATCTCCTTATTATTATAAATCACACAAGGGTATTTATTTGATCAGTTTGACCTTGGCCGAAAGGCTATAATTATTAACACTCTACACTGGTACTCAATCTGGCCTCCACTCCATATATGTCTTCTCAGAATCTAAAAACTCTCCATCGTTGATTCCTGTCATTTTTTCAACATCTTGATGGACTAAGACCTTAAATTATTGAGCTTCTCTTTGTTTTGAGAATAGTTAAACATTCTCTACTTAATAGGGCCAACCACATGAAGGTGGAAGCTCATCTGGCCCCTCCTAGGAGCCTCTTATGACCCTTTACGACATTTTAAGACCTCTAAGATGCATTCTTAGGGATCGTAAATGGTTGTAAAGGGTCATAAGGGGTCCTAGAACACAATAGCTGAGAAACATAATTATAGGCATCATGGTCACAATTTTTTAGAGACAACATAATTGAGTTGTATACCCAGATGGTGGAGAGCAATTCCTACACCTCTGATTCCAAGTTGACTACATCTGTTGCTCATGAATACAAGGTCCTCCAACAGATGTATTCAACTTGGAATCGGGGGTGTAGAAGTTGTTCTACACCACTTGGCTACACAACTCAATTACATTGTCTCCAAAAGATTGTGACTATGATGCCTACAATTATGTTACTAAGCTATTGTGAAATCTACATTTATGTTTCTCAGTTGTCATGTTTATGTGCATGTTTTTTATGTATTTTGGATATTAATTCTAGTTTAATTTGTCCATGGACTAAGACCTTAAATCATGTAATGAGGATGCTTAGAACACTAGTATATGCAAATTTCATTATTTAATAATAAAAATCTATTAAAATGTTTATACCTTCTCCCATTTGCTGGTGTAATTCCTCTTTGAGTATCCCCTTTCTCCTTTGCATCCAAAATGAACTCATTTCAATCCCTCACTGGAATAAAGGGAGGACATTCAAACTTCAGCAAGACCTCATACATGCAACATTCATAGATTATGTTCAATGCATTATTTATGTTCATAAATCAATGTTGCATACAAATCTATGGACGGTGCATGGTATGAAGCCACGCTCAAGCTTGAAAATGATAGTCAATCCATAGTCAAGGTCAAGGAACAAATGAAACAACCAAGAAAACTCTATACATTAAATCATGTGATTGATAGTAGATTGGGGCTCACCTAAGCCATAAACATGAAGAATTATTCTAAAAAAGGATGTAAACCATATATATGTGCACTTGAGGCAAAGAGAAGTTATGTCATATCCATATTAAAATATTAGTTATAATATGAAAATACTAAACTAACTAATTCTTGAGTTCATCTCTGCATATGGTCGCAACAAAGATATGCGATTACAATACAGAGAAGGCATCGTAAAAATATAATTTTAGAATTTGCCCTAGCTTGACACGTTTTGCACTCAAATCCTTCATCACTGATAAGTGGAGATGGGCGGATAGATGTAGATGAGTTGTCATCAACCCAACTAAAGTATTTGCAACCATTATTTCCCTATGATGCCTAGTCTACATTAGTTCTTATATTATAATGAATAGTATTTACATTAGAAACATTAAATATATACACATCAGAAATCTTTTTTCCATTTGGGTAGCACCAAAATTGTTGTCCAGGGTTGTTTGGTGTCCGTGAAGTCTTCAACACACACTGCCCACCACCACATCGATAGTTTGGCACATTAACAAGAGTCATCGAGCCTATGTATCAATAATGCACTACACCATCGTTACTACATTTATTATTTTTATATGATTATTTTTATATGAAATACACCAAGGAGTACCATCAGAAATATTAGCCATTTACAATAATGAAAAGTAAACCTAAATCAAATAGCTCATTTTTTTATTAGCATGTGTAGTCTTTGTGTATATGAAAAATGAAAGAAATATGAAGCTGAAATAAAATAGTGAACCAAATAGTATTCGATCCACATAGACTGAATGAAATATACCATCAAAAGAAGGTGAAAAAATCATGTCACTAAGCACAGACATAGGAAATAAAAAAGGGACAAAAGACAAGAAATAAGAAAAATCATTATGACTATAGAAAAATCATTTATACTATAATAAAAGAAAGAAACACTCTTTGTCAACAATTTTCAAAATCATTAGGACTATAGAAAAATAATTAAGATTATACAAAATCAAATTTTAGAAATAGACGGTTCTGATGCTTTTCCATTACAACAATTGAGCATTCATCATTTGGTATTGTGTATTCCATTTAAGTATGTCAACAATGTTCAAAATCTTGTCACCAAGCACATATAAGAAATAAGAAAAATCATTAGGACTATAGAAAAATCAAGTTCTATAAATGGATGGTTCTGATATTGCTTTTCCATTACAACAATTGAGCATTCATCATTTGGTACTTCTTGGTGTATTCTATTTAAGTTTTTCAATTGTCATGTTTATGTGCATGTTCTTTATGTGTTTGGCTTCTCTCCCTCGCAAGGGATGCGTTGATAGGTAATTGATTTGAAAGCATAATGATTTGACAGTCTTTTTTCAGGATAGGCGTAATCATCCCGCCAACCTTAGTTAGCAACATTTATGATTTATGTCAAGTACTTATAATCAGTATGCCCAAAAAATAGAGACTTAGTAGTAAAATCATGTCCTTTGGTTTACTAGTTTACTTATAATCAGTATGTCCTTTGGTTTACTAGTTCAATCTAGTTTAAGAATGGTTTGTTTCATGTTTGAATGTACCATTGAATGAAGCTTGGCTATATTAAGTACAATCTTAAGACTTGTGACTCTTCAAATTCTCTTGTTTCCTTCAGACCTCCAAACATGTGTACTTTGAGTAGCCCTCCAACAAATGGACTTGTGATGATTTTCACAATAGTACATGTGTAGGAGGACTACTCAAAGTACTACTTAGGCAAATCTGAATGTTCATCACCTATGCATATTAGAGTTGATCATAGAAGGTATATGGTAGACCCAGTATCAAATAGATTTGTGGTGATTTTCACAATAGTACATGTGTTGCTGGGTAAGATCCTAATAGAGCTCAAGCAAATATGCATGTTCATCACCTATGCATATGAAGTGGCCCAAATGGAAGATATAATCACTAAATTCTACATACTCCTTATTTTGTTCTGTGCTGATATTGTTAGACATGGTCTTTCTTGAATCGAATGACTCGTTACTTGTACATTGACTAGAATGTTGGTGGAAGAAGGATGATTTGTTTGCAACCATTTTTTCAATTCTAATTTTCTCAACACAAAGGGACATTTATCATAGCCATAGAAACATGATTATTTTAAAATGAAATACACCAAGGAGTACCATCAGAAATATTGACTATTTACCATCATGAATAGCTAACCTTAATCAAATAGCTCATTTTTTTATCAGCATGTGTAGTCTCTGTGTATATGAAAAATGAATGAAATATCAAGCTGAAATAAAACAATGAATAAAAATTCAAATTCAAGGCCTAATTTATGAAGAGCAACAAACATTAGGATGTGTTAGGCCATTTTTTTGTCATAGCAAAATCCTTTGAAAATAGCCTCCTCCCTACAAATGTTTCATGGTTTGTGTCTTTCCCTGTGTTCCTTGTGTTGTCACCAAGCTCTGGTCCAATTTGCACTTGCTGAATCATAAAATCCAAAAAGTTATTTGAATTTCAAGGTCTACAAAAAATTGTCAAAATCTACCACAGTGTCGAAAGCCCATAGTATTTTAAAAAATCCATAATGTTTTTGATCTTTTACCGATAACCTATGTTGTTTTCGACCCTTTCTCTTCCAACTTTGTGCACTTATCTGTTGACATGTCAAAAACTTTGTGTGTTTTCGATCCTCTTTCATCAAAAATATTGTGTGTTTTTGACCTCGCACTAGTTCCCTATTTGCTGGCGTTCCCTCAACTACGCAAGTTCGACATGGATGGTGGGTCTAGGCTCTTCCTGATTGGCTATCACATGGCCACATGTCAGACTTTTTTGACATGCGATCATGCGATCACTTTCCACCTAGCCGTGTGGGTCCCAGTCCTGATCAGCTGCTTGGCGGTCTACTTTGCCTTAGTGCGCAAGTGCGATGGATGGTGGGACCTAGTTTCCAGATTGGGTAGAGGGTCTTGACATGTTGGAGCATCAATGGTTGTCATTAAAGCATGAAGGATTTGTCAAGGCTATGCACTTTTGTGACAACTATCTGATCCTCTAAAAGGGTAAGGATTCTTTGGCAGTGGTCCCAGAGGTGATGATGTGGCAGCCTGTGATTGGCTGTCACATGATCGCATAGCCCAGTTTTTGGCTATGTGATCATGTGACCGCTTGCCACATGTCTTTGAGGCCCATTAGCAGAAAGGGGTGTCGTCTCGGTAGTAGGTGGTGATGAGGCTTGTCAGGTGGGCCCGTTGGCTTTTGTTGCGGAGGTATGCGTTTTGTGCAGTGGGTCCAATTTTCCAGGTAGTTCTTATGTGCCACGGTCATCTGAGTTGGCAGGTTTCCATTCATCTGCGTGATGATGAGTTGGTTTACGTCAGAAGGGCCCGTAGTGAAAGACTTTTAATCGACAGCTAGCGTATAATCTCAAGGAATATTTTCAACCTTTGAGATCATGCGCCATCGGTTGATTTTATTCCATCTTTCCAAGTTGTCTATTGTTCGCAGTGGGTTCGGTGTGACATGTTTGCGTAGGTGGAGGTTTCTTATTGGTCGAAGGTTTGTCGATGTGGCTTTTGTCAGTGGGGCCTGCAGGGTGGATTTTCAATCAACGGTCGGGGGATGATCTCAAGGAATATTCCCATCCCTTCAGATCATGCCCCATCCATTGATCTAGCATCTTCTCTATGTGATGCAAGTGGGACTATCTACCATGTGGAGCTTAGTTGCTATGTTCCTATTGGTCGAGATTGATGTGCTCAGAAGTGGGGCCATTGTCAGAAGGGTCTGTGACAATGATAGATCTAACGGTCAGCATAAGTTCTCATGTGATTTGTCAGAGCCATTAGATCTTATGCCAACCGTTCATCTCAAATCTTGAGGAAAGTGGGTCCTATGTTAGTGACCAGGCGCTGATTGCGAATCATATCATGACATGTGGCACCAGGCGGACCTAAGTGGGGTCTGAGGTTTAGCGGAGTTGTAAAATCTGGTGGTGCCGACAAAGTTTCATGTGGTCACACATTTGCGAAAAGATAAGAGGATTCACTAGTTTGTCTGGAAATTGCACGAATGGTAGTCAGGAAGTCACTAAGTTGTTTAGCAAAAGTGCGAAATGTTTAGCAAATTGGCGAGGGTCCTTTGTCACCAATTCACTAAATCTAGTGGAGCCACTTTTAGAGGAAAATCATAAAGCTATGAAGGAGGTTTGATCAGTTGGCTGTGTTTTAAAGTTGGTCTCAGTTTGGACGTGGGCCGTCGTTCTTTGCAGGCGCCAAGGATTTAGCCATTGTGCTTCAAATTCAAATTTTTTTGAGAACTTCCAGCGACCAGAAAGTACCAAATTTATGGAATTCATTGTAGAAATGAACCTTTTCAATGAGATATGACTGGTTTCCATTTGCGGTGTGGTCTAGGGTGCTATTGGATCATTTGCAGAGCTTGTACCATGGTGGTTATGTGCTCAAGGCATGTTGCAGGGTGTCCTTTTGAGCTTGGTTTTGTGATCCCCTATACCTACAGAGAAGATTTTCATGATTGTGGATCAGTTCTGGTTTCCTCTTTCCTAATTTTGATGTGTTTCCCACCCTTTAAATAACTTTTAGACCATTTCCAGCAGGTTGGGTTGTTGAAACCCTATTTCTAGTCATCCGTAGCTTGTTGCAGATTTCAAGATGAGTAGGGGGTATAAGTTGCAAAATTTTGGATTTTCCAAGGGTTCCAAAACATTGTGCTTTTGGTCCCTACTTATTGACTGTAATATACTGATAGAAGTCTAGTTTTGTGACTTTTCTGATCTTGGTATCATTCTAATTGTCTGTTGATCCTGATTGTGTTAATGAGAACATTTTGAATCCCAATCTTGTATCTTGTGTATGTCTTCTTGCTTGTCTCTGAGCTCATATATGTTAGTTTCACAAAGTGTGCTAACATATGGTAAACAAAGAGTATTTTGAATTTATCTTTGAGTTCCTAACAAAGTTGGGATTAAAGTCTTCTAGGTGAATTCAGTGAGTTTGTAGTCAGGTGTAGAATTTGATGTCCTTGTGCTTAAGGGAAAGGGGTAATGGGAAAAGCACTTACCCTGGGTTCCATTGTGTTTGACTTAAGGTATTTAGTAGAGGTATATAGCTGGGTGACTCTTAGCCCTGGGATAAGGCACTAGTCCTTCCTCTTGAGGTATGCATGGTTAACAACTACAAACATAAACATTATTTGATAAATCTTTAACAAACTTGTATTGAATATAGTAGCATATTAATTTAGACTCCTTTGAAGAAGTGAGTCAAGGGTACACCCACCTAAGCACTGAAGTTCAAAGTGTAGAAGGATCTTTTGATCCTTGTCAGTTGGCCCTCTTCCTTGTGGACTTTGGAGTGGTGATAGAGTCAGAGTTTTATTTAAATTATCCATCAAAGTGTAAATCTGCGAGTTGAAGATCAAAGGGAATAATCCACAACCAACAGGATGAAAGAAAAATCATTAAGAGTATAGAAAAATCATTAGGACTATAGAAAAATCATTAAGACTAGAAAATCATGTTCTAGAAAAATCATTAAGAGTACTATAGAAAAATCATTAGGACTATAGAAAAATCATTAAGACTAGAAAATCAAGTTCTAGAAAAATCATTAAGAGCACTATAGAAAAATCATTAGGACTATAGAAAAATCATTAAGACTACAAAATAAAGCTCTAGAAAAATTATTATGACTATAGAAAAATCATTTAGACTATAAAATCAAGTTCTAGAAATGGACGGTTCTGATGCTTTGCCATTACAATAATTGAGCATTCATCATTTGGTACTTCTTCGTGTATTCCATTTAAGTTTTTTAGTTGTCATATTTATGTACATGTTCTTTATGTGTTTGGATTCTCTCCCTCGCAAGGGATATGTCAATAGGTAATTGATTTGAAAGCATAATGATTTGACTATTCCAAGTAATGTTGTTAATCCTTTGAAGTTTCTCATGATCCTGATGTAAGTTGATTGGATTAAGCAATTTGGGGATGCAATAGGACTTTAGGGGAGTTCAATAAATGTTTTGGAAGACTTAGAGGAACTATTAGCATGACTATTCCTTCATCTACAGTGAGTTAGACTAAATTTGCTAAGTTTTTCCTTTGTTTTGAAGTGTATTTTGTAATCTATTTCATTTCCATAGACCCAAAGACCTAGGACCCATGGAAAAAGGATACTAACAATGTATTATACAACTCTAATGTTCTTAACTTGTAGAGATTTGAGAAAGTAAAGAGAACATTGGCTATGTTTAATGTTAACTATTCCTGCACAATCCACTCATACAACAGTGAAATGCTATGTGATTAACAATTTCATACAACTGGTCCTTTGGTGTGTATTAAATAGAATATAATTTTCAGCATATTATTATCATTCTATTTCTTTGTTGTAAACATGTCATTGGTTCAGTTTTAATCTACTGGTGTCATGCCCTAGCCCATGCTTTATCTCCATTATTTGATGTTATTCACTATTTTGAAATGTTGACTGTGGTTATCAAATGGAAAAAATAGAAAAAAAAATTGTACACATTAACCAAATCAAACCTACATTTGAATCCACACACAATAACCCCAAAATGAAGGGTTTTGTATCCTTTAATGAATCTCAGACACTGGTAATGCATGGACAGTCAAACCAGTAGTCTCCAAAGCATTCAATAAGTGACTAGATTGTATTTAATACATGCCAAAGGACTAGTTGTATGAAATTATCAATCACATAGCATTCCACTATTGTATGAGTGGATTGTGCAGGAATAGTTAAAATTAAGCAAGGAGAAAACTCCTCAACACATCTTGGAAACCATTGAATTCAACAATAAATGAAACCTAACACCAACACTATTCCTTCCATTCACTTCTACTAAGAATAAAGCATTTAATCCATTCAACATTACATATAATCATTAGATAGTTACATTTTCTGACTGTGTAGAGGAATAGTCACAACCAAAATGATCAAAACTACTTTCACCCTTGCACAAGCTATTCAAATCAAATAAAATGAGCAATATGCTATATCAAATCATTCATATTCATAGTAACCATTCAAAGGATCATTTTGTCAATGAACCCTCTGACTGTACCCCTACGGCAGAGAAAGGAAACCTCAAAATAGAGAGAGAAAACTTAGTAAAACCAGCCTATGCCACTGTTTGTGAGGGTATAGTCATGATAAGTGCCTCTTAAACCTCTCCAAACATGTAAGAATGTCTTTAAATACTTCATTGATCTCTTCTAAACATTAACGCATGGATAGTCAAATCAGTAGTCTCCAAAGCATTCAATAAATGAATATGAATGTTTGAAAACTTTCCTCTCAACTTCCCCAACCACTCCTAATTGATTAGAGAGATTAGTTGAGTGTTTAGACACTAAAACTTCTTAAACATACTTTATCTGATATGATGAATTGTAATATCAACAAACGTGAATCCAAACATTTGAAAATAGTGAATCAATATCCTTAAGCACAAGCACCAATAACATCAAATAATGGAGATAAAGCACAGGCTAGGGCACAACACTAGTAGAATGCGGTCATTTTAGTGAGAATTCATGATCAAATAAAATGAAATGCATTTGAAATTTGGGGTTGAATATGATGCCAGAGGCTCAAAAGACATTGCCCATCAAAGATACCAATCAAAGATGAAGAAATCACATACCTTCTCTCATGCTCAGCTTGCACGAAGGAAGATTTGATAGCCAAATCTTCCTTGTACCACATGAAGAACATGCCATTGGTTAAATTTAGCATGTTATTATCATATCAGATAAAGTATGTTTAATAATTGTTGGTAAGGATAGGAATAGTGGAGATTCTAGAAATATCCCTCTAACCAATTATGAGTGGTTTGGGAAGTTGAGAGGAAAGTTTTCAAACATTCATATTCACTTATTGAATGCTTTGGAGACTACTGGTTTGACTATCCATGAATTACCAGTGACTGAGATTCATTAAAGGATACAAAACCCTTCATTTTGGGTTATTGTGTGTGGATTCATCCGCTTTAGCTAGGAAGATCAAGAAGATGGGGCAGGAGGACATTATGGTAGAAGAAGTATTTAAAGAAGCAACAAGAAGCAATAGAAAAGTTTTCAGAAGTTTGGAACAACATTTCAGAATCCATGAATGGTATGGGTAAGGTGACCTTCATTCTTGGCCATGACTTCAATGAAACATTGGATATGGCTGATAAGAAGAAGGGTCACTTATTTATATTGTTCCTTGAGGGAAGGGGGATTGTGAAAACTTGTTATCATTGTATTGCATATTTTCAATATGTTTGGATGCAGGGTAGACTAGGAGAATGAAGGATCACTCATTGATTGCATGATAACCTAGTTTTGAAGGGTCATTGGTTGAGGGGATAGTCAAGGTCTGGATGTTGATAGTAATTCATTGAGGGAAGGGGGATTGTAAAAGACTTGTTATCATTGTATTGTGTATTTCCAATATGTTTGGATGTAGGGCAGACTAGGAGAATGAAGGATCACTCACTGATTACATGATAACCCAGTTTTCAAGGGTCAATTGTTGAGGGGATAGTCAAGGTCTAGATGTTGATAGTGTTCCTTGAGGGAAGGGGGATTGTGAAAGGCTTTTTATCATTGTATTATGTATTTCCAATATGTTTGGATGTAGGGCAGACCAGGAGAATGAATGATCACTCACTGATTGCATGATAACCCAGTTTTGAAGGGTCACTGGAAGAGGGGGGAATGCAGGATCACTCACTGATTGCATGATAACCCAACCAAGCATTCTTTCCTTTAAGTTTCCACAATATCTCAAATATGATCATTATTCTTTACTTTCTTCTATATGCTATTCTTTAGATATGGTTTTGTTATCTTAGAAATATATAAAAAACATTGCAGATGTGCATATAAAAGTAAAATATTGTCCTTCAATTGTTCCACATTGAAGCATTTCCTCTTGGGATTATTCTCTTCATTTGTACAATATCTGTAAAAAATGGTTCCCATATTTCTTCAAGGTCTATTTTAATCTTTATACTACAATTTTGATTAGATTTGACCAATAGTTGATTTCATTGGTATTTTATAGCATATACTCCTAATGTGAAATGTGGAGAGAAAGAAAGAGACACACTAGGTATGAATTACACAATATACCCATCATCACTTAGCACTTAAATAATAAATTATGGACAGGGAACAACCCCCCTAACTTCTAGATGTTTGTTTCATGTTGGCCTCTTATTATATGCAAGGGTAGGCCTATCTTAGGCCAACAACCATAGTGTAGGGGTCATAAATTATGGATCCCAAAATAGTGCACACTTGTATTAAATTAGGTTCACTATACTACAAGGGAATGGAAACCATGCAATAGTGCCTCATGGGGATGGAAGCAACCCTTCACCAAGAAGATGATTGTGTCTGCAATATTTACTAGAGGCAAAGAACACAATTTTGTTCCAGCAATTACTCCTAGAAGATAATGGCACCCACAAAACACTTGGAAAAGATAGCACTCACTATATCTTTTATCACTCTTTTAAAGCTGGGACAGTAAATCTCAAAGATTGATCAATGAATTCTTGAACACAAAGAACCATTGACAGTTATGATTCATGTGTACAATAGCCAACAACCAGTTGTTCCAATCATGGTGTCCAATAATTATGTTAGAAAAAGAATCTACAAATCCCTTACACAACCATAATAGATTCAAACCATGAACTGTAAGAACCTAACAATGGGACTAAGAAAGATACAACCTAAACAAATCTTGATCATATTCCACCCTATTGTAAGGCCCAAGAAGTAACTCTATCTAAAAGCTACACATTCCTGTATATGAAGCTCAAAGGTCAGGTAGCTGAAGCATAGAAATACTTGAATGAACATAGGAATAATTTGATGTACAATCATTTGCTAGCTTGGTTTGTGGGTTTTCCACATAATATTTTCCCTTTAACCACATTTATAGTTTGAGAAAAGTAGAAAAAATTGTTTCAAATTTATATTATCCTTTTGAACTAGCACACTGCCATCAAAATGCATAATCATTAGTCATATCAAGAAAATTCCTATTGATTAGTAGGATATCCTTATAAAAATTTGATGCATGGATTTCTTGTGAATTATCGACTGCTATCTATCCTGCAACTATGAAAGGAATAGTGTTGGTGTTAGGTTTCATTTATTATTGAATTCAATGGTTTCCAAGATGTGTTGAGGAGTTTTCTCCTTGTTTAATGTTAATTGTTCCTGCACAATCCACTCATAAAATAATGAAATTCTATGTGGAAGGGATGGTTGATAGTGTTCCTTAGGGGAAGGGGGATTGTGAAAGACTTTTTATCATTGTATTATGTATTTCCAATATGTTTGGATGCAGGGAAGACCAGGAGAATGAAGGATCACTCACTGATTGCATGATAACCTAGTTTTGAAGGGTCACTGGTTGACGGGATAGTCAAGGTCTGGATGATTGGGCCATTGGAGGACCCTAGTTCTTTGTATTAATTTCTATTCAAATTGGATGCATGGATTCCTTGTGAATTATTGACTGCTATGTATCCTACAACTGGATCCATAAATCTGCATATACTTCTCTAGGGTTGTAAGCCATTTATGGATCAAAATAGAGAAACTAAATAAAAATCATTCTTTTTCCTATTTCCTTTTAACAAAGTCTCAACTATCAATGATACAATACATTTGATGCCCTAAGCTATCAATACAAATTGCACCTAGCTAGAAGCTCATGGGCTGTCCATTTGATAACCACAGTCAACATTTCAAAAAAATGGATATCCTTGAGCACAAGCACCAATAACATCAACATCAAATAATGGAGTTAAAGCATGGGCTAGGGCACGAAACCAATAGAATGTGGTCATTTTAGTGACATCAATATACAATGGCATCATTAAACACATATGCTTATAATATCAACAAACGTGAATCCAAACATTTGAATATAGTGAATCGATATCCTTGATCACAAGCACCAATAACATCAAATAATAGAGATATAGCACTGGCTAGGGCATGACACCAATAGAATGCAGTCATTTCAGAGAGTAACTCCCTCAACAATAAAATGAAATGCATTCGAATATGATGGCAGAGGCTCAAAAGATGAAGAAATCACATACCTTCTCCCGTGCTCAGCTTTCGCTCCTTTTCTCCCGCTCTCCAATCGAAATAAAAATGATGAGGTTGTTTCACTTTTTTTTTAAATGTATACCCTAAATCTATTGGAGTTTCAATGGTCAATTAAGCACCCATCGAAATACTGACATCATCGGGGCCTATTACTAAAAATAAAACATCAAATTCATAAGAAAAAATTACCCATCGAAAACTTCTGTCGAAATTTGGCCCCAAATGTAATAGTGATGCCTTCAACTCCCATAAACAACATACCCAAAATCAAAATAACAAGGAATGATTCAAATCCAAATACATCCCAATAGAACACAATAATAACAAGATTCACCATAGGCATTGCATACAAGATCTCACATATTCATTCTACACTACAAAACATCGAAAAATGAAATGCAATATGCATTCTTCCATAGCAAGAATCACCAACCTTTGTCCAAAGTAAATGGCAAGAAGGTAGTTGAGAAGAGCCCTTATCCTTTTCCCCTTGATTTTTTTTCTTTTTTCCAACCCTAAGTGTCTCTAAAATTAGAGAGTGGGTGAACACCCATTAAGTCTCTCCAAGCCCTCTAAAAAGACCTCTAAAATGTACTCAAGCTCTAGCAATTAATGAGACATGCCCTCTAGTCCTTTGGTCTTACCTCTTGTTCCCCCTCTTCATGGTGAGATTAGCAAGGAGTGTGGGACAAGTTAGATGCATGTGGTCATCTCCATTTTCGCCACTTTTGAAAAGTAGCCTTTTTGGAGGGCCATAATGGTGATCTAGACTTTCATATAGGTGAAAACTAGGCCCCAACTCAAGGTTCCCCCCTAGGGTTAGCTAATTTTGGCCAAAAATACACTCTAGGGTCACTTTTGACCCCTCTAAAGTACCTCTAAAGTTCAAATCCGAGTTCCAAATTGATGTGATCCCTACAAGACATCTACATGCAAGTGAGATTATTATAATTACCCTATAAGGTTAGGTGATTCATGCCCAAACCCTAATTGACATGTCACCATCCACATGGGCAATACAAGTGTCAAGTGACACCATAAAATACACATCACATTCACAAATGACATGTCCAATTAACAAAATTAATTTAAACTATTAACACACATTCAAATTATGTTTACAACAAAGATCACATTACAACGAGGTTTCAATCCCTTATTAGATTAAACCTTGGCTTACTCAATTCATATATGTTTAGTCCCGATTCTCGAAATAATTCCATGGTTCTCTTTCCTACACACTAAACTCGAGCATCAGTAATCCAAGGAAATAAAATCACATTCAAATATATATATATATATATATATATATATATATATATATATATATATATATATATATATATATCTATATATGTATATATATATATATATATATATATGTATATATATATATATATATATATATATATATATATATATATATATATATATATATATATATGTATATATATATATATATATATATATATATATGTATATATATATATATATATATATATATATATATATATATATGTACAATTCTTAATTAGCAACATTAATCAATGTGCAAAATTCAATTCCTAATTAAAATTTTCATTCAGTAATGTTTAAACATAGTATCTTCATAAATCATCATGACATATTATCCATGCTACTTCCTAATGTAGAGCATAATCCATGAAATAATAAAATCTAATCATGATTAAATCTTCTCATCAATTCACATATCTAAGCATGTATAACCAAAATAAACCATATGTTCTAGGTTCTAATCCACATCAAAATATAGTCCACATAATATAATCATCATCATAAACATAATATCATGAGTCTCTGTCAAAATGATCAAAAGGTGTATAAAAGTATCCAATCATAAAGTATCAAGATGCGAATGGATCAATAATGCTATGATGGGTCGGGGTGAGGCCTCACATTGATAAAAATTTATGTTTTTGTGCATTTTCAGGGTCCCAAAAGGTTATTTAGGACCTTAGTAGTGAAGCTACAAAGTTGGTAGCCAGAGTTGCACAGTTGGTAGCTAGAGTTGTGCCGTTAGTAGCTAGAACTACAAACTTGGGGCCTAGAGCTACACAGTTGCTCATGGGAACTACGTAGTTGGATTATTAACTTTACATTTCTAGTTTATCATGCTTTTTGCATTCTATGTTTGCTTTCAGCTATTTCTAATCAGTTTTAAGGGCCTAAAATAAATTTCATTTTCTTCAATTCCAGTTTTTAAATGCTAAATGTACCCTCACACATTGTTTTGGAGAACTTAAAATGAACCTCACATCTCAATTTACTTAAGGTGAATGAACCTCATCTAGTTAGGACTCAAATAAGAAAATCAATTTTAACTAGTTAAGCAAGTATTCTAATGCTTTTCAAATTTTGCAAACTAGCTTAATTAGGGGTTAAATTGATCAAATCCAATTCAAATTTGCAAGTTAAAAGGAAAATAAAATTCAATTCTGCAAATTTAGATGTTTCTAAGGTTAATTAGTCATTCACATTAAGCAAGAAGTCCTAAAATATTGGTTTTTGTTCTCTGATGGCAAAACTATGCACTTGGGGCCCAGAGTTGTGCAGTTGGTCTCTGAAGCTGTGCAGTTGGTAGAATTACATAGTTGGTAAGAGAAACTGTGTAGTTGGTTAAGCTACACAGTTGGTCCACTGAATTGTGTAGTTGGTAAGTGCAGTTTGTTTTCATTGAAAATCTAGTTCATTTACTATCATTTCTTAGCTCTAGGACTTAGTGTAATAGATTTGTTGGTACTAATTATTTAGTTTTAGATGATGGCATTCATTGGATAAAGACATACTTAAAAACTATTAACACATGTTGATGCAAGATGTTATTGAAGACTTGTGTGTCTTCCTAAATGATTTCATGTGTGTTTTGTAGATAGAAAAGACTTAGTTTGGTGCACTAAAATGAACTTTTTATTTTAAGTGTTTGGTGTGTCTACTTATTTGTAATCTCAAAGAATTTTATGGACATATCCTCTCCCTTCACCTTCTAGGATCTTGGGTGACGATAAATCTATGGAATTCTTTTAGAAAGGCCTACCTTGGACCAAGGCATTCACTTTGAGCATACCAAGGGGTGACGTCAAGCAATAATAGGCCAAAGCAAGGTCTTTCTCCAAACCTCTATATAAATGTGCAATTGTGACTAATAATCCAATCGATGATGTGGCTAGGTGATAGCTCCCCTATAGTACCCTAGTGGTATGTAAAATTTTGGTTCTAAAGGCTGGGAGACCTCTTGCAGGAGCTTATCACACACCCATTGAAATAGATGTCCCAAACTAAATGTTTTTTTGTAGTTGGCCAAAATCCTTCTATTCACTGATGCAAGGGGTCACCCATGCCCGTGAACACATCCCAAACTTTCGCGGCTCTTGGTAGAGACAATGGTTCCTTGGAAAGTGATGACCCTTGGAATTTTAATCTTGGTGTGTTTGAGAAGTGAGTGCACTATAAGGGGGAGCCCATGCCTCCAAGCTTCTAAGTTGTCCAACCTAAGTAGGTGTGACTAAACCTAGTTAAAGTGGGAGTTCAGTGAATACTGTCTTGCAAGCCTAAGTTGTAGCATGTTTGTTCATTTTACAATGGCCATTATTGTTTGATGTGTCTTGTGTGAGTGAATAAAAAACATTAAGAACGCTCACCCTTAATTTCACAAAAAATTGCGAACATTCTTAAAGCATACCTTGGTCACACATATCCTCATTTTTCAAAACCTTGTTGACATAATAAAAAACTTCATGAATCTAAGTTGGGAACCTTATGAAATGATTAGGAGTTCTCATTTTTCATAGGTCCTTCATCTTTCCATATCCCTAATCCTTTGCATTGCATAGCTTAAACCTCATTTTGCATATCCTTAGTCCTCATTTTGCATGTCCTAAATCTTCATTTTTCATACCCTAGTCTTGCATTGATAATTTTCATGTCCTTTCATTAAACCCTCATTCCAAGTCTTTGCATATAGACTCCTTAAAAATCATTTTACAAATCCAAAAATCCAAATAAAATGCAAATCTTAGAGTCTTATCTTATGTTTTTGAAAAAAACAATAGCAAGAGGGTGCTGACCCATGGTACAAAAGAGGGATAACTAAGATAATTAATAGAAAATTAATCCAACCTTAGAAAGTAGCAATAGTAAAGTATACGTAGTGTCTACCTCTATCAAAAATAAAAAAGCAAAAATGAACCCAGCACAGCCGCTCGGTTTCAAAAATCCATGAGATAGTTGTGAGAAAATTGAGCATGAAAAGTAACTTATGCCACATAGGGATAATAATGATACTTAAAGTTTCTTAAAAAATAATAATGAAATTAACAAAACCCACCCAACTATTAGGCTTGGATTCAGCCATAACACCATCTACAATCCCACTCCAGTCTAGCCTCAGAGTCATTTTCCATCCCATAAGCATTTTGACAGCAACATGTCTACCCACTCTTCATTTAGGAACTTCAAGAGTTCACGGTTTCCTTCAATAGATTTCTTCCCCTCCAAAGCCTTCTCATTGACAAAGCAGAGCGTGGTAGCATAAGCATGCATCACCTTGAGAGAAAATTTTCTTACATCAAATAGTATTTTGTTGGTGTTGTCAAGGTCCCAAGTGAGTTTTCCCACCATGTTCTCGAGGGAAGCAATTTGGTATTTTATTCTCCCCACCGAACCACTTCCCATAGTAACTTTACCAACACTGGGATCCTTATCCACCTTAGCCTCCTCAATTACGGTGCTTTGGATGTCATTTTTGCCCTCCACGTGATCAAAACCATTTTATGACTCCTTGCTGGGGGAACCCATAGAGGCATCCTCCTGATTCATTAGCTCTTTGATAGATTTTTTGCCTTGCTCTTTGGCAATATGAGAGGAGCGACGGGTAGAGCTGGATTGGGGGTCAGTATTCAAAGGGTAATATAGGTTAATGATGATCTTCTTGTGCTTCTTGGGAGGGGACTGAGAGGACTCAACAAGGTTAAGGACATGTTTGGGGTCATCTCATGAAATAGGAGTGGTTTGGGTCTCTGAGGACTTAGGGATAACAGTAGGGGTGGAGCAACCTTTAGACTTTGAGGGTGTGGGAAAGCCCTGGTTGAGAGAGACTGAATGTGACAAAGGCTGCTAGATAGTGTGGGTGACTTGCACAGTGGGAGGAGGGCATAGGGCATGGTGGAAATTATACAGTCTAAGGATAAGGCCCTAGTGGAAGTAGAAAGGATTCTTCCCAAACAAGATAGCCTCATTGACATCATTAACATTGGACTTCAGTGAGTGTAATAGGTACAAAGGTAAGGAGATCAACATTTTATGCCTAAAATGATTTAAAATGGGAAGATGGTAATTGTAGAACATAGCGTATCCACCCTCTAGGGTGAAATACTTGATGACCAACTTGCACATTTTAGGCATGAATTTTGGGAGGTAAAAAATGCTATAGCACCCATTCTTAGATACCGATGTATCCTCATTCTTAGAAAATTGAATGAAGTCAATTTTCACCTAGGATTTAGAGGTTTTCATCCACTTTCTACCTGTAGTAGGCATCCCAGTAGCTTCGTTGATGACCTCCTCATTTATCTCAAATGTAATCCCGTTGATGGTAAATTTTCTTTCATTCTAGATCTTTACAAACTGCCTGGAGATCACTTCTTCATGGCTCATGAGATTTTCCATGAAGAGAAGAATCCCTCCTTGTTTGCAAAAGTACATAACCATGGGGTCAGAGGATAATTATTCTGTAATATTTTTAGGTTCAATCTTCTTCCTGTCACCTCCCATCTTCTTCCCATCTTCTTTCCTACTAGCCCTAAGTCTGTGAGATTTTCTGTGAAGGGAATAATCCCTCCCTCTTTGAAAAACTACATAATTATGGGGTCAAAGTATAATTCTTCTTCAATCTTGTCAGGTTCAATCTGCTTCTTGTCGCCTCCCTAAGTCTTATCTTATGTTGATGGATAAGGGATCTTGACTTTTTTGGTGCTCTTTCAAATCTTTTGTCCTTTTGTCCTTTTTGAAATCAACTCTACCTATGTATTGGAGGGTTTGATTTGGTCCTTTTTTATATTTTCAATCTTTTTTTACTTTTGCAAAGTCAAGATCCAATATCCAACTTCATAAGGTTATACTCCTAGGTTTATATTTTCCAAGATTTGTCTTTTCAAAAAATATCAAATCCATAAGTCCTAAATTGCATAAAGCCCTAAATTGCATCCAAAGTCCAATTTCAAGATCCAAAAGGGCATAAACCCTAGTTGGCATTTCATACCCTATAAATCCAAAGTCTAAATTCTAAGTTGCATTTTCATCTCATTTCAAAATCCTTCCAAATCACAAAAACATAGTTGCATAAATTGCACAATCATTCAAAATTCAAACAAATCCAAAAGTTTTGCATTTGCATATCTCCTAAGTTGCATTTTTCATAAAGTCATCATGCCAATTCTGACAAGGCAACAAGGTTGTTACCAACTCATGAATATTTAAAGTGAGAATACAACAATAACCTTTGATCCTAGACAAGGTATACCTTTTCAAATACAAGGTTTTGACCTAGGCATCATGAATCCTTCAAGGTAAGGTACCCTAACACATTATGACCCAATACCTATGGCATCATCCCAAACACTTCTTAATGTAAGACAAATGGAAGATTCTAACCCAAACTTGGCATACCTTTCAAACTCTCAACCAGAGCATGGCATAATTAAATGGGGACCTCCACCTAATTATGAACCAATTTTACCCTAGTGCAACCAAATGTCCCTCGAACAATTTCACAACCTCTTGTACCAGTCATGTAAACAAGCCAATCAATAGCAAGGTTTTCCCAAACAAGCACAAGTTCAAATGTGTCCACTTTTTAAAAGAAATCAAACATGATTAATAAGAAACCTATTATCACATCCAAATTTTCAAAGAAGTTTCTTCAAACATTATATATAAAGAGGATGAAAAAAATGATTCACCCATGTCTAGCAATGGCCTATCCCAAAATAATAACATGGATAATATACCTATTTTCCATCAATAAATTGACTTGCAACAACCATCCATGTCACCTTCGATCCCTTTATCTCCCAAAGTTTCACAAGAGCCATTTCCTCCATCACCTTCAAGTCACACTTCTAATAATGTAACCTTCCAAGGGATATCCATAGAATAATTTCAAGCTAGTCCCATTCTTGATGCAAGCTTATCCCATGCTTCCAAAATGCTAGAGCCAGTGCCACCTTGTCCTCCATTTGAAATCAATCCTATTCAAGATAGTCCAATTCAAAGTCCATCTCCCTCATGTAAAAACATTGTTCCCTTTCCAAATATTCCCATGAAAAGTCCATCATCTCCATGTCAAAATATTGATCCCTTTCCAAATTCTCCCATACATATCCCAATTCAAACCCCATGTCAAGAGGAATAACTAAAATAAAAATAAATGAGTCCTGAAACAAATCAAGATCAAGATCCCAAAAAGTGAACATTTCACTCCAATTATTAACCAAGATCTCATTATCCTTGACCCTCTTATCCAAGATGACCTCCTTCCATATCAAGAAAAATATACTCCTTCCAAGTTCCATTGACCTTTCCCTTCGTAAGAAAGATCATGATCCCCCTTCTAGTCTTCCTAATGATTCCTTTCAAAACTAAGAGAAAAAACCCTTTAGTATGGAATTAAATAATCTCATTCCAAGTCAAGATCAAAGTATCCATTTACCTTCATGCCCACCACAAGATCCCATCATCCATTTGGATCCGCCACAAGATCCCATCATCCCTTTGGATCATCCTCAAGATCTATGCATTCCTTCATGTCCTTTCCCTTATCTTCCATATCCTTTGCAAGATTCTATCCCGCTAGATGATCCTATCATATTCCTATTCCAACACAGGATCCCCTTATTCCTCATGATCCCTCTAATGATGAAAATATGTTTATGTAAGATGTTCATGAACCCCTTACACTTAAAATGGGTTCCACTAGTTCTATCAAGTCTAGTCCACTTCATGATAGTCCATTTTTGTACTTAGCTTTGATACCAATTGTTGGATTATGGAGAGGAGGGGGGGGGGGGGGGGGGAGGAGGGGTGAATCAATAATCCCAAATACCTCATAAAATTTTCTCTTATTAACTTGGTGTCAACTCGGCTAAATACAATTCACTATTTACCGATAATAGTAAATAAAATTTAACAATTAAAAAATCATTCACACAATTTATTCATCATATGAAACACTAGTATTTAATGTGGAAACCTAGCTTTGGGAAAAAACATTGTGAGAATTGTCACCCAATAAGAAAATACTCTTCTAAAGTACACCTAGTTAAGAGCCAATCCGGTTAAAGATTACAACACACACTACTAGGTGCGACCCGGTCAAGTGATTTACCTCAGATCTGTTAGGATCTTCACCTTTTTAGGAGTGTCATGGTAAAAAGGATTCAAACAATCTTTAGAATGTTACCTTTTGCAAGGATTTTACAATAAGACTGTTAAGTCTACTTTGTTAAGAGATTTATTTATTACAAATGCTAATAAGGAACATTAAATATATTGACCTGTAAATGTGCAACTATCTTTGCATAACCAGATCCTTTATGTGTTCTCCTATCTTCACTTCAATCCATCACTTTCCACTGGCTTCAACAGTTCATCAGATTCTTCTTTCTTACTTGAAATCTCTCTATTCCTTCTTCATTGCATCAGTCAGTGACTTTTCAAATCTTCTATTTTCCATCCATTTGTCCATACAAAACTATCTTTTATATAGACTTCTTTTTGCCTCTTAATCTCCTTTATTATGTTTTCCTTTGATCAATCTTAGCCCTTCAATTCAAATCTTCTATTTTCCATCCATTTGTCCATACAAAACTATCTTTTATATAGACTTCTTTTTGCCTCTTAATCTCCTTTATTATGTTTTCATAAACTTATTCACTGTATCTAGATCTCAGTAGATAACTCTAAATTTTGGTTAACTTTTCTTGATGCCTAAAATTTTTATGTTATGTACCTTGAGTTCCTTTTCCTTTACTGAAACATACTCTTCTCTTACCGAATTAATTTTCTTCTTTATCGAGTGACTTTTCCTACTCGGTAGCCAAAATAGTTTTGCTTACCGACTTGTCAAATCTTCATTACCATGCTTTACCAACTTGATATAATCATATGTTAGGTACATAAAATAATTATATCAACATAATATT